>SJYX01022908.1:61166-143947 GCA_006410675.1 Oreotragus oreotragus
GCCTAAATTTGGCAGGATATTAGGCTTGCTGTTGTTCAGTCGCTCAGTTGTGTCTGACTCTTTGTGACCCCATGGACTGCAGCACACCAGGCCTCCCTGTCCATCACCATCTCCTGGAGCTTGCTCAAACTCACTGTCCATTGAGTCGGTGATGCCATACAACCATCTCATCCTCTGTCGTGCCCCTTCTCCTTCTGCCTTCAATCTTTCCCAGCATCAGGGTCTTTTCTAATGAGTCGGCTATTAGGCTGGGAATGTATTTTTTAGAATCGGTAATGAAGTCTTCAAGACACTTAAGAACATCTTTGATTAGCCAAAATAAAAGACAAAGTTTTCTTTATATTCATTCTTTTAGCTGTTTTGTGCCTCTAAGGTAGAGGAAAAGAGTTCTGTAGTCAAAGAAACCACTGGACCAGAAGTTGGAAGACCAGGCTCATGAATAACTCTGGGAATAACTTAGGATGGTTACTTACACAGGCACTGAGAGCGTCCATGTCTCTAGAATGGGGATAAGAACCATTCCATTGATCTCACCAGTTCTTGCGAGTTTTGAATTGCATCATGTGTTATGGAAGTATTTGACGATTTATAAGTGACCTGCAGATCCTAGTTACTTTGATGATGGTTTCTCTGCTTCCTTCACCAGATGGCACTAATCAGCCCGGATGTCTAACAGCAGTACAGCTGGTTCAGAAATGAGGAAGTGAGTGGCTTTGCTTAGAACTGCCCAACTTTTGTCCGTTCTCTTTCTGTCTCTGTTCTTGTGCTTTGGGGTTTCCCAAGGTCTTTTCATTGACTACTGAAGATTTATTCATATGACCCCAGCTACTATTTCTAACTACTTTTCTGAAAAACGTTAAAATCTCAAAGCATCTGTCAGCTCTGTCAGACCAATACCAAGCTATGAGACCAAACGGAATACCCTAGGAGGCCCAGATGAGTCTTTTAAATGTGCTGAATGGAGTTATCTTTTTCATTGGTCTTTGCAGGTTAGAAATATGAGTGAACTTAGTATCATTTCCCTTTGTGGATGCGAGCTGAACTGCTTTACAAAACTGAGTATTTGGTACTAACCCATTGCTGGGACAAAAGTTACATTGCCTCTAACTCTGACTCATGACTAGAGTTATGTCTTACCTACTCTCAGAAAAAATCTGGCCCTTTATTCCAGCCAAACTGATCTATATTCACTAACTTCCAAGATGCCATTTCCTGCTTTTTCATTTTTGCTTGTCTTGGCTTTCCACTTGGTAACCCCTACATTTCCTCTCTCACCATGGAAAAATGAAACTCAACATGAAGCTGTCAATTAACGCTCTGCCTCATCAATGCTTCTTGACTCCTCCAGCCCCCCCTCATCAATGCTTCTTGACTCCTCCAGCCCCCATTGAATTTCTCTCCCCCGTATACTGTTCACTGGCCCTATTATACATTTGAGGAATTATTGCTCTAAGTCCCATCAATAGCTCATTTGGTTACTTTTAAAATAATTTTATGAGTTCTTTTTCTCTAACCCACAGGCAAGAATCATATCTTAAATTTTATTTATCATTATAGAATTCTAGCTAGTCTTTTATTATTATAGTATTTATTATGAAATAATTAATACTTGCTATGTACTATTACTATCATTATTATTAATACCTGTAGATTCACTGTTACTAACTAAGGAGCTAATGGGGACTATATATATGGATATGTATGTGGATATATGGATATGCATAGGCATGTGTATATGGATATGCACATGCATATGTATATGTGGGGCTGCAGCTGGCTTCACTATTGCATTAGGGAAAGAAATGCTTAGAAAACAATGTGACAATGTGTGTCCTTTCAAATCAGTATAAGTTGTGAATTTAAAAATTGTATGCATGTCAGCATATTATCTGTTTTAATATTTTGACTCAACCACAGAGCTTGCTCTTATTAGAGTTTAACATATGAAACTGTTAAACTCTCTAATAAACTGTCCCTTTCTGGCTCCCTTAGGATAACACTGAACAGACAAGTGGGCCTTCCTTGGAGAAGAGCCCTGCTCCTGTTGGCAGAGGTTGTCAGTTTACTGGCGACCCGTGAGAATCTAGGCTCCAGTGCCCCGTTTCCCTGCGTGCCTGTGTTTAGAGATGATAACAGGGAAGTCTGTCTCTGTTACCCGCCTTTGGATGCCCAATGACCAGTAACACCGGCACAGTGAGTTCAGGCCTACTCTCCATGCTCCTAAAGTCTCCACCTCCTGGCATAGCTTTAATAGCCATTGGCATGATCTAACCATTTCAGCTATGCCACACTAAAAAGCTTCTGTGCAGCAAAAAAAACTGCCAACAAAATGAGAAGGCAACCCACAGCATGGGAGAAAATATTTGCAAATTTTACATCTGACAAGGGGTCAACATCTAAAATATATAAATATATATAAAAGGTTATGAATATACAAGGAACTCATCTAACTCGGTACCAACAACAAAAAACCCCAACACTCCAATTAAAAAAGTGGGCAAAAAAACTGAATAGACAGTTTTTTTAAAAAAAAGACACAAGGATGACGAACAGGTAAATGAAAAGGTACTAATCATTCAGTTCAGTTCAGTTCAGTCGCTCAGTCGTGTCCGACTCTTTGCGACCCCATGAACCACAGCACGCCAGGCCTCTCTGTCCATCACCAACTCCCGGAGTTCACTCAGACTCACGTCCATCGAGTCAGTGATGCCATCCAGCCATCTCATCCTCGGTCGTTCTCTTCTCCTCCTGCCCCCAATCCCTCCCAGCATCAGAGTCTTTTCCAGTGAGTCAACTCTTCACATGAGGTGGCCACAGTACTGGAGTTTCAGCTTCAGCATCATTCCTTCCAAAGAAATCCCAGGGCTGATCTCCTTCAGAATGGAAATGCAAATCAAGACCACAGTGAGGTATTACCTCACACTTGGAGGACATTAGGCTGACTGCAATAAGTCAGAGAAAGACAAATACTGTTTGATCTCACTTATATGTATAATCTAAAATATCAAACTTATAAATACAAAGAGTAGGTTGCTGGTTGCCAGAGGCAGGGAGTAGTGGTTGAGGGAAGTGGATGAAGGTGATCAAAAGGTACAAACTTTTAGTTGTAAGATGAAGAAGTTCTGGAAATATGATATACAGCATGGCGACTATAGCTAACAGTAATATATTGTACATTTGAAAGGTGCTAAGGGAGTAGATCTTAAAAGTTCTCATACAGGAAAAAAATTATACCTATGTGAGGTTATGGACTTAAAAATATATATATGTAAAATCATTATGTTGCATGCCATACACTTATACAATGCTATGAGTCAGTTATATATATTGGTAAAACTGGAAAAAAAGAGATACCCAATGCTTTAAATTAGCTGTTAGAAAAATGATCTTTTTTATTTATTTATTTTCGGGTCTCTTCAATTGTTTGGTTCTTGCTGTTAGTAAAATATCAGCTGATAATGCATTAATTGAGTACCTGTTAAATGCAAGATATTTCATTGAAAGAATATTAGATTTGAAGTCAGAGACAAATTACTTAAAGCTGCCACACTAAAACTTTTGCTTTTTTGAGAAACTCTATGCAGGTCAGAAAGCAACAGTTAGAACTGGACATGGAACAACAGTCTGGTTCCAAATAGGAAAAGGAGACGTCAAGGCTGTATATTGTCACCCTGCTTATTTAACTTCTATGCAGAGTACATCATGCGAAATGCTGGGCTGGAAGAAGCACAAGCTGGAATCAAGATTGCTGGGAGAAATATCAATAACCTCAGATATGCAGATGACACCACCCTTACGGCAGAAAGTGAAGAGGAACTCAAAAGCCTCTGGATGAAAGTGAAAGAGGAGAGTGAAAAAGTTGGCTTAAAGCTCAACAGTCAGAAAATGAAGATCATGCCATCTGGTCCCATCACTTCATGGGAAATAGATGGGGAAACAGTGGAAACAGGGTCAGACTTTATTTTTGGGGGGCTCCAAAATCACTGCAGATGGTGACTGCAGCCATGAAATTAAAAGACGCTTACTCCTTGGAAGGAAAGTTATGACCACCCTAGATAGCATATTCAAAAGCGGAGACATTACTTTACCAACAAAGGTCCGTCTAGCCAAGGCTATGGTTTTTCTAGTGGTCATGTATGGATGTGAGTTGGACTGTGAAGAAAACTGAGCACCGAAAAATTGGTGTTTTTGAACTGTGGTATTGGAGAAGACTCTTGAGAGTCCCTTGGACTGCAAGGAGATCCAACCAGTCCATCCTAAAGGAGATCAGTCCTGGGATTTGTTTGGAAGGAATGATGCTAAAGCTGAAACTCCAGTACTTTGGCCACCTCATGCGAAGAGTTGACTCATTGNAGGAGATCAAATCAGTCAATCTCAAAGGAAATCAGTCCTGAATATTCATTGGAAGCACTGATGCTGAAGCTGAAACTCCAGTACTTTGACCACTTGATGCTGGAGATGTGTATAAGAGACAGGAGTTGACTCATTGGAAAAGACTGTGATGCTGGGAGGGATTGGGGGCAGGAGGAGAAGGGGATGACTGAGGATGAGATGGCTGGATGGCATCACTGACTCGATGGACGTGAGTCTGAGTGAACTCCGGGTGTTGGTGATGGACAGGGAGGCCTGGCGTGCTGCGATTCATGGGGTCGCAAAGGGTCGGACACGACTGAGCGACTGAGCTGAACTGAACTGATTCATATTGTTTGTTTCCTCATCTTTATAATGTACCTAGTATTAACTCTTAACCCTGTTATCAACACTGTTGAAAATAATTATATCAAAACATTCTGTGTGCTCAGTCATGTCCGACTCTTTGCAACCCCATGGTCTATAGCCTGCCAGGCCATTGGTAAAACATAAACTGCTGATTAGGTTGCTGGCTTATTCTAGGTAAATTCAAATCACAAGTATGGCATACTGGAACCTCCATTATCTAATACTAAAAAATATGTTAAATGCCATTCTTACCCAAATTCCTGTCTCTACGGGTTTTTCTAGTTATAACCAATTGCTTTCAGTGGCTTCAACATGCTTACACTTTGTTTTCATTTTTCTTTTTTACTCTGATGGATGTTTCCTTGACGTATAGTTGATTTACAATGTTGTGTTTGCGTCTGCTGTAGAGCAAAGTGAGTCAGGAATA
The DNA here is from genome assembly GCA_006410675.1 of Oreotragus oreotragus. Taxonomy (NCBI): domain Eukaryota; kingdom Metazoa; phylum Chordata; class Mammalia; order Artiodactyla; family Bovidae; genus Oreotragus; species Oreotragus oreotragus. The sequence goes on from SJYX01022908.1 coordinate 66,313, forward strand.
CACACACACTATCTACTCCTCTCTAGACTGTTCCCATACAGGTCATCACAGAATGTTGAATAGGGTTCCCTGTGATCTTCAGTAGGTTCTTATTAGGGGAAATGATCTTTTAAATTGGTATATTCTCTAGGAAAAGCCTGGGAACTTTGAATTGAAAAATAATCTAAATAAAAATGTTATCAAGCTGGTGAAATCAGAGTGTCCCTTGGGTTTGTGGGGATAAGGACCGTCCTTAATCTCACAGCCTTGGTTGAAATTCACTCGAGAGTAACCCCCAGACTCTGTCCTTGTGAGTGGCTGAGCAGCTGACGTGAATGCTTCTTCCGTCCACTCCTAAACTCATAGGAAATTTTAAACTTTAACATTTAAACCCTTTACCTTATGAGCCACCAGGGAAGCCCATTTAAACTCTAGTCATTGTCAAACTTCCTTGACATAAAATAGCCTTTGCCAAACTGTACTATTTTTAATATATGAGTATTATTTACAGAAAAATGAATAATATAAAAAGATTAGAAATAACCTAAATATCCAGCAATTGGGAATTGGTTAAATTATGATATTAATATATCCAGACTGATGACTATTGTGATTATATGCACAAAAGATTACTTTTTTAAAAATCTAATAATTTTGAAGATGATGGTGACAATCCAGAAACCTTTCCTTGTTAGCAAATAATTCCTGAGGTATTAGCTCTTTCATGTTCATGGAAGGGTTTTTTTCTCCCTTCCTCTAAGATTAACCCCAGGTGGTTATATAGCCAGCAGCCTGTGCTTTGTACAATATGTTCTGCACAGAGGTTTGTTCAATTGAATACTATAAGGCGCATAACTATTTCTGAGTTGGTTTCAGAGATGTCTTGGTGTTTGAACATTTCTTTTTAAACATTGTTATGATCATTGAGGATGGACCGACTTGATTTCACAGTGAGTTAACCATCTCTTGTCTTTTTCTCCAAAGTCTCAATTTTTTTTGCCAATGAAAGATGAGGCAGGAGCACCTTGCTAATGCCAAATTGGCTAGAATGTCCCCTTTAGAGGTATTCTGCGTACTAGGTTGAGCCGTATGACATTGCCAATGTTTGACCAGTGTTTATTTACAAAAATAGTCGTTTATATGGTTCATCCTAGGACATCTTTTCCCTCTGTGTCTAGTTAGCTGGGCCTTCAGAGGTGGACACAAAAGAGACGCTTCTGCTGGCTTCCTCCCAATTATGTTTCTGTGCCAACAGAAAGTGGGGGAGGGGTGATGCCAGCTAGCTTTCTCAGCTAGTGACTGTGGTGGTGTCTCCAAGGAGCTTCATTTTTTTTTTTATTCAATTGTGCCAGTTTGGGGTTTTTAATTATGGTATCTTTTTTTTTTTTTTAATTACAGTATTTTATTATTGCGTCTTCCCACCCCGGTCCTCCTCAATTCCCATTCAGATTACCGACCCCTGTAGTTTTAGACGGTGATCAAAACTGTTTGGAAGAAGCCCCAGCCATCAGCATGGTGGCTTGCGTCATTCTGGAGTTTCACTTAAAGCTGTCATGAGGATCTTCTTTTCTGTCAAAGCTAATGAAAACAATATGTGTTAAGAATTGTGCAAATCTAGTTCATGAAAGGCCAAGAAGTCTTTCATGAATTATTGACATAAAACTAGTACACTTGTATTCTGCACACAAGATTCCTCTCTTTTGAGGAGATAGCCCATGACTTATGGATATGTAGACCCTGGAGTGACTTTGGGGAAAGGTGAACAAGCACCCTTAGGTGCTCAGGATTGGTGGTAGAAGGAAAACAGTAACTTCTCTGCCTTCTGTATTTTCTGTCATTCTGATCCATGGCTGTCTACTGCTTCCTCTGATTCTCTGCCTATTGCAGTAATAAGATACAAGATCAGAAAGTGACCATATAAATCATCTAGGACAGTGGTTGTTAATAGTTTTTATTCACATAAAAACTATAGATTCTTCTCTACCCAGAAAAAGTAAATTGTATATTCGCTATATTTTGAACTTGTTTTAAGAACGTTTATATTTCTGCCTGGAAAATCCCATGGACCGATGAGCCCGGTGGGCTATAGTCCATGGGGTCGCAAAGAGTCGGACACGACTGAGCGACTTCACACACATCACATGCTGCTCTTATAGAATCTGTGAATTCTAGATTAAGAAGTCGTGACTAAGGAGTCCTACTACTTTATTTACATGTGGTAAAACTGAGCAGCTGGCAGACACAGGAATAGAAGAGAAAACTTGCAGTCATGAGTTGGAGAGAGGCTCAGGTTCTGTTCTCTTTTCTCTGCTTCTATTTCTCTCCTCTTTCTTCGAGTGTCAGGCTATAGGTCTCATTCTCCTTCCCTTGGGCTTCCCAGGTGGCCCAGTGGTAAAGAATCCACCTGCCAATGCAGGAAATGTGGGTTTGACCCCTGGGTTGGGAAGATCCCCTGGAGGAGGGCATGGCAACCCACTCCAGTATTCTTGCCTGGAGAATCCCATGGACAGAGGAGCCTGGCAGGTTACAGTCCATGGGAGTCACACAGAGTCAGACAGGACTTGGCGACTAAAACAACAACTCCTTCCCTTCTTTCCAGGCAGAGCCTCATAAAACCAAACTGGAGGAGGAGGGAGGAAAAACTGACAGACAGGGAGTTTTGTGGGATCTTCCACATCCAAACTAGGAGATGCAGGCAGAGTCTACACCAAAAGCGGTAAAGAACTTGGCCAATTTGTTGAAAAAAAAAATTCAGTTCTTTTAGCCAAAGAATCAAATTATTCCTGTTTTTATTTCTCAGCTGGATCAACCAACTTGTGCTCTGTTGTAGCCGATTTTCCTTATTTCTGCATATTCATCAGCACTAATATAGTTTTAGTGCTTCTTGCTTTTATTTATCTTCTCTTGAAAGAAACCAGCTGAAACAGAGGTCAGAGTTTAAGGAAATTATTTTCCTTGACAACATTCAACATTTACTACATTTCAACTTTATCCCAGCACTGAACCGAGTTACTATCTCCGCTTGGTGGGTATGTAGACACAAATGTCACTGATATGGAAGACTTTATGATGCAGAGGTTACTATGGACTAATCCTTGTCTAACTGGTTTTGCTTTTCCACCCTTAAATAACGAAGAGATGACAAGGAAAGGCCAGGGTATAACCATTCGTGGGCCAATGTTTGTCTTATGTCAGAAGTGAAAATTAACGTGGCCTCCCTGTTTGGCATTCAACATGTCATTGGAAAAAGATGGAACAGTTACTCCTCATACTTTGCTATTCCCCTTGAAGGAGGGAGGCCTTTGGAACTGTTGTTATCTGGAAAGTTAAATAAGAGATCAGTAAAGAGCCCCCTACAAGCACACACAACAGAAACAAACCTCTGGAGTGTCCACACCGAGTGGGCGAATTCACACCATGTATTATCTTATGGTATTTCAAACCTTGCATTTCTCTGGCACTCTTACACAGAAGACTGTAGCTAACATTGGTCCCTGCTTGGGAAGGTCCTGGGCAGTGTTTCCCAGATTTAGGGCTGTTGTATATCACCTTCATTTTTTTTTTTTTTTTTTCTTTGGTCAGAATAATGCTCTCTGAGTTGACTCAAACTTTTTTCTTTTTGAATAACTTTTCCCCTCATAAACTGAAAATTTAGTATTGATTGTTATAATTAATGGACTGANTTTTTTTTTTTTTTTCCTTTGGTCAGAATAATGCTCTCTGAGTTGACTCAAACTTTTTTCTTTTTGAATAACTTTTCCCCTCATAAACTGAAAATTTAGTATTGATTGTTATAATTAATGGACTGAAAGGAGATCCAACCAGTTCATCCTAAAGGAAATCAGTCCTGAATATTCGTTGGAAGGACTGATGCTGAAGCTGAAACTTCAATACTTTGGCCACCTCATGCAAAGAACAGACTCCTTGGGAAAGACCCTGATGCTGGGAAAGATTGAAGGTGGGAGCAGAAGGGGCTGACAGAGGATGAGATGGTTGGATGGCATCAGCGACTCAATGGGCATGAATTTGAGTACACTCTGGGAGTTGGTGATGGACAGGGAGGCCTGGCGTGCTGCAGTCCTTGGGGTCGCAAAGAGTTGGACATTACTGAGTGACTGAACTGAACTGATAGACATGTAACTATTAAAATGAAAATCGTTGTGTACCCTTAAGATCATTTTGCATAAAGAGCATGTTGACCCTCCCGTGAGATACCCTGGTCGTGGAGATCCTAGACACCGAGATGTAGGTCCCACCTGGGGATGGAGTAATGGCAGGGAGTCTCTAGGAATGACAGCACTGGAGTGGTTTTATTTCTAGCTGCCAATAGGGAGAGGATTAAAAAAAAAAAAAAAAGCTGTCTTGCCTCACACAGCAAACTGACTTGGGCCCCTGCCAGTCCTGCCCAGCCTTTCTCCCTTCCCACCTAGCTCGGCTCCAGGTTTGGGCCCCATCTGTGCCTTGAGCTTCAGCCCGGGCTTCCTTTTGGCCACCAGCACTCACAGTGTAGATTTCTGCTTTAGTTCTTGTTGTTTGGCCTTTGTCTCCTGAAGGACCCGGGGATTGGGGTGCCAATTTTATTGGGGGAAGCCCTAGTCTTTTTCCAGCTTCTTTCCTCGCCGTTCCTGGATTCCATTCATATCGCAGCAGCTGAGCGCAGAGTGCCGCTTTCCCCGGTCCTCTCTCAGCGTGGAGCGCGACCCAGTTAATTGGAGGCTCCTCTGGCCCTGCGAGCTCTCCCAGGACTCAGCGTGGGCCTGAGTTAGGGTGACCTGGACAGTGTGTTCTTGGTGGGGAGTTTAACCTGGGGCGGCTCCTGCTATCCTCTGCACAGTCCGTTGAGGAGCTGTGTGTTTGGAAAAGAAGCTTGGAAAGAGAAAAGCCAGGACAAGCAGGCTTTTCCTGTTGATTTAAGGCTCCCTAGGTGTGTGGGCAAGTCCTGGTGCTGCTCAAGGCCTCCGTTGCCTCTGGTGTGAAGTGAAAGCTATGGGAGGCTGAGGACTGAGCCTGGTGATGCAGTGGTCGCCTTGCTCCCTTTCTGTGCAGCACGCAGCTGAGACTGGCGGGGGCTGGCCAGGGCTGTCAGGTGGGGCCAGAAACCAGGTCCAAAGCTGAGATGCCTTTGTCCTGTGGCTGAAGGGAGCTGTGGGGAGGCAGCTGGACAATCCAAGCTGGTGTCACTTTGCATGGTGAGCCCTAAGGTCAGGGCAGCCTCGTGCAGGGGGACCATGGCGGGCGAAGGGGTGCACGCAGCATGCTGGTGCTAGGAGGTCGGTGTTGGAAGGGGCGGCTGCCCTGAGGATAGAATGGATGAGACTAAACCACTGAAGCGCTGTGATGCTGGGTGGCCTTAGATAGAATCCTTAGCCTCTCTGAACTCTATTCTCATTGGTAAAATATTATGTCTGCAAGAGATGCAGCAGAAGCTAGACTGAGTTTAGCAGATCTCTTCCAATATCAGCACTCTTTGAACTGATTTTATGTGACTCAGACCCTTCATTCAACATGTATTCCATGTTCTCCTCACTTTGAGCAAACTTCCTGTCTTCTTTGTCAAGAAAATAGTAATGTGTTGGGGGTGAAGTTTCTCCATGATGCTCAGGTGCAAGAATGGTCATATTGTAATTTTTTTTTTTTAATTCAAGTTCCAAATTGTCCCTCAAGAGTGGTGATGCTCAGTAGGAGTCATTAATGGAGCACCTTCTCTTTAGGGACAGTCAGGCCTCCCTGGAGGATGGCTCAGCCCAGAAAATTCAGAGAGAGAGATCTTCCCCCTCCAGCTTATCAAGGGCATTTATTATCTGGGCAGAATGGTCCCTGGTAAGGCTGGAGGCTCCGTTCCCCATGCCTGCTCCCCCACTCTACCCCTGCCCAATGCAGGCAAGGTGGCCAGATTCTTGTGGCTGGGGAACTCAGCACCGCTCACAGCTACCCACCACTTTTCTAGACAGCCTGCCTTCTTCAAGGAACTGCTTCAGGGAACTGCATGGCTTTCAGCCTCTTGCACATCTTGCTACCTCGTCTGGCCCCTTTATTCATTCCAGGGAAGTCACCCCCAGGGTCTCACACTCACCTTCTTCAACTGCAGTACACCAACTCTGCCTCCTCTCACCTCAGCTGTGAACCCAGGCACACAGCAGGGTTCTTCACTCCTAATGACCATTTGGAGAAGCCCAATATGTTTTTTCCAGTAGTCACGTATGGATGTGAGAGTCAGACTATAAAGAAAGCTAAGGACTACAGTACACCAACTCTGCCTCCTCTCACCTCAGCTGTGAACCCAGGCACACAGCAGGGTTCTTCACTCCTAATGACCATTTGGAGAAGCCCAATATGTTTTTTCCAGTAGTCACGTATGGATGTGAGAGTCAGACTATAAAGAAAGCTAAGGACTGAAGAATTGATGCTTTCGAACTGTGGTGTTGGAGAAGGCTCTTGAGAGTCCCTTGGACTGCAAGGAGATCCAACCAGTCCATCCTAGAGGAGATCAGTCCTGGATGTTCATTGGAAGGACTGACTTTGAAGCTGAAACTCCAATACTTCGACCACTTGATGCGAAGAACTGACTCATTGGGAAAGACCCTGATGCTGGGAAGGATCGAAGGCAGGAGGAGAAGGGGATGACAGAGGATGAGATGGTTGGATGGCATCACCGACTCAATGGACATGAGTTTGAGTAAACTCCAGGAGTTGGTGATGGACAGGGAGGCCTGGCGTGCTGCAGTCCATGGGGTCACAAAGAGTCTGACACAACTGAGCGACTGAACTGAACTGAATTAAATAAACACTTGAAAGGAAAGACTGGAGTTGCCACCCTGATATCCCAGAGACTCACTTGCAGCCCCAGAAGCACAAAAGTCATCCCAGTTCTTCGAGGCAGGACCGGGAAACACAAAACAAAGGCTGACTCTTTCATTCACTAGAAATTACTAACTATTACTACTATTATTACTATTAGTACCATGTGAGCAATATCGAATGTGATTTCTCAGTGGATTTTCTTGCCGTAGAAGCAGCGAGGCGTGAGTTCCTTCAGTCTCTCGCCTCCCCAACACCCGGACGCGGAGCTGCACTGACAGCTCTCAGACTCTTCCTCCAGTTTCCTTAGAGGTGGTGCCCCCTTTCAGTCTCGGCCCAGCCGGTTAGACTTGCCAGGATCAGGCTCCAAAGCCATTCTCCTTCTTGAAACTCCATCTTTGCCTCTTGCAGGTGTGTGTTCCCTTCAGACGGTAAGCTTATTCGTTTCCCTGCCATTCATTAAAAAGGAAATCTGTCTGTGACCTCATGTTCCCTGGAAAATATCCCGTGTCCCCTTCCCCCTTATCCAAACTTCTTAGACGAGGAACACATCCTCAGTGTGACCGCTCGAGGTGCCATTCATTCCCGCTGCACCCCCTGCAGTCTGGCTTGTGCCCTTGTTAAGGCCCCCAGGGCTCTAATGACAAACTCCAGTGGGCGTTTTCCAGTCTTTGTTTCGTGATGCCTTTCTGGGGTATTTGGCGCACTGCTGCTCTCCCAAGGTAACAGCATCTTTCCCAGTTTGTCTCATTCATTCTGTCTTCTTAACCACAGGCTTCGCTCTCTGCAACCACCACTCACATGCGCATGTTCCCTGGGTGTCTGTTTCCAGCTCACTGCTTCTCATTAGAGCTACTCTTCTTGGGTGAATTTATCTCCTCTCTGGAGTTCAACTACCACCTGTATGCTGATGACTCTCTCATTCGATCTCCTACTCAGATTCCTTCCCCAAGCTTGAGACTCACCAATTCCATTACCTGTCAGGTACCTTCCCTGGGGATTCATCAGACTTTTCAGATTGGAGTTTTCAAAAACCAAGTAGCACATCCCTCCAAGCTCAGTCTCTCTGTTGTGTCACCACCTCTTTACCCGGTGATCCAGGTTATAAAATAATAGCCTCAACGCTTCTGTCTTTCTCACCCTCTTCATCCAACTGATCATTACATTCTGCTGGTTTCCCCTCCCTTGGATTCCTTAAAATCCATCCTCCTATCTGCCAGTGCTCCTGTTATCAAATGTGCCTTCTCTTCCTGAATTGGCACAGCCACCTCAACTGGCTTCCTGGTTTCTAGACTTGCTGCCCTCAATTCTGCTCAGTTCAGAGCTACCTCAGTGATCCACGTGAAACACAAGTCTGACCCCGTCCCTCCCTGCTTCCTGGAATCTACACGAGCAAGTTCAGCTTCCCTTCCGGGCACACATGGCCCTCTGTGGCCGTCTCTTGCCTAATTCTCAGGCCTTGGCTCCTTCCACTTGGATTCCAGCAACAGCCAACCGGCGGTGGTTCCCTGTACACATCTCATTTTCCCTCTATTCTTTGCTTCTGCTTTTAAAATTAAGTGTCAGGCTGGTATTATAAGGGAAGTTTCAAGTTCATCTGCTATTAAATATTAGAGGCTCTGTGCTTGGGGAGGGAGGAAAGAGAAAAGACTCACAGTTACATTCTCATTTCAGCCCCCTTTCTCCCCCACACAGACAAAAAGTATACCGGGCTTGCTAGATTTGTGGATTCTACTCATTTAAAGCTGATAATAAGTATTTCAGTCCCCGCTCGGTTTTCACGCCGGGCTGTTCTTCCAAACTGAGGAGACTGTCGTTTGTTACGAAGAGTGTGCTGCCCTCTAGAGGTGGCTTTCAGAAACAGAGTAGATACGCACACAACGAACGTATTCTGCAGTTTCCCCTGTGAAGGGACTTCATAGTAAGACCGGTACTATTACTGCTGTTTGTCCAAAATGTGCTTTCCCCAGTTGCATCATTTTGATTCATAGAATGTTTATGTGCTTCCATAATAGGGTTTGGGGATAAAGCACAGGGCGTGCCTCCAGGGGCACTCAATTTGGAGTTAGAGAACTCGTTCCAGTTCAAGTTGTTCCACTAAAGCCTCCAAACTTAGATCTCTGACCTGTTAAACAAGGAGGGCAAGACCTCATCCAGAAAATGGAATTATCTGAAGTTATATTTTGGCAAAAAAACTGGGAACAGACTTACCAATAAATACTTGTTATACACTAAGTATATACAAGGCACTAGGATAAGAGCTGCTTTGCAGAGGTTATATATTTACATTTGATCTATAGACAGTTAGCTGAAAAATATTTGAAAAGAATCTGGAAGACATTCAAGGTTTCAATTTAAATGGAGGAGTTTAACCCTGACCCTGAAAATAAAACTGAGCTAAAACAAATTAAAACTTACTCTGAGGTTTCCAAGAGTCTATTACAATATGAAAGCAGAAGTTAATCATACAACCACACACAAACACACACTTTAATTTGTCAGTAAGCTCTGGTGTAAACTACCTTTAGCTTGATCTTCCCTCCTCTGTTTTCAACCAAAAGAAGATAAAGGAAGTCTTTCATTTAATGACTGAGCCAACTGTGATTTCTCTATATCTGTGTAATGATGACTGATGATGGGTTAAAATTATATTTATTACCTTACAATGGCAGTGGACTCCTGAGAATTTCTTTGACGTTTCCCTGAGAAAGGGAAAAATGATTAAGATACCATTTGTGTTCATAGTCAGATTGGGAAGAAGAGGCCACAAAGCCCAGCACACAGTAGCTGGGAGATGAGAGGTCTGTGTTCTTGTGAATCTCCTGGGGGTTTGGGCACCAGGTGAGTCTTCTGTGTTGCAGGGAGCCACATCTGTATGCTGTGCCTACAGTCCTGCTTCTGTGCTGTGTGATGCCCATGCTCCCTTTGGCATCTGCCTCTTTAAGTGGGAGATGGTGCCAAGGTCAAAGCTGGCCTGCTGTGCCAGGAGACCAGTATGGTGGACTGAGTGGATGGAATCTTCTTCTCAGTTACATGTCTTGACGTCTTTGGACATGATTTCTCACATCAAGCCCATCATTTTCCCTCTCTTCATCAGTTTTACTCTCTGTAAACTGCCGACGTCCTGTGGACAGTATCAGAGAGATGTACCTAAGAGAGTATCCCAAACATTTTGAACACATACAAGGCACTGTTACTTAAAATTATCTCTTTAGATTCCATAGCTAAGGAACCCTTTAAAAATCTTTTGGGGGCCTTGACCTACTCCACTCAGAATTCCTTGTTGGAGGCACAACTGGGAAGTAGGTCTTGGACTGAGAAATGAAGAGAGTGAATAGACTTGACTAATGGTGCCTATATTTTCCTTCCAGAAAATCGTGGCACAACTGTTGGCTAGACCATGGTCGTTAAGAAATTCTCAGTGTCATCCTCCACGTATCAGGCTGAAAACACCAAAACAAAGAAATGGTGCCGGGAGCCAGCGTGAGGAATCCCACCCATGACAAGGTCATGCAGAGAGGCCTGATGGGCAAGGTAAGTCAGGCCTCAGGGTTTCCCCCTGGAATTTCCTGAGCATGTACCCCCAAAACCAGAATCTGCCTGCTTTATTGTACTGTGCTTTTCCACTCTTCTGACACACTCTGGAAAAAGTTAACTCAGGGCTTCAGTCTTCTGCATTTGAAAGGGATGTTTCAGTTCAAACCCCCTCTGATAACTCTCTAGCTTGCCTAACAGGTTCCCCGGACTTTTTACAGCTTGTGAATTGCTTACAGCCCTCAACTGCAATAGGCACAAAGCTTAAAGCATCTTAAAGATACAGAGCCTTTTCTAAAGAGCTAAAAATCATATCGGTGATGAATTTCACTGTTGACTCAATGACTGCTGCCAGGCCTCCATATCCTTTATCTTTTAGGCACCTGGGAGGATATTAATCAATGTAATCGGGATATGGAAAAAGGTATATAGTAGTTTTGATGTTAGCAACACTAGACTTTTGAGTTAATTACTTTTCTTTTGTTATAAATCACTGTACTCCTTTTACTGTTATAAATTGCTGTATCTCTGCTATGTAAGAATGTAACTTTATTTAGTGTTTTCTGAGAGTGGCACCAGACTTTGAGAAGAACAACACAAATAAGTCTTCTGGTTGACAAAGCCTTATCAGAAAAAAGGGCTGTAAAATGTTAATTGGCTCTTTTGGCTGGAAGATGATGTAAATCACCTAAGACTTGTGTATACAACTAGGTATGCAGAGAGAAAAGCCTGGTTTTGATAAGAGTCTGAGCTGCTAACGCTGCATAATTTTGTATTACCCATTGATCTCTATGTACAATCAAAAAGCTATAAAAGGCCTTTCTAGACAACAGAGGCCGGGCCAGTCGTTGGAAGGACTGGTTTCCCCCATGCCTCTTCTTTACTCTATTTTCTGGCTGAATTCCCATCTGGGGCGTGGAGGCTCGCCTTGTCTACTTACTTGCCCCAGCTTCTAAGATCCACGAGAGAGGGAGCCCAAGGTGGGGCACCACCCCGCTATTCAAGAGGACGCTGGCAGCCTAACGTAGATGGTGCAAGTTCCTTGTCTGGAACTTTATTGGCTTTCCACGTAAACCAAGTTATTCAGTCTCTTTTCTCCACTAAATTTTCCTACTACACTATTTCTTCCTAATCTAACCTTATATTTCTAATTAAATAAATAAATAAGTTTTTCCTTGCCTATCCGTCTCCCCTTCAAATCGCCCTGGATCCACCGGGGCTGGACCCCGGCAAAACAGAAACCAAAATGCAGGAACTGAATTTTATCCTGCTCTCATATTTCAAGTGCATGTCAAAGTTCGGCTCCAAATCCTGTGGTGGTACTAAGACCCTTTGCTTGCTGCTCCATCGCGCTCTGATTTCTGACAATCACCACAGGCTGTTTCCTCCACCCTTGTCATGTTTTCCACTACTTATCATTCTCCCCTTTCCTTTGCTTTTTCTTCATAATGCTGATTCACCCTATTAATAGGACTTTAAGCTTGGTGGAGTGAGGTCACAGTATAGGTAGCTTGTAAGACCTAACAGTATATTTCGGTTCAGTTTAGTCGCTCAGTCATGTCTGACTCTTTGCGACCCCATGAATTGCAGCACGCCAGGCCTCCCTGTCCATCACCAACTCCCAGAGTTCACTCAGACTCATGCCCATCGAGTCAGTGATGCCATCCAGCCATCTCATCCTCTGTCATCCCCTTCTCCTCCTGCCGCCAATCCCTCCCAGCATCAAGGTCTTTTCCAGTGAGTCAGCTCTTCGCATCAGGTGGCCAAAGTATTGGAGTTTCAGCTTCAACCATCAGTCCTTCCAAAGAACATCCAGGACAGATCTCCTTTAGGATGGACTGGTTGGATCTCCTTGCAGTCCAAGGGACTCTCAAGAGTCTTCTCCAACACCACAGTTCAAAAGCATCAATTCTTTGGCGCTCAGCTTTCTTCACAGTCCAACTCTCACTGGATAATTTGGAATGCTAAGTCTGGAGGAGGAAAAGTTATTTGTATCACTTCTCCCACAAAAACACACTTCTCTGTGATTCAGTGTGCAGCATGTGAAATCTTAGATCCCTGGTCACAGATCAAACCCATGCTCCCCACGTTGGAAGGGCAGAGTCTAAACCACCAGACCACCAGGGCAATCCCATGAGTTCCGGTCTAAAGAGACAGCATCTTCAATGTCAGGACTGTGATTTGGTGAATGGTCTCACAGCTCTTCTGAGGGAGATCCCATTGCTTTTCCTGGCAGAGTGGGCATGTGGTGAGCAGGAAGTGGACGCCCTGCCCAGAGGCCGGGGTAATGGGAAATGCAGCAGAACATCCTGTTCCTGGGAGACCTTCCGCCTGGTTGTTTGTGCTCTGGAGACTTGGCTTCTGGTGTTTTTGCGCAGACCTTTGGACCTTGGCAAGGCCACCTGTGTTTCTGTCTTGATGCGAGTGCTAGCCTGGCTCTGCTTATGTGTGTGGTGTGGCAGTGGAGACCGCCTGGACTGTCTCTGCTGAGTTTCCGAAGCACTTTACTCAGAAATAGAAACTGTTACTTGAGCAAAAAAGTAACAAAGTTTCTTTCCTAATTCTTGCCTGAAGAATGAGGGGATAGGTTTCTGGTTTTTAGTGGTGATTTTTAAAGTTTCTGCCTATTGTCAGATACCTACGCAGAATGCTTTTAGCTGTGTAATTTGAATAATATATGCCAGGAAAGCACCATCAGAGGCTTTTGATAATAGAGTGCCAAGTGAGGATAATAGCTTAATGATCCCAAGAAAAGTCTTTCCAACAGCTTGGTGCTTGGTATTTGTATCAGTAAAATGGAACCAAAATGTACAAGCAGTGTGAATACAGAACCTTCCTCTCTAGGGCTTTGGGAAGGATGCCAGGTAGTCCTCATGAATTATTTTAAGTCTCCTGGAAGGAGGGCCCATTTTAAACTCAAGTTATTGCTGTCACTCATTCTTTGTCATGACATTGCACACTGTAAATGGGAAATGAAAGAGTGGACGAGTTAAGTGATGAAGCTAAAACCACACAATGAGCTGGGGAAAACCCCTAAAAGCAAAGAGGTACATTTGTTTCATCAAGAAACAGCGGTATCTGGGCAAAGCCCCAGAGTTTAAAGTGACAAGGACACTTAACAAAGACCTGAATTCACAGACATGTGGACAAATAATATAGTTACACTGGCGCAGTGCACGTGAAATCACCATGGTCCTTTCCTTTGGAGGAGACAGGAGGTGGGATTTGCTCAGGATGAGACTCTTCTGTGGTTGATTTGTGGGTGCAGGTGATCTTGGGGTTCCTGATGGAGACTGGGGGGAGAGGCTGCAGGTGGGAAGGGACAGATGCATGGAGCTCTGCGTGGTGGGATCCTAAACTTCATCCCCCCAGACACTTGAAGTCTGGCTTGAACTCATGGCCTTTCAACCAGAAAAGCATTACAGAAAGACGTTATGACAACAGGCTGTGGAACGGAGAAGATGACAGGGTGAGACTTTTTGAGCAGTCAGTATGAAGAGAAAGAAGGAGATTTGGCCAAGTATTATCTTTACTGTTTGCCCCAAGGTTATTTTTTGCAACACATAATGACAACAGTTAAACAAGGACACAATATTATCTAATTTGTGCTGCCGTCTCCCAGGACCTGGAACATATTCTGCAGGAGCCCACTTTTATCTCGAGGGTCCTCTGGCTAACAGTTCCCTTTCAACTCAGTTCTCTTTGTGGAAGGAGCCTGATGCCGAAAACCACTGGTTCCTTTTGCCCTCACCTCCCCCTGGTGGTTACCATGGTTTTCATCTTTGTTCCAAGTTATACCAGTCTGGTTCAATTTTTATTTCTGTTAATTTTTAAAGGCTTAGTAACTCAAAGATCCTGGCTTTGAATCTCTTGAATGTGGATTGTCAGTAAGGATTGAATCAGCCTGTTGGCTCCAAATAGACTCTGAAATCCAGTAACACTCATGGTGTGTTTATTTACTCAGGTGGCTATTGGATCCCAGAAGGAGAAATGGCCAAAGAGTAGAATCCAGTCAAAGCATCTTTGATTGCCAAGAGAGTTCTGGCTGCATAAGCTCTGCCCTCAAAGAAGCATTTTCCCTTCCAAGGAGGATGCGACTGTCCTCTTTTCTTATCACTTACTTTATTTTACAGGAAGCTTTCATATCCTCCCAACCAGTAATCATATCAGATTTGGTTCCAAATTTGGTTTCTACAAAGAAAATGCTATGAGGATTTTCTGATTAGAAATTAATGTATATTACAGCTGTAGCTCTATATGCTGAGCCTTATGCAGAATAATGGAAATTAACTGAGCAGTCATTAATTTATATCTAAGTGTTACCATCACCACAGATGCTTAGGGAAGCATTAGTGAGTGTACTTGAGATGTATTTACATGGAAACANTGAGGATTTTCTGATTAGAAATTAATGTATATTACAGCTGTAACTCTATATGCTGAGCCTTATGCAGAATAATGGAAATTAACTGAGCAGTCATTAATTTATATCTAAGTGTTACCATCACCACAGATGCTTAGGGAAGCATTAGTGAGTGTACTTGAGATGTATTTACATGGAAACAATTAAAACAGTGTAACAGAGAAATTCTGGCCCTAGGATTAATAAAATCATATTTTGTTAAACTCTACTGCCTAAACTATTACATACAAAAGGATACTTTGTTCATACCATGTAAATAATCATGATTCTCAGTGGGAATTATTTGCATTTTAATTGTCACTAGTAATAAAGAGTTTGTATCTTACTCATCCCCTTGTCATTGGAAAGGATACGTTACCATAATTCACATTTTTATCATAAAAATGTTATCCTAAAGTTTTTGGTTACATTCTCCTTTTGTAGAATGACTTTCTATCTGACTCTGGTTTGTTTTGTTTGTTTGTTTAAATCAACTGTTGTAACAGTTGATTAAGCGTAACATGGCTTTTCTGAAAGCCAGCCTGAAGGTTGAATTAGGGATAACAACTTTCACGTTGAGGCGAGGAGCTGAATTTGAGTTCTCATTAGTGTAAGCGCCAGAACAACAACCCACGATCTTCCTTAATATAGTGGTTCCATTTACATACCATAGCCTCAGACTGCCTCTACTCTGACTTNGTAACATGGCTTTTCTGAAAGCCAGCCTGAAGGTTGAATTAGGGATAACAACTTTCACGTTGAGGCGAGGAGCTGAATTTGAGTTCTCATTAGTGTAAGCGCCAGAACAACAACCCACGATCTTCCTTAATATAGTGGTTCCATTTACATACCATAGCCTCAGACTGCCTCTACTCTGACTTTCTTAATGTTGTTCTTTAAAATGATGCATCTCTCACTTAAATAAACTTTCCTTAAGTGGAACTTTGAGATAATGACGTCAGATGAAAAACCAGAATTCCCTGCCACAATAGAAGGTAACCATGAAAAGAAATAATGGTGAACACAAGAAAATATTATTGAGTTCCAGCTAGAAACAGAAGCCTACCAAGGCACTTGAGCCTAAGGATTTCTATCTTTTGGTCTCTCTTTTATGTGGAGTTAAAGACACTAAATGGAGACTTTCTTTAGGTGTCATGAAGAGTATAGAACAACTGAGAAGAGTGTAGGAAAACATTCTCACAATGTGCTTGAGTGGTGTTAATGCTGAAGCTCCAATACTTCGGCCACCTGGTGGGAAGAGCTGACTCATTGGAAGAGACCCTGATGCTGGGAAAGATTGAAGGCAGGAGGAGAAGGGGGCTGCAGAGGATGAGATGGTTGGATGGCATCACTGACTTCAGTGGACATGCGTTTGAGCAAACTCTGGGAGATAGGGAAGGACAGGGAAGCCTGGCGTGCTGCAGCCCATGGGGTCACAAAGTCGGACACGACTAAGCAACAGTGGAACGAAAACAATACCTTCCCCTAGCCCCAAGTCACCTTCAGTTTAGAAAACAATACCTTGGTAAAAATGAATTAAACCCTATTAAAACCCCTATGTTTAACGACTGGGGGTTCAGTTCAGTTCAGTCACTCACTCGTGTCTGACTCTTTGCGACCCCATGGGCCACAGCACGCCAGGCCTCCCTGTCCATCACCGACTCCTGGAGTTTACTCAAATTCATGTCCATTGAGTTGGTGATGCCATCCAGCCATCTCATCCTCTGTCCTCCCCTTCTCCTCCCGCCTTCAGTCTTTCCCAGCATTGCTGTGTACAACTCTCCAGGTGAGGTCACGTTGAACCTATGGCTCTTGTTCTCCAGAAGTCTCCCTCCTCTTGGGGATTCTCACTGCTGCTGCCGTTGCCACCAGGGTGGCCTCGGGATGTGTACCCCTGGACATCTTGGCTCAAGTTGGAACAGAGCCTGCCTCCTTTACTCCTCTGGGGACATCTGAGAAGAGACTGGACATTTACATAAAACCACAAACCCGTGGGATAACAGAAAGGAAATAAGCAGGATAACTTCCTTTGCCTTTTTATCTTTGGAGTTCCCCGGAGGCAGTGGTTCTCAAACTTTTGCTTGCATGGAAATCACCTGGAGGGCTTGTTGAACCAATAGCACGCGGGGCCCACCCCAACATCTTCTGATTCAGCAGGTCTGTGCTGGGATGAGAGGCGCTCATCAGAGCCCGAGGCTGAAGGTCTGGCGATCACACTGGGATGGACCCCTGTCCAGAGGAGAGGAGACGCGGTGTCCACCTGCCTTCAGCCCAGGCCCCTGTTGGAGGTTATGTGGGCATGGATCTTAGTTCCAAAGTGGAGAGGCAGCCTATCTCATAAATGAGTTTGAATTTAATTCTCTGTCTCAAGCTAGAACAGCTCATCCCTCCTGGCTGCCCAGATGCCTCCCTTGCACTGAGATCAGGCCGCCGTGTTTCTCAATCCTAAGGTGCGCATTTCCCTCATTTTTGCATTTTTGAAACTGACATGTATTTCACAGGCGTTGTCGGTCATAGTGCCAATCCGGTCTTAGTTGTTCAAGTTATTTGCCCATGTTTTGGGACTGTGCGAGTGGATTTCATTGTGGCTTAAAATGTTTTTAAAATGATGGTCCTGTGACTGAATACCTAAACAAAAAGTGGTTGTGTATGAAGAAAAGTGTGGGAACAGGACGCTGGGTCCTTCACAGTTGGTACTGAAGCAAATATTTTGTCACGAGAAGAATGATAGCTTCTAAAAAGCTATGATATTAAGATACTTTTAACTTAAAATAGTAACATTTATAACACAGCTATTTAAATGATGGTGAAAATGTTACTCTCAAAAATAAGGCATACATAGAAATTTAAAAATTCCTTTAGGGGAATACTTAAGCAAAAAAAAATTGAAGACCTTGGTTCTACATTGCAGTTCTCTAAATGGTCCTCACAGGACCGACATCTGGCCAAAGTGAATTCTTGAGCCATGGAAAAATATGAAAGTAAGGACAGTTTATTCATTTTTTTAAAAAATGAAGCTTTTCAGTTAAAAGTTCTGAATTCTGAATCAGGTCCTGTGTACATTTTTTGGATTAGAGGGAGTTAAAATATTCTTTAGTTTCAAAATAGTGATGTTAATACAAAACAGCTCCCCCCTTTTCTGTATTTCCTTTTAAAGCAACAACCATGGGTTTCATAGAGCCTATATGAAGAGGCTATATGAATAAAACCAGATTTCATTTTGCTACTGTGACACACAAGTATGACCATAACTTGAAAAGTGTTGTAGTTGAAAGCAGAAAAAATTGCGAGATCCCTGAGAGTACATGGAATAAATGTCAGCATCACTAGATGACTGTTTCAGGCATTGCAGCACAGCTCAACTGACATTACATTTCTTAGTGGGTCAGAAAACAGTGGTGTGGTGCACAGGTGATGATGCTTTAGGTTTGATCAGTCATCCCAGCACCTGGATGAACCCAGGTTCAATACATATGTGCTGAATGAATGGATCGCTGAACTTGGATTAAAGCTCCTACATGGATTATCACTTTGTATTTTCCCTTGTGAACGTGATAGGACTAATGTTGTTCAGTCACCATTTCCTCCTCCAGGGGCTCTTCCTAACCCAGGGATCTAACCCATGTCTTCTGCATTGGCAGATGGATTCTTTACTCCTTGAGGCACCTGGGAAGCTCCTCTTCTTGTATAGCCTGGTATATAGTTAGTGCTAAAATGTGTTGAATATATGAGCAATATGGAACAGTTGAAAATTTCTCCCAGTACAATTTTTTTTTCTCATTAGCTAATAGTTTAGCTTTTTTGAGTATTAATCTCATTATTCATCCAGGGCCAAACACGAGTATCAATCAAACGGCGTGAGAAGGAAATCACTTGTTAACTACGAAAGCAAGCAGTGGTTCATATGCCATGAAGAGAATTCAGATTAGAATGAATGAGAATCAGATAGACTGAATTAGTATTCTGACAATTGGACCGTGATCTAATGAGAAATTAAACACAGTCTCCTTTTCCTTTATGCCCTCATTTATTTTTGTTGGGGTTTGTGGGGATATGCTGGCTTAATTTGCTTTTGTTGAGTGTATTTTTCTTGGGACTGGAATAAGTGACTAATACCTGGAAAGTGGATGGCAGGCATACTGAAGTGAGAGGCAGAGCAGACAGAATTTTTGTATCAAGCGCAGTTTCTCAGGCTGGATTATATTTGAGATTTGTTTGTATTGGTTCTTTCCTTTTCTCTTAACACAAACCTGAAAAACCACATCAAGTGGTTAAGCATGGAATCATAGGATGCAACGTCTCTTCGACACAAGAGGTCAGCATTTCAACACAGATGAACAGGGTGAGGGTTTGCCTGCTGCTTTTCATGGGCTTGATGTGCTTACGTGTGCGAGGGTGTAATTTGTCTTTTGCACACCGCTTTCATTTCCAGTTTAGAATGTAGACGGCTCCCTTTTAATCAGTCTGCTAGTGCTGTGGCAAATGGTGTCTAACAGCAAGTCTTCCCAGTATTACTGCTCCCCCCCCACCCCTGCCATGGTTTCAGAAAGCTTCAGTCGCTTCTTGATTTATATTAATTTTCCTTTCCCTAAAAAGAGGTCCTTAAACTGAGAAGTCTTTAATCTGTGCTTGCTTAATAAATGTCTTGGATGATTTCCTAGACTGCACTATTCTATTGATGCCAATTTGCCAAGAAAAAGGGCTGTGGGATGCGTGAGACTGTATATTGATTCTGGGTTTATTTGGGACTTTTGACTTAGCATTGGATTTCATGATCATGGCTCTTTTTTTAAATTGAAGTACAGTTGGTTTACAGCACTGTGTTTCAAATGTACCGCAAAATCATTAAGTTATATATGTGTGTGTGTATATTTTTCAGATTATTTTCCATTACAGGTTATTATTAGATATGAAATATAGTTCCTTGTGCTATACAGTAGATCCGTACTGATTATATGTTTTATATATAGTAGTGTGTATCTGTGGGGAAGGAAATGGCAACCCACTCCAGTCTTGCCTGGAGAATCCCGGGGGCGGGGGAGCCTGGTGGGCTGCCGTCTATGGGGTCACACAGAGTCAGACACGACTGGAGTGACTTAGCAGCAGCAGCAGCAGTGTGTATCTGATAACGTTAAATTCCTAATTTATCCCTCTTGGCCTTTCCCCTTTGGTAACCATGTTTGTTTTCTGTGTCTATAAGTCTATTTCTGCTTTCCAGATAAGTTCATTTGTATCGGTTTTTAAGACTCCACTTACAGGCGACTCCAGATGCTATCTGTCTTTGTTCCAGTTCCTTCGCTTAGTATAATAATCTCTAGGTCCATCCATGTTGCTGCAAAATAGCGCTACTGCATTCTTTTTATGGCTGAGTAATATTCCATGGTGGACTTCCCAGGTAACTTGGTAGTAGGGAAATCCCATGAGCAGGGGAGCCTGGCAGGAAGGGGTTGCAAAGAGTTGACACAACGTAGTGACTAAGTAATGGAGAAGGCAATGGCACCCCACTCCAGCACTCTTGCCCGGAAAATCCCATGGACGGAGGAGGCTGGTGGGCTGCAGTCCATGGAGTCGCGAAGAGGAGTCAGACACGACTGAGCAACTTCACTTTCATTTTTCACTTTCATGCATTGGAGAAGGGCATGGCAACCCACTCCAGTGTTCTTGCCTGGAGAATCCCAGGGACGGGGGAGGCTGGTGAGCTGCCGTCTATGCGGTCGCACAGAGTCAGACACGACTGAAGCGACTCAGCAGCAGCAGCAGCAGCAGCACACGCAATATTCCATTCTGTGTGTGTGTGTGTGTGTGTGTGTGTGTGCGCGCACGTGTGCGCACTTCCCGGGTAGCTCAGCTGGTAAAGAATCTGCCTGCAGTGCAGGAGACACTGGTTCGATTCCTGGGTCAGGAAGTTCCCCTGGAGAAGGGAAGAGCTACCCCTTCCAGGATTCTGGCCTAGAGAATCCCATGGACAGTGGAGCCTGGCAGGCTGCAGTCCACAGCGTCACAAGGAGTCAGACACGACTGAGCGCCTTTCACATGTACATGTGGGTGTGCACACCACATCTTCCTTATCCATTCATCTGTCGATGGACAGTTAGGTACCCTTCCTGTCTTGGCTCTTATGAATAGTGCTGCTATGAATGTTAGGGTGCATGTATCTTTAAAAATTAGAGTTTTCATTTGTTTTCTAGGTATATGCCCAGGAGTGGGATTGCTGGATCGTATAACTCCATTTTTAGTCTTTTAAAGAACTTTCAGATTGTTGTGCACAGTGGATGCACCAATTTACATTCCCACCAATGGTGCAGGAGGGTTACCTTTTCTCCATACCCTCTAACATTTATTATTTGTAGACTTTTTGATGATGACCATTCTGATGGGGTGAAGTGATACCTCATTGTAGTTTTGATCTGCATTTCTTTAATAGCAATTTGAGCATCTTTTCATGTACATATAAGAGCATCTGTATGTCTTCTTGGAGAAATGTCTATTTAGGTCTTTTGTTCCTTTTTTTTGGACTGGGTTGTTTGTTTTTAATATTGAGCTGAATGAGCTGTTTACATATTTTGGAAATTAATCTCATTTTAGTCACATCATTTGCAAATGTTTTCTCCCCTTCTACGGATTGTCTTTAATTTTGTTTATGGTTTCCTTTATGCAAAAGCTTTTAAGTTTAATTAGATCCCATTTGTTTTTATTTCCATTACTCTAGGAGATGTATTCAAAAAATATTGCTGCAATTTATGTTAAAGAGTATTTGCCTATGTTTTCCTCTAGGAGTTTTATAGTATCCAGTCTTACATTTAGGTCTTTGATCCAATTTGAGTTTATTTTCATGTATAGTTTTAGTGTTCTAATTCTTTCTTTTACATGTGGTGTCCAGTTTTCCCAACACCACTTTATTGAAAAGACAGTCTCTTCTCTCTTTATGTTCTTACCTCCTTTGCTGTAGATCAGTTGACCTTGAGGTCGTGGGTTTATTTCTAGGCTGTCTATCCTGTTCCATTGGTCTATGTATCTGGTTTTATTTGTGTGTGTGTGTGTGCCAGGACCATACTGTTTGATTACTATATGGTAATCAAGTCAAACTTTGTAATCCTTTATGAAGTCATGGACTATGATTCCTTCAGCTCTGTTCTTTTTCAAGATTGTTTGACTATTAGAGGTCTTCTGTGGTTGCATACAAATTTTAGTTATGTGAAAAATAGTGTTGATAATTTGATAGGCATTGCATTGAATCTATAGATTGCCTTGGGTAGCATAGTCATTTTAACAACATGGATTCTTCCTGTCCAAGGACGTGGAAGATTCTTCCATCTCTTTATGTTATCTTCAGTTTCTTTCATCATTGTCCTAATAGTTTTCAAAGTACAGCTGTTTTGTCTCTTTGGACAGGCTTACTCCTCAGATGATCATTGCTTTTGGATCTGCCCTTTCCTGCCGTTCCTAACTCAGTGTAAGTGCATGCTGCAGTATGTCTTGGGACATGCTATATGTTCCTCATAATTTAAAAAGAGATTGCAGTAGAGTTCACTCCATTTGGTGAAAATTTCTATTAATTTTGACAAGTGAATAGTCATGTAGTGAAAGTGAAAGCAATAGTTAGAACTGGACATGGAACAACAGACTGGTTCCAAATAGGAAAAGGAGTACGTCAAGGCTGTATATTGTCACCCTGCTTATTTAACTTATATGGAGAGTACATCATGAGAAATGCTGGTGTGGAAGAAGCACAAGCTGGAATCAAGATTGCTGGGAGAAATATCAATAACCTCAGATATGCTGATGACACGACCCTTATGGCAGAAAGTGAAGAGGAGCTCAAAAGCCTCTGGATGAAAGTGAAAGAGGAGAGTGAAAAAGTTGGCTTAAAGCTCAACATTCAGAAAACGAAGATCATGCCATCTGGTCCCATCACTTCATGGGAAATAGATGGGGAAACAGTAGAAACAGGGTCAGACTTTATTTTTGGGGGCTCAAAAATCACTGCAGATGGTGACTGCAGCCATGAAATTAAAAGACGCTTACTCCTTGGAAGAAAAGTTATGACCAACCTAGATAGCATATTCAAAAGCGGAGACATTACTTTGCCAACAAAGGTCCCTCTAGTCAAGACTATGGTTTCTCCTGTAGTCATGTATGGATGTGAGCGTTGACTGTGAAGAAGGCTGAGCGCCAAAGAATTGATGCTTTTGAACTGTGGTATTGGAGAAGACTCTTGAGAGTCCCTTAGACTGCAAGGAGATCCAACCAGTCTGTCCTAAAGGAAATCAGTCCTGGGTGTTCATTGGAAGGACTGATGCTGAAGCTGAAACTCTAATACTTTGGCCACCTCATGCGAAGAGTTGACTCATTGGAAAAGACTGTGATGCTGGGAGGGATTGGGGGCAGGAGGAGAAGGGGTTGACTGAGAATGAGATGGCTGGATGGCATCACTGACTCAATGGACGTGAGTCTGAGTGAACTCCAGGAGTTGGTGATGGACAGGGAGACCTGGCGTGCTGCGATTCATGGGGTCACAAAGAGTCAGACATGACTGAGCGACTGAACTGAACTGAAACTTTTATAATGCTTTTAATTCATTAAAAGAATTGTTACTTTTGTCATAACCTGTTTCTCCTTAGTTTTTCCCATCTTGGTTACCAAAACCACCTATTCATCCAATTACTCAGGCAAGAAACTTCAGTACTGTCTCTGTTCTCAGCTTAGAAAATTTCCCATCAGAAAGCAGACATTCAGTAAACATTTGTGGAGAAAAAGAGCACTTGGAAAAACATATACACTTGAATGTCTAAAATCTGATTGATTCGCAGTGCTTTCATATCATAGGTTGTAAAGGCTTTCTCGTGAACAGTCAGTCTCAGAAATTTGGCACATAAAGCACGGGATGCTTTTTGCTGTGCTTCCTCGTGTTTAAGGTGGTTTGAAATAATCGACCATATTTTGTCATGCTGTAAGATGATATATTTTTCTCAATTCGTTTGTCCATTGCTTCCCTTCACAAATAATCGATTTATGAGGTTGTTGTCATGTACCAAACCCTGTGTGAGCCCTGGTGATGAGGATGTGAACAACGGAGTTATCTTTTCTGCCCTCAGGGCGTTTGCAGTTTGGCAGGAGAGGCAGACAGAACAAATAATGACAAATGTCCCTTGTCATGTTGGTGTGATGTATTAAGGGAATGTGTCACAGGCAACGCTCGACTTAGCCTGAGATGGAATCAGTAAAGCCTTCTGGGGGAGGCGACGTCTGAGGCGATCTGAGAGCAGGCAAAGACCAGGGGTGCATGTTTCAGACGGAGGGAACAGCGTACAGAAGGGAGGAAGAAATGTTGCTTGTTAAAGACAAAACAGCAACAACCCCAACAATCTGGAAGAAGGCCTGAGGGGTTGGATCAGGATGAGTGGATGGGAAAAGGGATGTGAGATGAAAAAAAAAAAAAAAAAAAAGCCAGCTAGAACCAGATCACAGGGGCCTCAAAGAGCAGAGCAAAGATTTTTGGCCTTAATCCCAATAGCAATAGGCAATTTGAGGGTTTATAAAGAAAGCAACACAATTGTAGTTTTCACTTGTAAAGTGAGACTTCAGCTTCAGTGGGGAGATCGATTAGAGAAGGTGAGAATGAAAGCATAGGCAGAGACCAGTAAGATGACTGTGTTCAACCTGTTGAAGCTGAAAGTCGCTCAGTCATGTCAGACCCTTTGCAACCCCATGGACTGTATAAAAAAGCTCATAAGAAAGCTATGGGTCAGATGATTGTTTAGTCACTCAGTCACGTCCAGCTCTTTGTGGCCCCATGAACTGCAGCACGCCAGGCTTCCCTGTCCTTCACTATCTCCTGGAGTCTGCTCAGACTCATGTCCATTGAGTCAATGATGCCATCCAACCATCTCATCCTCTGTTGCCCCCTTCTCCTCCTGCCCTCAATCTTTCCCAGCATCAGGGTCTTTTTCAGTGAGTCAGCTCTTCACATCAGGTAGCCAAAATATAGTATAGTATACTGTATAGTCCATGGAATTCTCTAGGCCAGAATACTGGAGTGGGTAGCCTTTCCCTTCTCCAGGGGATCTTCCCAACCCAGGCATCGAACCCAGGTCTCCTGCATTGCAGGTGAATACTTTACCAGCTGAGCCACAAGGGAAGCCCAAGAATACTGGAGTGGGTAGCCTATCCCTTCTCCAGGGGCTCTTCCTGACCGAGGAATCTAACCAGGGTCTCCTGCATTGCAGGTGGATTCTTTACCAACTGAGTTACTGTTACCACATCATAAATCCCTCCAAAGCTTAGCAGCTTACAGCAAACACCCTCATCGTTCGTGCTTTGGGATCCTGGCCTGGCTTGCCTAGAGACACTGGTTGAGACCTCACAGGGCTACAGCCCAGGTGTCTGCCAGGATGATGCCACGTCTCAGGCCCACGGGAGGGAGGGCCACATCCATGCTCACTCATGTGGCTGTTGACCAAAATCGGTTCCTCTGGGACTACTGACTGGGGATTTCTGGTCCTTGTGTGATAGTTGTTGGAGGCTTCTGTTTGGTTCTGTGCCATCTGGGTCTCCATGGGGCGGCTCTCAGCATGGCGGCAGCTGGATTCCTTCAGAACCAGCAAGTGAGAGAATGAGAAGGAAATGAAAACTCGAGTAATCTTGTCACCCTCTCAGCAGTCGCATCCCATCGTGTTCACTGTGTTCTATTAGACGTGGAGGGTGAGAGGGCCATACCACAGTGTGAATAGCCGCAGGTGGGAGTCGCTGGGGGCCGTCATAGAGGCTGCCACCATGTGGCTGTGCCAATGATCTGACTCAGAAAGATGCAGTCTGACCTTGGTGGGTA
This sequence comes from Oreotragus oreotragus, assembly GCA_006410675.1. Lineage (NCBI taxonomy): Eukaryota > Metazoa > Chordata > Mammalia > Artiodactyla > Bovidae > Oreotragus > Oreotragus oreotragus. The sequence continues at coordinate 91,854 of SJYX01022908.1, forward strand.
GGAGATAGAATTGGCAAAACTTGATAGTTGCTTTGGGTATGGTGGATAAAGAAATGAGAGATTTTAAAGACGGCAGATTTCAGCCTTGAGCACCTGAGTTGATGCCAGCACTGTTCACTTGCAGTGACATCCTGCAGGAATGGAGAGATAAGTGCAGTTCTGGGCATATTAGGTTTCAAGTGACTCTGCAGTATCTAATTTGAAAATCAGACAGGTGGCTCTGTATTCAGATTTGGAACTCACAAGAAAGCTATGGGTCAGCTGACTGTTGCTGTTTAGTGACTCAGTCATGTCCAGCTCTCTGTGGCCCCATGAACTGCAGCACGCCAGGCTTCCCTGTCCTTCACTATCTCCTGGAGTCTGCTCAGACTCATGTCCATTGAGTCAGTGATGCCATCCAACCATCTCATCCTCTGTTGCCCCCTTCTCCTCCTGCCCTCAATCTTTCCCAGCATCAGGGTCTTTTTCAGTGAGTCAGCTCTTCACATCAGNGGAGTCTGCTCAGACTCATGTCCATTGAGTCAGTGATGCCATCCAACCATCTCATCCTCTGTTGCCCCCTTCTCCTCCTGCCCTCAATCTTTCCCAGCATCAGGGTCTTTTTCAGTGAGTCAGCTCTTCACATCAGGTGGCCAAAATATTGGAGCTTCAGCTTTAGCATTGGTCCTTCCAGTGAATATTCAGGATTTATTTCCTTTAGGATTGCCTGGTTTGATCTCCTTGCAGTCTAAGGGACTCTCGAGTCTTCTCCAGCACCACAGTGTGAAAGCATCAGTTCTTCAGTGCTCAGCCTTCTTTATGGTCCAACTCTCACATCCATACATGACTACTGGAAAGATCATAGCTTTGACTAGATGGACCTTTGTCAGGAAAATGATGTCTCTGCTTTTTAATATGCTGTCTAGGCTTGTCATAGCTTTCTTCCAAGGAGCAGGTGTCTTTTAATTTCATAGCTGCAGTCACCATCCACAGTGATTGGAACCCAAGAAAATAAAACATGTCCCTGTTTCCACATCTATTTGCCATGAAGTGATCGGACCAGATGCCATGATCTTAGTTTTGCGATGTTGAGTTTTAAGCCAATGTTTTCACTCTTCTCTTTCACTCTCATCAAAGGCTCTTTGGTTCTTCTTCTCTTTCTGCCATTAGAGTGGCATCCTCTGCATATCTGAGGTTGTTGATATTTCTCCCAGCAATCTTGATTCAAATGATAGACCTTGCATTTGTCAGCACAAGGATGGTAATTAAAGTCTGTCTGGGTCCCTGGAAGCACAAATTTCCCAAGAGACAAGAGGTCATTGGGAATGGGGTGAGTAGACTCTAATTCTACCCTGGTTCCTGGATTCATCTGTTCTACATATTGGAGACAGAATAACACGTAATGAACATTGGCATAAGGTGCGTGTTACATCCTGAAAGCAACACCCTGACCTCACTGGGTGTCATCTCCAGGCTGTAACTTAGTTGTCCCTTCATGAAGCTATTCCAGCCTGTTTCAGGATGGCAGTGTCTGGGTTATGCAGAATGTGAGAGACTAGCAGCAGTCTGTGTTTAGTTTGTACCAGCGTACCAAGCTGACCCACCTATGAACCAGACCTAGCTACTTTCTTCCTCCATCATTAGATGGGTTCTCAGGTATTATATAACAGGGCCCTTCCAAAATGCCTGCATCTTGGAGCCTTTAGATCTTCTCCTTGGAACTCTAATGAGATTGTCCTGGTACCTTCACCTCATTTAACATGAAGCAGTGTCTTTGACACTTATAGCCTAAGAGTCATCTCAGAAATGCATTAGAATCAGCTCCAAAGCTTGAAGGAAACTGGAGGTGCCACTGAAAGAAAAAAGACCCAAAACCAAGGGAGAGGCACACAGACTGGTGAAAGCGATTTGAGGGGGCCAGCAGGCCACCCTTGATGTCTACTGCAAAGTCATAGGGGCGGATGACGTGAAGGGAGAGTAGAGAGTGAAGAGCGAGGATTTCAGATAAAGCCCTCCCAACATGACCCAGCAGTCAATGGTTAAGAAGAGATTGCCAACAAATGAGACAGGAACAAAGTTGCAAAAGAGATGATGCTCAGGTAGAAAAAAAGGTTCATTCCACTGAACTGGCAGGTGCTAAGTCATTAAGTTAGCTGAGAGCTCAAATACCTTCAATGGATGTAGTGTCAAGTGATAATGATGACCTTGGTGAGATCAATGTCAGTGGGACAGGGAGCCCAGGAACCAGATTTCAAATGAAGAGGGGAAGAGAAGAAAATGAAGCCAAATTAAAAAAAAAAAAAAAAACCAGAAGGAAGGAAATTGGGTGGTGGATGGAAAGGCTATGGGGTTATCTAGGGTTTTATTCTGTATTTGATTTTTAAAGAAACAAATTTGCAGAGACATGAGCATGGCTAAATGCTAGTGGGAAGGAGCTAGGAGACACAGAGGGTGAGGGGGATTTTGGGGTAGGGGGGAGAGAGAGAGGCAAACTGAGATTCTTTTGAACATAATTTTGGAGAAGAAAAATCTAGAAGAGAAGAATTTAAGCCTGAATGGAGGGATTGATTTTGATGGGAAGAGGCAACCTCTGCTTTGAAACAGGAGGGAGGAGGATGGGAGAGTTTAGGAATTTGGTGTGAGAAGCTGAAATTATATAATTTCAACCTGATGACTTATTCTCCTTGAGTAGGAGAAGAGTCTGTGTCAGAGGAAGTAGGAGGTGTGAGGTTGGTGGACAGTGTCTAAAAGGAAACTCAGCTAGTGTGCAGAAGGTGAACAGATGACTTCAGCAATGAGAATTAGAGAATGGTCTTGCCAGGTAACACGCAGCTCACCAGGTCCAGGGTCAGCTCAGCAGGTCCAGGGTTGGCAGAGAGTAGACAATACATGTCTAAAGCATGGACATGCTGCCAACCCTGAGGTACTTGGGAAACTAGAAAATATGCAACTTCTATTAGAAGGGAAGTGGTATTAGCTTTAGTTAGAGGAAGATTAGAGGTTAGGTTAGAGGAAGTTGGGTTTAATTATGAGCAGAAAGTAGAAAAGTGCTAAGTTTGAGGTTGTGGAGTTGTTTGTTGTAGAGCTGGGCCTTCTAGAGGGAAAACCCAAAGGGAGCAAAGATTAGAGCACATATAAGGTCAGGGGGAGGGCTTCCCTGGTGACTCGGAAGGTAAAGAATCTCCCTGCAATGCAGGAGACCCGGGTTCTATCCCTGGGTCAGAAAGATCCCCTGGAGAAGGGAATAGCAATCCACTCCAGTATTCTTGCCTGCAAAATCCCATGGACAGAAGAGCCTGGTGGGCTAAAGTCCATGGGGTCGCAAAGGGTCAGACACAAATGAGCCACTGATTCCCAAGGTCATGGAGAAGAAAACAGAGCATTATACAAATAAGCTAACAAACAAAATACTCTAATTTCTTTTTCTCGTGTCTTTTAACCAGTGAAGACACCGTAGTTTTCTACTCAACAGTATAAACTGTTTCTTAGCCAGTGTAACCAATTGGGATGATTGGAAAAATTGAATTAAAATAAATCTTCAGTTCAGTTCAGTCGCTCAGTCGTGTCCGACTCTTTGCGACCCCATGAATCGCAGCACGCCAGGCCTCCCTGTCCATCACCATCTCCCGGAGTTCACTCAGACTCACGTCCATCGAGTCCGTGATGCCATCCAGCCATCTCATCCTCGGTCGTCCCCTTCTCCTCCTGCCCCCAATCCCTCCCAGCATCAGAGTCTTTTCCAATGAGTCAACTCTTCTCATGAGGTGGCCAAAGTACTGGAGTTTCAGCTTTAGCATCATTCCTTCCAAAGAAATCCCAGGGTTGATCTCCTTCAGAATGGACTGGTTGGATCTCCTTGCAGTCCAAGGGACTCTCAAGAGTCTTCTCCAACACCACAGTTCAAAAGCATCGATTCTTCGGCGCTCAGCTTTCTTCACAGTCCAACTTTCACATCCATACATGACCACAGGAAAAACCATAGCCTTGACTAGGCGGACCTTAGTCGGCAAAGTAATGTCTCTGCTTTTGAATATACTATCCAGGTTGGTCATAACTTTTCTTCCAAGGAGTAAGCGTCTTTTAATTTCATGGCTGCAGTCACCATCTGCAGTGATTTTGGAGCCCAAAAAAATAAAGTCTGACACTGTTTCCACTGTTTCCCCATCTATTTCCCATGAAGTGATGGGACCGGATGCCATGATCTTCGTTTTCTGAATGTTGAGCTTTAAGCCAACTTTTTCGCTCTCCTCCTTCACTTTCATCAAGAGGCTTTTTAGCTCCTCCTCACTTTCTGCCATAAGGGTGGTGTCATCAGCATATCTGAGGTTATTGATATTTCTCCCGGCAATCTTGATTCCAGCTTGTGTTTCTTCCAGTCCAGCGTTTCTCATGATGTACTCTGCATATAAGTTAAATAAGCAGGGAGACAATATACAGCCTTGACGTACTCCTTTTCCTATTTGGAACCAGTCTGTTGTTCCATGTCCAGTTCTAACTGTTGCTTCCTGACCTGCATACAGATTTCTCAAGAGGCAGGTTAGGTGGTCTGGTATTCCCATCTCTTTCAGAATTTTCCACAGTTTATTGTGATCCACACAGTCAAAGGCTTTGGCATAGTCAATAAAGCAGAAATAGATGTTTTTCTGGAACTCTCTTGCTTTTTCCATGATCCAGCGGATGTTGGCAATTTGATCTCTGGTTCCTCTGCCTGTTCTAAAACCAGCTTGAACATCAGGGAGTTCACGGTTCACATATTGCTGAAGCCTGGCTTGGAGAATTTTGAGCATTACTTTACTAGCGTGTGAGATGAGTGCAATTGTGCGGTAGTTTGAGCATTCTTTGGCATTGCCTTTCTTTGGAATTGGAATGAAAACTGACCTTTTCCAGTCCTGTGGCCACTGCTGAGTTTTCCAAATTTGCTGGCATATTGAGTGCAGCACTTTCACAGCATCATCTTCCAGGATTTGAAACAGCTCAACGGGAATTCCATCACCTCCACTAGCTTTGTTCTTAGTGATGCTTTCTAAGGCCCACTTGACTTCACATTCCAAGATGTCTGGCTCTAGATTAGTGATCACATCCTCATGATTATCTGGGTCGTGAAGATCTTTTCTGTACAGTTCTTCTGTGTATTCTTGCCACCTCTTCTTAATATCTTCTGCTTCTGTTAGGTCCATACCATTTCTATCCTTTATCGAGCCCATCTTTGCATGAAATGTTCCCTTGGTATCTCCAATTCTCTTGAAGAGATCTCTAGTCTTTCCCATTCTGTTGTTTTCCTCTATCTCTTTGCATTGATTGCTGAAGAAGGCTTTCTTATCTCTTCTTGCTATTCTTTGGAACTCTGCATTCAGATGCTTATATCTTTTCTTTTCTCCTTTGCTTTTCGCCTCTCTTCTTTTCAGTGCTATTTGTAAGGCTTCTCCAGACAGCCATTTTGCTTTTTTGCATTTCTTTTCCATGGGGATGGTCTTGATCCCTGTCTCCTGTACAATGTCACGAACCTCATTCCATAGTTCATCAGGAACTCTGTCTATCAGATCTAGGCCCTTAAATCTATTTCTCACTTCCACTGTATAATCATAAGGGATTTGATTTAGGTCATACCTGAATGGTCTAGCGGTTTTCCCTACTTTCTTCAATTTAAGTCTGAATTTGGAAATAAGGAGTTCATGATCTGAGCCACAGTCAGCTCCTGGTCTTGTTTTTGTTGACTGTATAGAGCTTCTCCATCTTTGGCTGCAAAGAATATAATCAATCTGATTTCGGTGTTGACCATCTGGTGATGTCCATGTGTAGAGTCTTCTCTTGTGTTGCTGGAAGAGGGTGTTTGCTATGACCAGTGCATTTTCTTGGCAAAACTCTATTAGTCTTTGCCCTGCTTCATTCCGCATTCCAAGGCCAAATTTGCCTGTTACTCCAGGTGTTTCTTGACTTCCTACTTTAGCATTCCAGTCCCCTATAATGAAAAGGACATCTTTTTTGGGTGTTAGTTCTACAAGGTCTTGTAGGTCTTCATAAAACCGTTCAACTTCAGCTTCTTCAGCATTACTGGTTGGGGCATAGACTTGGATAACTGTGATATCGAATGGTTTGCCTTGGAAAGGAACAGCCGGGCCAGCACACTCAGCGCGGGCCGCTTGCGAGAGCCGGGCCGGCGCACTCAGCGCGGGCCGCTTGCGAGAGCCGGGCCGGCGCACTCAGCGCGGGCCGCTTGCGAGAGCCGGGCCGGCGCACTCAGCGCGGGCCGCTTGCGAGAGCCGGGCCGGCGCACTCAGCGCGGGCCGCTTGCGAGAGCCGGGCCGGCGCACTCAGCGCGGGCCGCTTGCGAGAGCCGGGCCGGCGCACTCAGCGCGGGCCGCTTGCGAGAGCCGGGCCGGCGCACTCAGCGCGGGCCGCTTGCGAGAGCCGGGCCGGCGCACTCAGCGCGGGCGAGAGGAGCTACCCCACGTCCGAGGTCAGGGGCAGCAACCTAGAGTGCCAGGCTGCGACGGCGCAGGAACGGCCGAGAGGAGCTACCCTGTGTCTGAGGTCAGTGGCGGCCGGGAGGAGCTACCCCTCATCCGAGGTCAGTGGCGGCCGGGAGGAGACACCCCGCGTCTGAGGTCAGGGCGGCGGCCGGGAGGAGCTACCCCGTGTCCGAGGTCAGGGGCGGCCAGGAAGAGACACCCCACGTCCGAGGCCAGGGGCGGCCGGGAGAAGCCACCTCGCGCCCGAGGCCAGGGGTGGTGACCCGGAGGAGCCACCCTGAGCCCGAGGCCAGGGGCGGCAGCTGGGAGAAGCCACCCACGCCCGAGGCCACGGCCGGCGGCCGGGAGGAGCAACCCGAGGAGCAGGGGCTGCGCAGGCGCAGGAGGGCCTAGAGGAGCTGTCCCACGTTGAAGGTCAGGAACTGCGGCGGTAAGGAGATACCCCTCGTCCAAGGTAAGGAGCAGCCGTGAAGAGACAACCCACGCCCAAGGTAAGAGAAACCCAAGTAAGATGGTAGGTGTTGCAAGAGGGCATCAGAGGGCAGACACACTGAAACCATACTCACAGAAAACTAGTCAATCTAATCACACTAGGACCAGGGCCTTGTCTAACTCAATGAAACCAAGCCATGCCTGCAGGGCAACCCAAGGCGGGCGGGTCATGGTGGAGAGGTCTGACAGAACGTGGTCCACTGGAGAAGGGAATGGCAAGCCACTTCAGTATTCTTGCCTTGAGAACCCCATGAACAGTATGAAAAGGCAAAATGATAGGATATCAAAAGAGAATCTCCCCAGGTCGTTAGGTGCCCAATATGCTACTGGAGATCAGTGGAGAAATAACTCCAGAAAGAATGAAGGGATGGAGCCAAAGCAAAAACAATACCCAGTTGTGCATGTGACTGGTGATAGAAGCAAGATCCGATGCTGTAAAGAACAATATTGCATAGGAACCTGGAATGTCAGGTCCATGAATCAAGGCAAATTGGAAGTGGTCAAACAAGAGATGGCAAGGGTGAACGTCGACATTCTAGGAATCAGCGAACTAAAATGGACTGGAATGGGTGAATTTAACTCAGGTGACCATTACATCTACTACTGTGGGCAGGATTCCCTCAGAAGAAATGGAGTAGCCATCATGGTCAACAAAAGAGTCCGAAATGCAGTACTTGGATGCAATCTCAAAAACGACAGAATGATCTCTGTTCGTTTCCAAGGCAAACCATTCAATATCACAGTTATCCAAGTCTATGCCCCAACCAGTAATGCTGAAGAAGCTGAAGTTGAATGGTTTTATGAAGACCTACAAGACCTTGTAGAACTAACACCCAAAAAAAGTTTATTAGTTGCTCACGTCTAAACTAAGCTATTGGTTTTAAGGCTACATTCATGTTTGGGTAATAAAATACACCATTTTTGCTATGATGATAACTAAATATAATCATTTCTTCTTTCTATCCTTGACTTTACTCTGATATGACTGTTTTAAGATATTTTTAAAGTGATCTACTTTTTATTTTTAAATGCAACACATATAACTGTTCATCAAAAACTGGCTGCAGATATTCCATTTCTATCTGGAGGCCTGTTATCATGAGTCTTTCAAAGACGATTTGGGTCAGTGAAAAGTGAGAGTCACTCACTTGAGTCCCACTCTTTGTGACCCTCTGGGCTGCAACCTGCCAGGTTCCTCTGTCCATGGAGTTCTCCAGGCAAGAATACTAGAGTGTATTGCCTTTCCTTCTTCAGGGCATCTTCTCAACTCTGGATTGAACCCAGAGAGACATACAAATTTCTGGAGAAGAGCAGCTATACCTTTATCTTTCAAAATCAGGGCATGTTTGCAGCTGAGAAGTGTTCACTATTGTCAATTTCATACTGCATGAAACCTGAGTGTTTTGGAAAATAAAGACTGAAAAGTAGGTTGGATTGGAACTGTTGGTAGAATGCTGCGCTTAGGGTCTCTGTAAGTAACTCTGTATTGCATTCTGTAAGCAAGAAGGTGCCACTAAATTCCTTGCTGATGGCGACTTTCACCATCAGAACTGAACTCCAGTAGGGTAACTCTTGACTGCTTTGTGGAAGCTGGAGTGAAAAGCGAAAGGCAGAGAGACTAGAGGCAAAAGAAAAGTGACAGAGTCTAGGTAAGAAATATCGAATCGAGTCTATATAAATGACCACTATACAAAGGTGGTTGGCAGGCAAGCTTTTTTTTTTTTACCACCAGTGCCACCTGGGAAGATACCATACAAAGATGGTAAAAGAACAAAACTCTTTTCTGTTTCCCCTCTAAACATTTCTGACACCAAGTGTCTTTTTTCCCCACACCAACCAATTTTCCAGCTTCCTGGACACCAATTAGATAGGTGCCCTACAATTCAGTTATAACACTGTCTGGAGTCAGCTTAGACCCCACAGGTTAAGAGCTCAGTCCCCAAAGGCTGCCCTCCCCAGAGGGTCAGACATCAGTCACAGCTCCGTGGTGTCATCTGTGCTCTGGCTGACCAGCTATGAATCAAAGGTTTCTGTGACCCCTGCTCCCCTTCAGTTTGACAACTTGCTGGAATGGCTCACAGGACAGGACTCAGAAACAACAATTTATTTACTATATATCTATATGTATATCTACTATATACTATTAATTTACTATATATTTATATACATATTAATTATTAATTAATGTTATTTATATATTATAGATTTACTATATCCTTTTATTATAAAAGGATATAACTCAGATTCAAGAAGGCACAAGGCAAGGTATGGGGAAAGGGAGGGGAGCTTCCATGTTCTCTCCAGGAGCACTGCCTTCCAAGTACCTCCATGCATTCACCAGCCAAGAAGTTCTCTGAGCCCCTTTGGTTGTTAGGATTTTCACGCTGGCTGTGTTACATTGGCACAATTGATCAGATTGTTGTTCATTGGTGATTAACTCAACCTCCTGCCAGGTAAAGGGGAAGGACTGAAAATTTCAACGCTCTCAAGGTTGAGCCCTCTTGCATCCAGTCCAGCCCAGCCATCCAGGAGTCACCACATTAGCATCAACACAGGTATGGTTGAAAGAGGCCTCTCATGAATAACAAAAGCTGCTCCTCTTATCCCTGCCACTTAAGAAATTTCAAGGGTTTTAGGAGTGCTGTGCCAGGAACTGGTGACAAGAGCAAAATATTTCTTACTGTATCACAATACCACAGATGGGGATGGAGTAAGCTGTGGATGTACAACCCACACTTGATTGGCAACTGGGTAAACTGCCTGATTCATCCAATTGTACTAGAAAGGTCGTGATTCCTGAACTTCACTGCTCCTACTTCAATTAAATCCTTCTCCACACGCACCCAAGTATCTCCCTGAGCCATGTAGACTCTGTCAGAAAGAACAGCACATTTCCTGACACCCATAACATTAGGGAGAAGGGAGGGAAAACAGTTGCATAATTACTGTTGCACAATTGCAATTGGAACTGATTCTGCCAGCCTGAAATTGGCTCCTGGTCTCCCCTGCTGACATTTCAGACCTTCGTTATTAGTGAAGAACCTTGGTAACCGTGTCACACATTTTCCTGTGGTCTGAAACATACTCATTTAATGAGATGATGACCTTTATTTATCTACAGAATGTGTGACACCATTAGCCAAACACACAGAGTGTGTTAGCCAAACACACAGAGTGAGGTTGAGACAATGATTTGGAACTCACAATTTAGATGTTTTTCTGAAACACATCTGGGCAAAAATGAACAGAAATGTCCTCTATTACTAGCAACTGTGATTTAAGATCAGATGCACTGTAACTCGGGTGTAGGGTGTGAATAATAGGGTGTATAACTCTTTACTCATATTCAATGCCCCTTTTGCAAAAACGTTAATGCTTATCTGACCCTTTGAAATGAAATGAGGTTTGGTCACATGACTTGCTTTGTTCGAAGAAATGTGATGGCATTGACGCGCATGTCCTTTCCAGATGGACGTTTAAGAACCAGTGCATTTTTTTCAGGGCTGCCCTTCTCTTCTGTCTTGACAACTGACAGTTGTAGTGTCTCCGGCTGGATCACTGGGTGAGGACGCAGTGGCATGGAGCTAGCATGTAAAGGGAATGTATTATGAGCGAGAGAAACCTTTGCTGCATTAAGCCACTGGGATTTGGAGTTGTTTGTCACCACAACGTAGTCAACCTATCTTGACTGATAAAAGGTGTATATTTCTACTGCACACCTCTATTATATATATGGAGTCATTTTTATAAGAAAGAAACATTGGGGGGAAAGGCAGTGTGGGTGTAACAAGAAAATTTGGTAGAAAATAGTCTTTAAATTGTCAGTAGAAATTGGTGAAAATAACCTACTTGTTCTTTCGTGTTTAACTATATACTGCTATAAAAATGATCAAATATTTTGTTTCAAGCGCTTAGGGGTAGAGAAGGAGGTGGAGGAGTTGGAACTTGAAAATAATAAATGTACAAAGAAATGGAAACTTCTCCAGATTTTCTAAAAGGATCAAAGAAGTGTGAACTAATAGAAATGTCTGTAACCACAGAGGAAAAAAAAAAAACAAAACTGTTGGCTGGGTGTTTTTCTGACTCCTCGTCTAGAATTAGCCTGTGAATGTCAACCCACTCTGCTTGGCTCATCTTAGAGGATCATTCCAGTGCTTGGAATATTGAAGGGATCTATCAGATCTGCCCCTGACACATGAAGTAGGTCAAGTACGACAGCCAAAAACTAGTCAGAACTCAAGAAAAGTCTTCAAAGAGTCTTTCTGTAATTGCTTAAGACTTTATCAGGTCAATATGTTTTCTTGGTCAAAAGGATTTCTTTATGTCTCTTAGAGTGTTCCTCAGAGTGAAATGTGAATTGAAAAGTCAGATGAGATGCATTTATGTATTGCAGTATGATTACCACCATAGCAGGGCTTCCCTGATTGCTCAGTTGATAAAGAACCTGCCTGCAATGCAGGAGACCCTGGTTCGATTCCTGGGTTGGGAAGATCCGCTGGAGAAGGGATAGGCTATCCACTCCAGTATTCTAGCCTAGAGAATTCCATGGACTATACCCATGGGGTCGCAAAGAGTCGGATATGACTGAGTAACTTTCATTCACCACTATAGCATTAGCTAACACCTCTGTTATATCATGTAGTTTTGTGTGTGCATGTGTGTGTTAAACAAAATAAAATACGGAGAACAATTAAGGTATAATCTCTTAGCAACTCTGAAGTTTATGGTATGGTATTGTTGACTATAATCATATATGAATGTATCAAATCAACATGTTGCACATGTCAACTACAGCTCAAAAAAAAGTCTGAAAAGATAAAAGCAGGACCGGACTATAGTGATCTTTGAAGAAAGTAAGCTTGAGTTGCTTCATCTGACTTGATATAGTTATCTTTAATTGCTTTTCAGGGTGTGTATGTGTGTGTGTGGAGGGAGTGCCAAGAAATTAGACATGATATTGACCAGTCAGCTGTTTGCAGGTGATTTGAGCAGGTTACTTAAGAGATGTGGCATCCATCATTCAATGCAGTAAGGAGCCCTGGTTTTAGATCTTTCTCCAAGTAGGAAGTATCCACTTTCACAAACAGGGTTTACAGCATCCCTTTAAACACAATACCCAGAGTAGAATGACTCTGCCTAAAAGGACCAAAGTCTAAGTGAAACATGCTCACGTTTACTGGACAGGTATGCTGTCTTACTTGGCCATAAGGTGCATTTGCTGAAAATGCCTGGCTGCTATGGCTGCACACAGTGTGACGGTGGTGGCGGTGGCACACAAGCGCAGCCCAGAGGACCTGCGCCACACGCAAGGTCAGGGGCAGCGGGCCGGGAGGAGCTGCCCCACACCCAAGGTCAGGGGCAGCGGGCCCGGAGGAGCTGCCCCACACCCAAGGTCAGGGGCAGCGGGCCCGGAGGAGCTGCCCCACACCCAAGGTCAGGGGCAGCGGGCCCGGAGGAGCTGCCCCACACCCAAGGTCAGCGGCAGCTGACCTCTTTCCTCTTTCTTTCACTCTGAATCCATGGGAAGATTTGAGCAGCTTTATTTTAAATATGTATCCTGTGTCTGGCCACTTATCACCGCCTCCATTATTCTGAGTCTAGTCCCCGCCACCACCATCCCCTCTGAACTACTAACAAGCTCCTACTCATCTCCTTCTTCCCAGTCTTGTCCTCTTAGGGACCCTTCTCCACAAGGCGGGTGAAGGAACTTTTTTAAACATACATTTTTAAAAATAATGTATGGAAAAAGTGAAAGTGTTTTTTCTCTCAGTCCTATCTGGCTCTTTGTGACCCTGTGGACTGTGGCCTGCCAGGCTCCTCTGTCCACGGGATTCTCCAGGCAAAAATCCTGGAGTGGGTTGCCATTTCCTCCTCCAAGGAATCTTCTTGACACAGGGATTGAACCGTTGCCTCGTTCACTGCAGGCAGATTCTTTACCATCAGAGCCAACAGAGAAAACAGTGTGTACCTGGACATAAAGAGTCAGTTTCAAAAGTTTGTTACTTACACAGTAGTTCCTTTCACCCTCCCTCCCAATTACTGCTTCCCAGAGGCAGGCAGCCAGCCTTTGTCTGATTTTAATATTGGCCGCATTTCATTCAGTCACTAATGCCTATGATTATATGATGCTATGAAGCTGCCAGTCACACTGTGTTACACCATGGGTTGAGACATAGCCTGATTATGGACATGTTGAAATGCAAAAAGTTGTCTCAGAATTGAAGAAATATGGTACTTTCATTTCTTTGAATAATATGGGGATATTAAATATATTTTATTTCTTCTAAGGTTGCTCAGTCCTGTCCAACTCTTTGAGACCCCCATGGACTGTATAGTCCATGGCAGTCCATGGGATTCTCCAGGCCAGAATACTGGAGTGGGTAGCCTTTTCCTTCAGGGATCTTCCTAACCCAGGCATCGAACCCAGGTCTCCTGCATTGCAGGCAGATTCTTTACCAGCTGAGCCATAAGGGAAGCCCAAGAGTACAGGAGTGGGTAGCCTATCCCTTCTCCAGCGGATCTTCCCAACCCAGGAATTGAACTGAGGTCTGCTGCATTGCAGGTGGATTCTTAACCAACTGAGCAATTAGGGAAGCCCCATATAAATATATATGTAATATATATATATAGGGATCCCAGGCGGTGCTAGTGGTAAAAAAAAAAAAACCCTGCCAATGCAGGAGATACAAGAGGCTCAGGTTTGATCCCTGGGTAGAGAAGATCCCCTGGAAGAGAATGGCTACCCATTCCAGTATTCTTGCCTGGAAAATTCAATGATCAGAGGAGCTTGGCGGGCTACAGTCCACGGGGTTACAAAGTGTCAGACACAATGAGCAGCAGCAGCATGATTATCTATATTCCTAATTCTTGGGTTTAGCCATTAAGCACTGACTTCCCACTATGGAAGGTGAAAGTCTATTATGCTTTTACACCCTCTCTCCTACTGTCATATCCCTCATCCACAGTAAGACAGCATTTGATTATACTAATATCCCATATCTTCATAGTATGACTATATAAACATTTTCATAGCTGGACCATATAATACTCTTTTAATTATCTTGTCTCTTTCCTCCCCATTCCTTTCTGTTTGCCACTGGAGTTTTTAATCATCTTTTTAAAACTTTCAGTTATTTATTTAATTTTTTTAAAGTCATTCAGTCATGTCCGACTCTTTGTGACCCCATAGTCCATGGACTTCTCAAGGCCAGAATACTGGAGTGGGTAGCCTTTCCCACTGAAGGGGATCTTCCCAACTCAGGGATCGAACCCAGGTCTCCCACATTTCAGGCAGATTCTTTACCAGCTGAGCCACAAGGGAAGCTGAAGACTGGAGTGGGTAGCCTATCCCTTCTCCATGGGATTTTCCCAACTGAGCAATCGAACTGGGGTCTCCTGCATTTCAGGCGGATTCTTTACCAACTGAGCTGTTATATTTATTTATATTTCTGTGTAATTATGCTCAAGCTCACTCTCCTGTGTATAAATCTCAGGCACTCAGGTGTTCATCCTAGAGTCTTCTGAGTTCTCTAGCCAGGTTGCAGAGTTGTGAGCTTGGCATTTCTTTTCACCATCTCCCTGGGATTCTTGTTCCCTCTGTCAACAAGCTCCTGTCCCTTGGATCCTTTGTAATCTTTCTTGTTTTGCTCCTTTGTATGGAACGTCTATTTTATTACTTTTCTGAATAAGTTTTAAAGTAATGTTTTGAAACCTTGCATGTCTAAAAATAATTTTATTTGATTCCTGCGTTTAATTGCCTGGGTATGAAATTTCAAGCTAGAAAGAATTTCTCCCAGTGTGGAGAAAGTATTGCTTCATTTTCCCAAGTATAGTCCAGGATCGTTGTGTGAAACCTGTCTTCTCCCCTTTCTGAAAATGCTCCTTTCTTTGTGCCCAGGGTTCTGAAACTTCACAGTGATTTCGGCAACTCCTTGAATTATTTAACTGAAAATTTCATTCCCTCCTCCCCAATATTCTCTTATCTCTATTTTAAAACTTTCATTATTTGAATATTGACTTTGTGGATGATTGTCTTTTTTTAACCTATTTTTTTTCCTATTTTTGATTTTTCACCTTTGTTTACATTCCTCTATTTTCTATAATTTTTACTTATTTTCTAGGAGATTTGCAACCATCTCACTGAGTTTTTTCCTTCCTATCCAGTATAGATTTGTTTATTTCTTAGAATTATTTTATTTTCCAATTTTTTCTTTAAACAGTTAAGTATCCATTTCTTCTCCTCTCTCTGAAGACATCAAAGAACTCTGACCTTTTCTTTTTGTGAAGTTTTGTTTCCTCTAAGTTACTGTTCGTTGGCTTTGTCTCCTGACCTTAAGATGAGCGGTTATCCTCAAACATCTGTCAGCTCTTAAACATATTTAAGAGTTGCTGTTTGGTCACCCCGTCATGTCAGACTCTTTGCAACCCTGTGGACTGCAGCATGCCAGGCCTTCCTGTCCCTCACCATCTCCTGAAGTGTGCCCAAGTTCATATTTTTTGCATCAGTGATGCCATCCAGCCATCTCACCCTCTGTTGTCCCCTTCTCCTTCTGCCCTCAATCCTTCCCAGCGTCAGGGTCTTTTCCAGTGAGCCAGCTGTTCACATTAGGTGACCAAAATACAGGAGTTTCAGCTGTAGCATCAGTCCTTCCAATGAATATTCAGGGTTGATTTCCTTTAAGATTTACTGGTTTGATCTCTTTGCTGTCCAAAGGACTCTCAGGAGTCTTCTCCAGCACCACAGTTCAAAGGCATCAGTTCCTTGGTGCTCTGCCTTCTTTATGGTCCAGCTATCCAAACCGTATGTGACCACTGGGAAGACCATAGTCTTGACTATATGGACCTTTGTCAGCAGAGTAGTGTCTCTGCTTTTCAACACACTGTCTAGGTTTGTCATACTTTCCTGCCAAGAAGCAGTTGTCTTCTGATTTCATGGCTGTAGTCACTATCTGCAGTGATTTTAGAGCTCAAGAAGAGGAAACTTGTCACTACTTCCACACTTTCCCCTTCTGTCTGCCATGAAATGATGGGACTGGATGTCATGATCTTAGTTTTTTTCAGTATTCAGTTTTAAGCCAGCTTTTTCACTCTCCTCCTTCACCCTCATCAAGAGATTCTTTAGTTCCTCTTCACTTTCTGCCATTAGAGTGGTATCCGCGTATCCGAGATTGCTGGTATTTCTCCCATCTATCTTGATTCCAGCTTGTAACTTATCCAGCCCAGCATTTCTGATGATGTGTTCAGTGTGTAGGTTAAATAAACAGAGTGACAACAGACAGACCTGTCATACTCCTTTGTCAATCCTGCACAAATCAGCTGTTCCATACAAGGTTCTAACTGTTGCTTCTTGACCTGCATACAGGTTTCTCAGGGGACAGGTAAGATGGTCTGGTATTCCCATCTCTTTAAGAGCTTTCCATAGTTTGTTATGATCCACACAGTCAAAGGCTTTAGTGTAGTCAATGAAACAGAAGTAGATGTTTTTCTGGAATTCCCTTGCTTTCTCTATGATCTAGAGAATGTCGGCAACTTGATCTCTGGTTCCTCTGCCTGTTTTAAATCCAGCTTGGATGTCTGGAAGTTCTTGGTTCATGTAATGCTGAAGCCTACCATGCAAGATTTTAAGCATGACCTTACTAGCATGGGAGATGAGTGCAACTGTCCTGTGGTTTGAACATTCTTTAGCATTATCCTTCTCGCAAAGGGTTGAGGATTGACCTTTTCCAGTCCTGTGTACACTGCTGGGTCTTCCAGATTTGCTGACATATTGAGTGCAACACTTTGATAGCATCATCTATTAGGGTTTTGAATAGCTCTGCTGGAATTCCATTGCATCCACTAGCTTTACTGACAACAGTGTTTCCTAAGGCCCACCTGACTTCACCCTTCATGGATCACTGCCTTGTCATAGTGAAGGGGCTTGCATGACTCAATGAAGCTATGAGCCATGTCAGGCCACCCAAAATGGTTGGCTCATAGTGGAGAGTTCTGACAAAACGTGATTCACTGGAGGAGGGAATGGCCAGCCACCCCAGTATACTTGCTGTGAGAACCTCATGAACTGGCTGCCCAGCAGTGTAGTGCTCCTGTTTTCCTATCTCGTTGTGGAGAGTCGCTGCCGACTGGGCACTCATGTTTGGGTTGTCACGGCAAGTTATGAATACGTGAGCCCGGAGCAGCTGGCTGGCGTAGATAAGTACAAGTACATTGCTGTGGATACCAGTCCACCCTTTCTGTATGTCATGCACCCATTTTGGAACACTGGAGTAAAGGTATTTCCTACTTGGCTGGCTCCAAATCTGATAGCCTTCTCTGGCTTTCTGCTGGCTGTGTTCAGTTTTCTACTCATGGCATACTTTGATCCTGACTTTTATGCTTCAGCACCAGGTCACAAGCATGTACCCGACTGGGTCTGGATTGTAGCAGGCATCCTCAGCTTCATGGCCTACACGCTAGATGGTGTGGACGGAAAGCAAGCCCGCAGGACGTTCCAGCACCCCGCTGGGGGAGCTTTTTGACCATGGCCTGGACAGCCGGTCATGTTTACGCTGTTGTCATTGTGTATCCCATTCTGGACGAGGACCGTCTGGTTTCAGTGTTTTTGTTCTTTATCTCCTGCAATGGGTAGTTTTTGTTTTCTTTCATCCTGTCTCACTGGGAAAAGTGTAACACAGGGGTTCTTTTCCTGCCGTGGGGATATGGCATGAGCCAGGTGACTATTTCTTTTGTCTACACAGTGACTGCGGCTGTGGGAGTTGAGGCCTGGTAGGAACCGTTCCTGTTTAATTTCTTATATAGAGACCTATTCACAGCCATGATCATTGGTTGTGCACTGTGCGTGACTCTTCCAATGAGTTTGTTAAATTTTTTCAGAAGCTATGAAAATAACACATTGAAACACAATTCAGTCCATGAAGCTGTGGCTCCCTTCTTTCCTTCATGTCTGCTATTCATTTTGCCTGCAGCATGGATCCTCCTGTCAGCTTCAGATATTTAGAGTTACACCCTCGAGTGTTCTACTTAATGGCTGGAACAGCCTTTGCCAACAGCACACGTCAGCAGATTGCTTGTCAGATGAGCGGTACCCGGGGCCCAGCTTTGAGTTGGTTGCTCCTTCCTCTTTTTGTGACTGTTGTGGTGGTGAATGTAGGAGTAGCCCCTTACGTTGAGAGAACTCTCCTATTCACATTGGCGGCTGCTTTCACTCTGGCCCACATCCTCTATGGAGTGCGAGTGGTAAAGCAGCTGAGCAGCCGTTTTCACAGTTACCCCTTCTCACTGAGAAAAACCAAACTCGGATTGACTAGGAGAGGAAGAAAATATTGGCCTGTAATCTACAGAAAGAAGTGCTGTAAATAAGATGGTTGTAAATATTCATCCATTACTGCTGAACTAAACTGATCTGCTTAACAGACATGGTAACTCAGTGTGTGTGGCACTTGGACAGCAGGAATGATACATATCTGAACTTGTGGACTATTGGACCTATTAACTCCCAGCTTACTTTTTTTTTTTTTATAAAACCATGTGTTGTTTTGGTTAAACGTAATAGCCCAGCAAAATGTTCCTTGTAGTTTAGGAGTCTATAATGTTTTGGTTCATACAGAGCTAAAGATGCTTGGATTTTATTTTTCAAACCCTCATATTTGTTTAGGAACACTGATAACATTCAGAGGACCCAATATGTTTTCATATTTGGTACTTAGTAGTAAGTCTTTTGGAGAAGGCAATGGCAACCCACTCCAGTACTCTTGCCTGGAGAATCCCAGGGACGGGAACCTGGTGGGCTGCCGTCTATGGGGTCGCACAGAGTCAGACACGACTGAAGTGACTTAGCAGCAGCAGTAAGTCTTTTGGAGAAGGCAATGGCAACCCACTCCAGTACTGTTGCCTGGAAAATCCCATGGACGGAGGAGCCTGGTGGGGCTCCATGGAGTCCATGGGGTTGCTAAGACTCGGACACGCCTGAGCAACTTCACTTTCACTTATATAGGTATTAGACACCAAAAAACTCCTCTGGAAGCTGTGCACTGGGTGTCACTCTAACGTGATCTGGGTGAGCCACTTTGTTAACAAACATTAGCCACTTTGATAACAAATATTAACATCCAACATGAGTGTCTTTAGATCTTTTCTCTTGGGATAATAACATTCCTCAGAGAACAGTATCCTAATGGTTGCTTTTCTGA
The DNA here is from genome assembly GCA_006410675.1 of Oreotragus oreotragus. Taxonomy (NCBI): domain Eukaryota; kingdom Metazoa; phylum Chordata; class Mammalia; order Artiodactyla; family Bovidae; genus Oreotragus; species Oreotragus oreotragus. The sequence continues at coordinate 110,983 of SJYX01022908.1, forward strand.
CGTCTGTCACCTTCCTGCCAGAAATCTGGAGCAAAGTAAGGAAAGATGCTGAGGATCTCCACATTCACTGGATAAATTTCTCTCAGTCTCTCTAGTTTCAGTATGTACCCATGCTCTTAAGTAATTCTCTGCCTCTTTATCCTATTTTATTTTCCTTCTTGGTGCCCTTCACTGCATCAGTTCAGTTCAGTTCAGTCACTCAGTCGTGTCCGACTCTTTGTGACCCCATGAATCGCAGCACGCCAGGCCTCCCTGTCCATCACCATCTCCCGGAGTTCACTCAGACTCACGTCCATCGAGTCCATGATGCCATCCAGCCATCTCATCCTCGGTCATCTCCTTCTCCTCCCCCCCTCAATCCCTCCCAGCATCAGAGTCTTTTCCAATGAGTCAACTCTTTGCATGAGGTGGCCAAAGTACTAGAGTTTCAGCTTTAGTATCATTCCTTCCAAAGAAATCCCAGGGTTGATCTCCTTCAGAATGGACTGGTTGGATCTCCTTGCAGTCCAAGGGACTCTCAAGAGTCTTCTCCAACACCACAGTTCAAAAGCATCAATTCTTCGGCGCATCGAGTCCGTGATGCCATCCAGCCATCTCATCCTTGGTCGTCCCCTTCTCCTCCTTCCCCCAAATCCTCCCAGCAAGGTAATTTTCTCAAGTATTGGTTAATATTTAAATTCTAAAAAAAAAAATATATGTTGAGATTGAAGTTGGTGTCATCATTCCCATTTCATAGAAGGGAAAGCTAAGACTTTCAGAGTTGGCATACTATGTCCAAAGCCACACTGCTGATAAGAAATAAAAATGAACACTAGAATGCAAGTCTTATGATCAACATCCTCTAGTTCTTTCTGCTGTTCTCCCCTCTATTTTCATATAAGCAAAGAACTCTGCAGTCTTAAGTGTCCTATGTTCTAGAAATATCCTCAATGGCAAAAGTCATATGAAAACTTATGTTATATAAACTACTTTTTAAAAATTATCTTTTATATACATAATATATTAAAAGCTCATGTTTTAAATCATGTGCATTAAAATAGATGTCATTGGGGAAAAATGTTTAAATTTCAAGATTCAAAAGTGACTTTGAAATATGTATGCCCTTTTGCAGCTGAGGGGAAGAGTGACATATAATCTATAAATTATAGTAGAATCTTGTTAATTCTAATGAGTATCTAGGGCTGTTGCCAAATAATGAATCTTGCAAACAATTGAATGGCATAAAATGTCGGCTAAAGGGCAGTTTTTCTGAGTCGGGGAGGGGTGTGTTCTTTTTGCTGTTGATGACAATCTGGAGACTCCAAACAGACTGTAAGAGGATTTATAGGGCTTGATTGATGGGAGGCGCCAATGAATAGAGTTTTCACTGGGAGAAAAGGGTCAATATTTCATCATTAAGGAAATAGTTTTATGAAGTCCCATGGAAACTGCTCTTAAAATAATTACGCAATGTGAATGCCCCTGCATGTTTTCATGTTTCCGATGAGAGGGTTCATCAGACCTTTCCTGTGGTTACATTACTATCTCTTGACCTCAAGTTGGGAAGATTATTTTTGTCAAAGATCACACATATCCCTTTAGATAGCAACAATGGATATGGACAACATATACTTGGAGTCAGTTATCTTTTTTAAAAATAGTGAAAAGCTAAATTACTGAGATACAATTCAACTGTCATCTTTGTCAAAATCAAAAGCAAAAAGGGGAGAGAGAATCTCAGAGAAAATAGCCAGGGACCAACATGAGCAAATACAGAGATCAGTTTTCTGTGTAATGATTTATTTGGGATGTCATTTCTGGTGCATGCACACACAGGCACACTCATACACGCAAACACAGATACACCCATATTTGCACTTTATACTGAATGTGGAATAATGATGAAAAGTTTTATTGATTTATTTTACATTGTAGGCAGAGGAGGATATGTAGAACAAGCTTCAGGTTAATGATGTTGAAAGTTTTACACTGCACAATTCACTGGCAGTGCCCGGAAATATAAGGAGAGAAATAAGTGAATAAAAACATTTCTTGCTTAGAAAACATCACTAAAGTGTCAAGATCATAAGATCTAGCCTGTTTATGAGCACTAAGTTGGGACAGCTTTGCCTGGGGGGCCTGCCTGCGCAATAACAGAAAATAAACAAAACAGAGAACAGAACAAAAGCCATCTGTTCAGTTATAAAAGGAGAAACACTGGTTCTCCCCACCACCATATTTACCTTCTTACAACAGCCCAATAAACACAACTACATACACGGTTTTATTTTCCTCTTGGTCTTGAATTCCATGGCTAAATACAATGTTAATCGAAGTAATTTGGGGGAATAATAACCGCCAGTATCATTTATTTCTATGACTATTTCTTCTTAATGTACCTCCTTACAATTGTCTCTTTTTAAAATAGACGTGCAGCATACTGATTAATAACTAATAATAACTTAAAAGGCAGATTTATAAGCAAAATAGAAGACTATAAGCAAAATCAGAAGATTTCAAACACTTTCTTGAAAAGTATCAGCAAGGCTGTATATCATCATGAATTAGTAATGACCTTTTCATCATAGAAATCTTTAGGTCGATTTCTAAAACTTCTCAGTATCCACGATATAAGAATTTTTAATCTGTTGCATATGAACAGCATTTTAAATAACTGAGTAAGGACTCTGGTGATCCAGTGGCTAAAACCCTGTGCTCCCAATACAGGGGGCTCAGATCCAATCGCTTTTAAGGGAACTGGATCCCACATGTCACAACTAAGACCCGATGCAGCCAAATATTTCTTAAAAAACACAACTGAATAGTCNGGGTATGTCGGAGACTTCCTGTGTTGTTCCTGTGTCTTATACACGTGTAGATGTGTATAAGAGACAGGCTCAGATCCAATCGCTTTTAAGGGAACTGGATCCCACATGTCACAACTAAGACCCGATGCAGCCAAATAATATTTCTTAAAAAACACAACTGAATAGTCTATAAGTACACAGAACTTCATCTCACAAACTTTCAGACTCTCTCCTTCGTATTTTGCTTTCCGTGATTTTAAATGATGTTTAGTATCTGCTTTTCCAAACTGGCTACAAAATCTTGAGAAAAGCGGACTGAATTATCTAGAGGCAAAGATAAGTGAAAGTGAAGCCGCTCAGTTGTGTCCGAATCTTTGTGACCTCATGGACTGTAACCCACCAGGCTCCTCGGTCCATGGGTTTTTCCAGGCAAGAGTACTGGAGTGGGTTGCCGTTTCCTTCTCCAGAGGCAAATATAAAAGGTAACGTAGTTCAAGTAAAACAGAAAATAAAATATTGAACAATCCAAATAAATTCTACTTGTTAATTGATTAGATTTACATGAAAGTGAAGTCGCTCAATTGTGTCCGAATCTTTGCGACCTCATGGACTGTAGCCCACCAGGCTCCTCGGTCCATGGGTTTTTCCAGGCAAGAGTACCGGAGTGGGTTGCCATTTCCTTCTCCAGAGGCAAATATAAAAGGTAATGTAGTTCAAGTAAAACAGAAAATAGAATATTGAACAATCCAAATAAATTCCGCTTGTTAATTGATTAGATTTATGGCTCTCATTGTCCTAAGGTCAAAAGCTTTGAGATCTCTAGTTTTAGAATCCTTACAAACACAAAAAGAAACCCCTTGAAAGCAGATCAATAAGGCACTCCCAAGTGTAACCCACATGTAAGAGAAGGGGAGTGAAAATATTCTGTGATGTATAGAACTAGAAGTCCATCAAAATAGCAAGTTTTCCCAATCCTGCCTTGTACAGTGTGGAATCTGTGCCCCCTCTTCCCTCTGCATATAAGTTAAAAAATTATAGAAAGAAATGGAATATTTCCTGCCATATCAGTAAACAAAGGAGGTCACAGTCATCAGAATTTGCAGCTCCCACAGATGGGGAGCTCATGAGCCCTAAAGGAACTCAGGAAGGAGAGAATACCTGTAATCTAGCAGCCATCACAGTGCAGCCACAATCTACAGTGAGTTCTAAGGAAGCTCAAGATGCAGAAAAACACAGGATCCTGGGCCAAGATAGTCAAAATGCGTATCAAAGGAATGATTTCAATGAGCCCATAATATCCCATCTTCCCATACATAGAGAAGCACTAAATTCCTTAACTTGGGATAGCTGGCTTTCCTTAATTTACAATAACCTTTTGATGTTTAGGGGCTTCCCTTGTGGCTCAGCTGGGAAAGAATCTGTCTGCAATGAGGGAGACCTGGGTTCTATTTCTGGGTTGGGAAGATCCCTGCTACCCACTCCAGCATTCTGGCCAGAATTCCATGGACTGTGTAGTTCATTGGGTCGCAAAGAGTCAGACATGACTGAGCGACTTTCATTTTGATGTTTAGACTGTGGCAGGAGGTAGATGGGCTGGCCCAGGGTAAAGCAATTGGAGATTCATTTCTTGCAGACTTCTCCAAGACAAGGAATAGCCGGACAACTAAGGGAGGAGGCCAAGCCCTGCCCAGACATTTCTCATTTCTGAAGTCAGAAGACCTCCTACACCACACGTACTCAGAAAGGCTCCTTGTAGGTCAAAGGGGGAGTAATGCCAAAGGATGTTCTACCCATATGTGGTAGAATCCATCTTGGCTAAGAGATGCGTGCACACACATGGAAGGATCCTGAGATATACCAAATATGAACTGTGAACCAGGCAAATCAAAATGATTGGCCAAAGGAAAACTGGGAGAAATACCCCAAATAAGTGACTTAAACTACCATGAAATCTGAGCGACCAGGGAAATTATACCAACAGTACACAGGATTTTATTTCCTCCCAGAGGGCTCCTTTCTGAATTTCATGCAAATCAGATGGTGTGGCTTCTTCCTAGGTCTTGGGATGGGAGATAACCCTAGTCTTAGCAGAATCTCATCAAGATGCTTGCCTCACAGCACAATATGCCCTTGCTACCCATATTTACACCTTTGCTCTTCATTGTTTTGGTTGTTCAGTCACTAAGTCACGTCTGACTGTTTTGCTACCCAATGGACCGCCCATCATGCTTCTCTGTCTAAGTGATTTCCTAGGCAAGAATACTGGAGTGGGTGGCCATTCCCTTCTCCCAGGGATCTTCCCGATCCAGGGACCAAACCTGTGTCTCTGGAGATGTGTATAAGAGACAGACATATATATGTCTGTAACTAAGTTTGCTTTTCTGCCCCCAACGCTGCAGGAGCTACTGTGTATGCTAAGTCACTTCAGTCATGTCTGACTCTTTGTGACCTCATAGATTGTAGCCCACCAAGCTCCTCCATGGGATTCTCTAGGCAAGAATACTGGAGTCAGTTGCCACTTCCTCCTCCAGGGGATCTTCCCGACCCAGGAATCAAACCCACGTCTCTTCTGTCTCCTGCATTGGCAGGCGAGTTCTTTACCACTAATGCCAACTGGGTTCACATCTATTTTCCTTTGACTCTATGCCACATATAGCCTGTATCTGGTGTTTACCCTTACAACAGCGCTCCCCTTGTAGTTATGTATCAGAAAGAAGGCTGCAAAGCCACCCAACTGCCTGACTCAGTTCCTGGGTCACTGATGCCAGCCTATGACTGTCTCTAAAACAATGAAAGAGGAAGAAACCGTTGTTCCTCATCACTGACTCCTGACTGCGAGTCCTCATCTTATATAAACCCCTCGACTCCTCATGGTGAGGGTGGGGCCACAATTCCTGAGGCAAGAGACTACTGTGTTCCGTCCCTGCCGGCTGAGAATTAAATTCACTTTTCTGTTTCCTCCAAACTCTGCAGTTTTTACTTGGCTTTGGTAGGCAGAGAAAGCCAAGATTTTGGACACATATATTCACGTGTACTGTACTCTTCTTCCTATTAATAAGTGCTTTATTTGCTGCACACTTTTCTGTCTGTGGAAATTCTTCTCGGCAAAGCCAAAGGGACAGGGCCCTTGTCAATGGCCACAGGTCTAGTGTTAGGACTTGGTGCTCTCACCACTACCATCCGGCCTCAGTCTGTGGCTGGACCCCAAGCCCTGCTCCAAGCCGTTGTGGGCCAAGGTCGCTCGTGGTCGTGACTACCTGCCCTTTTTTTTTTTTTTTTGCAAAACTTCTATATAACCTGGCTCTTCTTGCCTCTTCAGAGCAGTTCTCTGAGAAGCACTGCAGGGTTACTTGAGATGCTGTCCACCTAAAACTTCCCACTGAATAAAACATAAGTCTTAACTTTTAAGCTGTATTAAGTCCTCAATATAGATAAAAGCTTGATATATATAATCTCATATTGTAAATCATATGATACATATATATCACTTGTCTTCTAGGTCTAGCTTATATGCCAACTCTTTCTAGGAATCACCCTGGTTAATCCTGTTGAGATGACTCACTGATACACTTCTTTCTCTAGGAAAGCACTTGGTGGTAAGGACATGAAGGAACTCTGCGCTGTGTGAGAGGGCAGAGTAATTAGTTCCTGGTCTCACAGTTATCTTCATGCATATCTTTTCCCCCACTAGGTCAGAATTGCTAGACCTTCAGGAGTAAGAGCACAGGTGAGATATGGACTTGGAGTTTTGAGCCAGGCTAAACTCAGTTTGAGCTTGGCTCCACTGAGAATCAACCTGATTTACAGGACCAAGTTGTTTAAACCTCGCAGGTCTTGTTGCTCTAAGTGTAGTTTATGGACCAGCAGCATCAGTCTACCTGGGAATTTGTTAGAAATGCAAAACTTCAGATCTCATCCTGACCGAGTGAATCAGAAACTGGATTTTATAAAATCCATCTTTGATTTGTATGCAGATTACGTTGTGAGGAGAAGTACGGTTCTCAGTAATCTTCCATTTCCTTATCCACAAAATTCACGTAACAGTAGCTAACTTCCAGGGGGCCTAGGAGGATCAAGTATATGTAAAATGCTCACCTCAGTACCTGACATGTTTCAGGATTAATGCATAGTGCATTTATTTTTTCTTATTAATATTACTGACAATATTGTATATCACTAGTTTTATCACTTAAATTTTCCAAGATACATCTCTAAAACTGGGATAATTATATATGTTTTCTATGATTTCCTTTTCTGTGGATTAAATCATTTAATATCTGTAAACTATTAATATGATGTGCAATGTTCATTATCTTTTCCCAACTCTTCCCCTTAGGGATGGACATCAATAAGAAGCCTCTTTGCACACCCTCAGTGTCTTTCAGGAACCAGGTATTTGAAGGTTGGTACAGAAACAACAGGGGTATTTTAGATGCCTCCATAATCCTATTTTTGCAGCCAGTCCTATAAATTTTCAAATGGTAAATTAAGTGCATCAAAAAATTATCAAATGTCAATGTGCACCTAGCAAAATATCATGACTTTTCATCATTTTTTTTTTTAACCTCATATAAATCCCCAGCCTCAGTTCCTTGGTCATTAACACTCATAGCAAGGAAGATTTTTTTTTTTTAATTATTTTGTTGAGTTGCACAATAACTAAAATTTCCTTGAATCTTTTAATCAAATCATTTTGTGTTGTACTTGTATTCATTTACATGTCCTGAATTTGAATTGGTATAAAGCTACTCTATTTAGTGTGCCACCCAGGTTGCTCAGTGGTAAAGAATCTTCCTACAAAAGCAGGAGACCTGGGTTTGATCCCAGGGTCAGAAAGAGCCCCTTGGAGAAGGAAATGCCAACCTGCTCCAGCAGTCTTTCATTTATTTATTTATTTTAATTGGAGGCTAAATACTTTACAATATTGTGGTGGCTTTTGCCATACATCAGCATGAATCAGCCATGGGTATACTTGTGTCCCACCATTCTGAAGCCCCCTCCCACCTCCCTCCCCATCCCACTGCTCCATTATTCTTGTCTGGAGAATACCGTGGACTGAGGAACCTGGCAGGTTACAGTCCATGGGGTCACAAAGAGTCAGGAAATGGCTGAGTGACTAACACACACGTCTACTCTATTTAGTATGTTCAGGAAAAAAAAAAAAAAAAGGATTACCCTGCTCTTCAACACAACCATAGCTGATGTGGCCCTTTATTTTTATTGTTTACCTATTAGTTAAGTGCATTTTTCAAATAAATCAACTTGGTAAAGGTTAATTCCAATTAAACTACAAAAGAAGCTCTGAATCCCAGATAGTGAGATGAATAAACTGTGCTGAGAATAAATAGGATGCAGAAACAGGCATCAATGTCAAAAATTAACCACCACCTGTCACAATCTCAGAAGCTGGGGTAGGTTGTTTAAGCATATTCCAATGGCAGTCTTGCATTACATTCCTTAGCAATACTGTACTGAACTGGATCATCCTGTTTTCTTCTGAATCCCAGGGGCAGATGAGAAATTTTCAGTGGGAGGAGCACCACCATCAAATGAGAAATCAGTTCAAGTCCATTCAGATTCCTTCTGCTTCATTTCCAAGGTGTTATGACAGATCCTGGAAACCAAAGTGAGCACCAGCAGGACTTAACCGTCTTTCTCTCAGACTCCTTTGCTTCTCTATTTGCTCCGGCTCTGTTCTCCCTTGCTTTGCAGTAAGGAGGCACATCTGGGGGGCCTTTCAGAAGAGACATTTTCCCCTTCCTGAAAGCTAAAGTCCATTACTTACCATGCCTAAGTTCAATTATCTTTTCAAAAGTGCTTGTCATTCTCTTACTAAATTCACAATGGTGGCAAAAAAGAATTATTGGTAGATACCAACTGGAGCTAACGTCATTGATTTGGACTCACCTTTTCAAATTAGCTTACTCACCTTCTTGACTCCTTTCAGAACTTGGAGGAGGCTATGTTGACCCAATAAAAGGTACTAAAAACAGTCTCTAGCTTTTCAGGGACTTTCTCTAGATTTAAATCATCTCCCTTAATTCCCAAACCATTCCCCTTCTCCTGGTGCCTCCACTGGGCCTTCTATCGGCTTGTATTTTATCTCCTCTTGCTCAGCTCATTCACAGGAGTGCTGCCTCTGGGTCTGATCTTGTCTTTCCTCCCTCCTTTGGTTCTGTCTGTCTGAGGCCCCAGAGCCACTCCAGCCAGCATTTCAAGTCTTGCCCACACCCTAGTTTCTGCAGGGAACTCGGCTTTTTCCCCAGATTATGCACCAGTACCCAGAGGGGAATTTCAGGGAGAACTCCTATCAGTGAGTGCTAAGTTAGAACTGGGCTCTTCTCCCCACATTTCCTGTATGTACTGGAAGACAGACTGACCTTTGGAGTGTAAGGATAATAGCAAGTTCTTCCAAAGCTGGCAACAGGAGGTCTTCCTTGGCCTTTCTTTGCCCCCTCTATCAGAAGGTGGCTGATTTATTTTCCAGCTACTCTCTGGGATAAGATGGTCCTCATTTACTGTCTGAAAGGTAGTACAGTAGCGACAGCAGCTACTCTTCCTTTGGGAATAGGGATGTTATCTATCTTAAAAAGAAAAACGTTGTTTTAGCCTCCTTACCATATATTTCTTGAAAGAGAATGGTATTTTGCCCTTTTACGTAGTGTCCTTGTAAAACTAAGGTAGCAAATTCATTTTTGACAGGCATTTTAAAACCATGGCATTTAGGAGCTGGCCAGTAGCTTTTACTTTGCTTCTGAATAACAAATCTCTAAAAGATACTAAATAGGATAAGGAAGAAACTGCCATGACTGAACACTGTCAGAACAGTACATATTCAGGTTGTTTCTTCCTAATTGGCTCACTGTCTTTAATTTTATTTCTTGCTTAGACAAAGACAGAATTTGGAACCACTCATTCACTATGAAATTCAAACGATGTTTCCCTTCATTACAAGAGGATTTTGCTCTTTAATGAATACTTTTTGTCCACTAAATGCCAATTCAACTTCAAGAATCAACATACCATAAGCCACATAATTTGAAAGCATCTTTCTCTTCCCAGTGAATATTCTTACCCCGGTGTGAGATGTGTTCAACCAGATAAACCTACTTAAAACATTCAGGCAATGAAAGTAGTAGTCATCTATTCTACTGGAAGTAAGGAGACAAAACCAGGTCATCACCTTCTAGGATAAGCGAACCACCATCTGACCACCATTAAGAGGAACACTGAGGGAACAATTGAGTTAGAGGGACGATGGACATAGCAAGAGGCTTAAACATGATGCAATCAGTGACGCTCCTCTGCCTGCAGGGGCTCACGGAAAGATAAACATGAGACAAGTTTGAGGGTCAGCAATTTGGCAAGCAAGGGCTTATGGATTGTGAGAGATTAATGGAAAATTCAAGCAACTACATCTGGTATTTACAAAGTACACGACCCAGGCATCATCCCTGTTACATTTATAGGAACAAAGACGCTTTGGAAATCCATGGTTTAAATGTGTCTGTGCTCACGTGCGCACACACACACACACACACACACACACACACACACACACACCATCAGTCCTCACTTTGCAGGATTCCAATATGCAAGAATTTCAATTACCATGACTTAACGAAATAACACCAGTTCCCCAACAATAGAGTTCAAATATTAGTATGAACTATGAGTATCTGCATAAACTACAAATCTCTCTGCTAGCTCTGCAATCCACAAATCACCATGTGAGTAACGTACAGATATCATGATCACTGATGTCACTGACGTCACTCCTTTCACAGTCTGTCAGTGATTGGTCAGTACATCAGTTCATGAACAGACAGCAAAGTCTGTAGCTGTGTGGCCTCCTTTTCTGCCACTGATAAGCTCAAGTGGCATTTTTCGAAAAACTGAAAATCACAAAAATGAACTGGTTAACCACGATAAAAGTGCAACAGAGAAATATAGCTGGAAGTGACATTCAAGTGGATGTAAACAAAGTGATAGGGGCCACAGCTGACCGTGGGGATATTGACACATCTGCCATTTGAGAGACTGTTACACAGCCGAAGGTACTCAGTGAAGATAAAATTATTGACATAAGTATGAAAAGTGATTGTGGTAAGAAGGATGAAACTTTTTTCCAGAGGAAGTCAGTTTAGCGAAAAAGAAAAAAAAAAAAAACTTCACATTAACAGAACTCTTGGGGATATTTCATACCATTGAAAACAAAGGATAAAATATTAGAAGCTCATCCAAACTTAGAAAATAGTATGTCAATTTGCCAAGGCATAGAAAAGTCATTCATTTAATATTGTAAGTTAAATAACTAGAAGAAGGCAAGCCCTATCCAACTACCTCTGATAAAAATTTGATAAAAAACCAAAGGTTTAATGTTTTAAATGAATTATTAGCATATTTTTATTTCTATTTTATTTATATATTTACACCTAAGATTAAGAGTGTTTTTAATTAATGGGTTTTTTTGACAAAACTTTTTAAAGGACATACAGGGCAACAGTAATTTATCCTGTTTATTAATAAGTGTGTACAGTTTCAGCTTGCATACTTGTTTCACAGCTCTACACTGCTGTGCAAAGCAAGGACTGCCTGGATGGATGGACAGATGAAAAGGATGAATGGATGGATGGAGAGAGAGATATAGACACAGATGTTATGCTGCCTATAAATTGTTTATAAAAATGACCCACTGCAGTTATTGGGCATTTGGGGGTTGGCTGATCCTGTCTTTCATGGGACTTATTTCGGGGTCTCATATTGGTGAAGCATTTATAGTAGCTACCTGAAATCTAGTCTCCTTATATTGATGGCAGATGCCAAAAAAAACCAGCCCCAAATTCACAAGTCTGTTTCAAGCCTCTGCTCCAATTATCTACAGATATCCTACTGAGCAAGGCAAGGCACACACGTAACCCCCAATCAAAAGTGGGGGAAGTACCTCTCCTGCAATGAAGCCATGGAAGCTTGTACCTGACCAAAGAACTGACCCCAAGAACTCACTCTATTGCAGCGTGGCAGAGCTCATGCGAAGATCCATTACCACTGTGACACAGCACCTGGTAGCAGAAGGTCTGGGGAGAGGAGGCCTCAGGCCCTCATCTGCCACTTTGCAGGTTATGGAGGCAGTAAAATAAAAAAGGTCCATCGATTATGAGTTACCACATTGACTCATGTCAGTTTGCAACAAATAGTTTGTGCCCTTGAATTCTAAAAATATTCTCTATATTTTCCTAATGGCTCTAATAAAATCCTGCTGGTATGATAATTACATAAAAGAAAAAGTTTGGCTGGATTTGCTGCCGAGTGCCAGTTCAGAGGTTCTGTTGCTTTTCCTAGCTCTGTGCACACAGCCATGTTTGACAAGGCATAACACAGAAGAAGAGAAGGCTGGAGAGAGGAGCCCACACCACATGCTTCTCACCAGCCCAGACTGTGGAGGTCCCACCCCTTAAATGGGGACCTGGCACACAGGGTGCTTGTATCCTATTTGCTCCTCCTGTGTGGTCCCAGCATCTGCCCAGCTGATGCACGAGGGGGCCTCGCTGGCTTCAGCTGCCTGCCTGTGGAGGAGGAGGGGCTCACCACGAGCCTTGTGGGTGTCTGCTCTTCATAGGCCTGCTTTGTAAATATGCTCCTGCATCTGTTCCTTAGAGGATTGAGAGCCTGCCAAGCAGAGTGTGACATGAGACAGGAAGAAGCCCCCTCACTCTCAACCCAAGTACTCTGTCTGGGCTTCCTGTTGGCACTCTGTGTGTGCAGAGGTGACATCAGCCAGCACGTTGCAAAAATAGCACCGTGCTGTGAAGGAGGTCCTGAATTCAAAGAAGCAACTGGAGAGAAGGCAATATTTGCATGGCAGCCCACAATTTACACAGTATACCAGGAATTGTGTGTTGGGGTGGGGGGTGGTTATATGTGCAATTTAGAAACAGGATAAAGGCATGTGTAGGTGGCTTAGTGGTGAAGAATCCGCCTGCCAATGCAGGGGATCTTCCCGACCCAGGGATCGAACCCGGGTCTCCCACACTGTCGGCAGACACTTTACCATCTGAGCGACCAGGGAAATTATACCAACAGTACACAGGATTTTATTTCCTCCCAGAGGGCTCCTTTCTGAATTTCATGCAAATCAGATGGTGTGGCTTCTTCCTAGGTCTTGGGATGGGAGATAACCCTAGTCTTAGCAGAATCTCATCAAGATGCTTGCCTCACAGCACAATATGCCCTTGCTACCCATATTTACACCTTTGCTCTTCATTGTTTTGGTTGTTCAGTCACTAAGTCACGTCTGACTGTTTTGCTACCCAATGGACCGCCCATCATGCTTCTCTGTCTAAGTGATTTCCTAGGCAAGAATACTGGAGTGGGTGGCCATTCCCTTCTCCCAGGGATCTTCCCGATCCAGGGACCAAACCTGTGTCTCTGGCATTGGCAGGCAGATTCTTTACCATTGAGTCACCAGGGAAGCGCTTATGCCCTTAATACCATCACCAAAACAGTCCAGTGGAGCTCCAGGAAAGAGGTTTGGAGCTATAGATAAACTCTACTTAAGAAGTGAGAGTGTTTCACTTGCATTCCATTTTAACCCATTCTTTACAGAAACCTGAGCTACTCATGATGTCAAATAATTGCCCTCCAGACATTCCTCAACTAACAAATTCCTTAATCTTGTAAATTAAAGAGATGGTCATAACTGTCACCAAAATCATACAAAGCCTGAAAAAGGAGAAATAAACTCCACCCCAAGTGATACGTGATATGAACAAGCACTGCAGCCTGCAGATAACACCCCTTCCAGTTTGGAGTCCATTCAGCAGGGCTTTGCTTTTCCATGGTTAGATCAATATCACACTGATACATGTTCTGCCAGCCAGGCTATAATGTTGCATTCTTCCAGGGCTCAGTAATATAAAGTGATTTAAGGCTTTCAGCTTGAAAGATATTGCAATGAACACTGTGATTTATAAAACAAATGGGCTATTGTCCTAAATAAGTTTAAAATTATATAGACCTGGGGAAATAGAGTTAACTAAAGTTTTAATGCTCTTAGCCTATTTTCTGCTTAGCAATTTATACAGACACATAAGCAATCCAACTCAGAAAATGCAACAGAAATTTATGACCAGTATCCTCCATACATAATTTTCTTAACTGAGTGCACCTTTTGGCATTCATTAGTACACAAAGTCAACTTCCCACATATCCTTCTTATATCCACGCAACTGTCTATGTATTTACTGGACTCATAAATCATTGTATTCTAAACACTTGGTCTATCAGGAAAATATGCTAATTGTGGGGGACAGCATCTCCTATATTGAATGCTAGTGGCATTTTGGAATATTATTTCTCGCTTTATCACAGAAGCGTGGTAGGAAATAGAAATGACGTGGGAGCAGTAGAAGCCAGAGGAATCTAGGCAATACATTGAAAAGCTGACATCTCTTATTCTCTCTTCACATTGGTGAAGACAGCAGAGTGTGATAACACTAGATGAGATATTTTCATTTAATCTTTTAAATGTATTGGCTTAGAAATGTGAGTGGAATTCACATGGAGCATTTCTAGTGCGTTTCCTAGTTTCATCTTTTGCATGTGTCTGAAAAAAACTCAACACTATTGATGAGAATTGTTATAACAAAGGGAAAGAAGGCAAAATTGGTTGAGAATTTAAAAGAGAAACTTAGTCACAACCTGAAGATCTTATGCTTGTTTTTGTAGAAGATTATAGGCACCTACACAGTGTACAGATTGGGAAAGATCAATTTCAGCTGTTATAATAAAGAGGTCCCCAAATAAAGTGATTTTTGAAATGAAACAGCTGTTTTTTGGGACAAACCATCTGGGTGAATGAATGGACCCAATTTTGTTCCAAATGTTCACCCTCCTGGGTATTCTCATCTTCATGACTGGAAGGTGGGTTCATGGTCATTTCTGTGCTTCAATGTATAGGAAGAGGGAAGACAAAGAGAGTCAAGGCAAATGCTTTTTCTTTTATGTGAAAATGCCCTGAAATTATGCATCTCACTCACACCCATGTCCCATTGGCTTTAACTGGATCACACAGCTTTATCAAGCTACAACAGAGGACATGCAATATGATCTATAGTTCGGTGGCCAGATACCCAGCTTCGACTTTGCCTATTTATTTTTCACTGATATTTGAAGATATTTTCAGACTGATTATTCTGTTTCAAACATCATCCCATGTTCCACTTCACTTCTTTCACCCATTTTGTGTTCATTTTCCAGGTTCTCCTTCACAGTAGGATGATAGAAATAGGCAGGGTATTCCTTTTCAGACAGAGGAGACTTCAGGAGAAGCCTCTAAAAACTAATACACATCCAACGAGAATTCTCAGACAGTGCTTTGAAACAAGCTGATAAACAGATGTATTGAATCACGGAATGAACTGCAAGTAGCAATGTTGTCAAATGTGCATGGTCAGATTTCAACATGGCAAAATGCTTTCTGGAAGGAAAATATTTGTCAGCAAGACCAAAGCTAACAAGAATGACCTTGTGTAGTAATGACACAGATACACACAGAACATTCAAAATCATATTTCCCCCTAAATGTATTTTAACCCAGAATTCAAGGACCCTCTCATCTACCTCACCCTCCTCTGAACTGACTCCCATAACCCTAACCAAGGCAAAACCATAGGGCACAAGGGTCTCAAGACACACTGGTACTTCCCTCTTCCCCAAGGTTCTTGCACACTTGACTGCACTCTTTTTTGTCCAACAACAACCTAAAGGCAAAATCAGGCCTTTTGTCAACTATCTCGTGTAGAAAAAAATGGACTAATTTATTCTTTTGTCTCTTAAAGAGTTATCTTTCTTTTCTCTGAATTCCCAGTACTGGCTGAATTCTGGGTCTTAAGAAATCACCTTTTGCAATTAAGTGGCTCCTATATCTTGTCCAGATTATGTACTTTTGATATAAAAAAGACACTCTTAATGATTATATAGGTGTAAACTAGGATTGTCTTGGGCCCCTTTTTGTAAAGTATTTGCCCTAAGATAACTTGTGAGGAATATAATTCTACTTGAGGATTCATATTTAAATTGATACTCTGAGAATATTCTAAAAGCTTATGCTGAGGAATTTTCATCAATTATAATGAACAAGTCTGAAAAACTAACTCCAATTCAAATAAAATTCATTTCAACTAACTCCAACTCAAATAAAAGTCATTTCACCCAACCAGTGACACAGGGAAATGTCATCAAAGAAAGCAGAGGCAAATTTTTCTAGATGGTCTCCTGAAAGGTTAGTAAGAGCCAGATTTCATGACTGGTAGGAAAAAAAAGTGAATTAAGATACAAAATATCACTGTAGATAGAGAGTTTCATAAATATTTTAGTTTTTTAATCTCTATAATATCAAAATATAAAAATCNAGAGGCAAATTTTTCTAGATGGTCTCCTGAAAGGTTAGTAAGAGCCAGATTCCATGACTGGTAGGAAAAAAAAGTGAATTAAGATACAAAATATCACTGTAGACAGAGAGTTTCATAAACATTTTAGTTTTTTAATCTCTATAATATCAAAATATAAAAATCTCTACTTTTAGAAAAGAAAATGAACTTCAGTGTCGTGAAATGAATTGATTGGCAGAGCAGAGATTCCAGTCCATATTTATGTGACCGGACACAGTTCACAGGACAAATGGCCCAAGTAGCCAGTTGAATGTAGTTGCCAGACAGAATTTTCAACAGGTGTACCTTTGACAATTGAGAATTATAATTATTTTTAATTTGAAGAAATTTGTTATTTCTTAATAGTGGGGAAAATAGGTAAAGAAGCCATGTTCCCATGCCCATCTGAGTCACATATAAGAGGCTTCTCTAACCCCAAGATGTGGTGTGTTAATTTAGTTGCTCAGTTGTATCCAACTCTTGCAACTCCATGGAATGTAGCCTCCCAAGCTCCTCTGTCCATGGGATTTCCCCAGGCAAGAATACTGGAGTGTGTTGCCATTTCCTTCTCCAGGGAATTTTCCTGACCCATTTATCAAACTCAGGTCTCCTAAACTCCTATCAAACCCAGGATTCTTTGCCAACTGAGCAACCGGGGAAGCTCCTACCACCAACAGGCTCCTAGTCGAACGTCACATGTCCATGGAGTATCAGGATAGTTCGAGAAACCGAGACCAGAAATGATTGCACTCCTTCCTTACGAATTAGAAATTTTCAATACATTTTTGATATAGATTTATAACAGTTTAATAAATATTTGATATCATTCTTTCGACATATGTGTTGCAAACGTAGGCTTACAGAATTTCTGTCTTGTGTTGGGGGTATGCAGATGTTACAGGCATTCTTATTTGATGTTTAATTTGTGGTTAAGAAAATTATAATTACTTTTTAAAGTCAAAAATTTAGAAATTCACACTCTTAATATCAATACATTTTCATTTCCGTAAGACCAGCTACTGACCTAACTGAAACATTTCTAGATCTATTTCATGTCTATAAACCACTCATATATATGTGGCTGAATGTATGTATATTCATAAAACTATTTATTGGACATTATTTGTAATTTTGAGTTTAAATAGCCACTTGTATTTTATTAACTTAGAATACTAGTTTTCATATCTATCAATTAGTTTATCTACTGCCATATAAAAAGTACATATCAATGTTTTTTTACTGATCCTCTCTATTAAAAATAAGCAGCTGGCCACTGAAAAAAGACATGGAATACTTGTAGATTCTATAAATTAATCTGAGAAGAATGTTTTCTGAAGGATAAATCAGAGCAATGAATAAAGATAGAGGCATGTAAATTAAAAAAAGAAATTTCTCAAGTGACAAATTGTTTGATCTCCAGTGACGTCTAGGTGGTGAAAGGCCAGATGAAGAACGACCCTCCACCATGAAGCAAGGATTGGGGTTTGACTCTTCAAAGCCATACTGGCTTTTCCCCCTTCCTGTCAGCTTGGAAAAGGCACACATTTGTGACTCCAATTCTGATTTGCACTCACTAGCTTTAAAACCTGTGACAGCTCAATAGGACATGGAGACTCAGTTTTCTCATGTTCTAAAGGGTAGTTTTAATGCCAACTTTGCTATGTGGTTAGGGTAGTGAGTACACATGAAGGTTTAGAAAAACCTATGATATGCTAGGCAGTTCAAAAATATTTATGTTTTCTCCTCTCCACTTCCCAGCTCTTATAGCAGTGGTGTTAGAACTTTGATGTAAGAAAAAACCTGGATATTCTGCAAAATGCAGATGTATGCACCCCTTTCCCCAGTCCTTTGGCTTAGAAAATATGAGATATAGTTCCAATATATTTATTTTAACATGCTCCAGCAGGTGACTCAGATGCAGGTCATTTGTAGCGCATACTTTATGGGACACTGCCTAAAATATTCCTCTGAATCAGCGTATAGCTGGGAGGCCAGAAAGCTGATACCATCTTGGGGATGTGGGGACAGGGAATATGTTACTTCACATTTAAGTAAAGGTCAACTCTTGCCTCTCTACCAGGCTAGGTTTCTAGATTCTCTAAGACAGAATTATGGATGAATTCTCCTGTTATTGTTAATATGCTCCCTACTATTTTTTAACATACTTAGAGGCCAAAATGTAACAAATGTACATCATTTAGAGTTCACTATCTCTTACAGAAATACCAGGCCTCTAAAACATTTGCCTTATTACGTATTTTTAGCAATTTCATTAATATTTGAAAGGTTATCCAAGAACATATGCCAGATTTTCCTCATACCTTTACTCCACCCTCTATTTTCCTGTGCCACAAGTCACTGATATTTCTAGCTTCTCATAAATAATTGTAGAGATATAATTCTTATATTTAATTCTATATATATATAAACAAATACTCTCTATCTTTACAGAATAATTGTATGCCTCTCTTTACCTTGCTTTTCTTTGACTACAAATAGCTAAATGTAAATTACTATATAATCCAACAAACTCACTCCAGGGCACATGTCCAGACAAAAACATAATTCAAGAGATATATGCATCCCTGTGTTCACAGCAGCACTATCCACAATAGTCAAGACATGGAAACGACCTATATGTCCATCAGCAGATGAATGGATAAAGATGACGTGGTGCATATACAACAGAATACTACCCAGTCATAAAAAAGAACACCATTCACATCAATATGGACGCAACTCGTGATTATCACACTAAGTGAAGTATGTCAGAAGCAGAAAGACGAATATGATATCACACATGGAATCTAAAATACGACACAAATGAGCCTGTCTATGAGACAGAAACAGAATCGTGGATATGGAGAGCACACTTGGTGATGGCCAAGAGGGAGGAGGTGGGGAGAGGGCTGGGGTGGGAGATGGGGGTTAGCAGATACAAGATTTACATGCAGAATGAATAAACAACAAGGTCCTAAGTAGCACAGAAAACTATATTCACTATCCTATGATAAACCATAATAGAAAGAATATTTTTATAAAAGTATATATATGTGTGTGTGTGTGTACACACACATATATGTATATACACACACTCACATACATATGTGTGTGTGTGTGGTGTGTGCTTAGTTGCTCAGTCATGTCCAACTCTTTGTGACCCCATGGACTGTAGCCTTCCAGGCTCCTTTGCTATTAGGATTCTCTAGGCAAGAATACTGGAGTAGATTGTCATGCCCTCCTCCATGGGATCTTCCCAAGCCAGGGATAGAACCCAGGTCTCCCACATTGCAGGTGTTTTCTTTACCATCTGATCCACCAAGGAAGCCCATTAATACTGGAGTGGGTAGCATATCCCTTCTCCAGGGGATCTTCACAGCCCAGCAACTGAACCAGGGTCTCCTGCACTGCAGGCAGATTCTTCCCCTGGTAGGTGTAGGTGTAGGGGTGTGTGTGTGTGTGTGTGTGTGTGTGTGTGTGTTTCGCCTTCATGATTCACAGCCTTGTTGTGGTGAAGAGGCTTGCATAATTCAATGAAGCTATGAGCCATGCCATGCAGAGCCACCCAAGGTTGACAGGTCACAACAGAGAGTGCTGACAAAATGTGTTTCAGTGGAGGAAGGAATGGCAAGCTACTGCAGTATTCTTGTCTCAAGAACCCCAGGAACAGTATGAAAAGTCAAAAATATATGACACCAGAAGATGAGCCCCCCAGGTCAGAAGATGCCCAATATGCTACTGGGGAAGAGCTGAGAAACAGCTCCAGAAAGAATGAAGCGGCTGGGCCAAAAGAGTAATGATGCTCAGCTGTGGATGTGTCTGCTGGTGAAAGTAAGGTTGAATGTTGTAAAGGATAAGATTGCAAAGAAACTTGGAAGGTTAGGTCCATAAATCAAGTAAATTGGATGTGATCAAATAGAAGGCAAAAGTGAACACCACCACCTTAGGAATCAGTGAACTAAAATGGATGGGAATGGGTGAATTTAATTCAGATGACCATTATATCTAAGAAATGGAGACACCTTCATAGTCAAAAAAAGAGTCTGAAATGAATTACTTGGGTGCAATCTCAAAAATGAATGGATGATCTTGGTTTGTTTCCAAGGCAAACATTCAGTATCACAGTAATCCAAGTCTATGTCCCAACCACTAATGTCAAGGAAGCTGAAGCTGAATGGTTCTATGAAGACCTACAAGACCTTCTATAACTAACGCTAAAAAAAAAAAGACGCTCTTTACATAATAGGAGACTGGAATGTAATAGTAGGAAATCAAGACATACCTGGAGTAACAGGCAAGTTTGGCTTTGGAGTATGAAATGAAACAGAGCAAAGGTTAACATAATTTTGCCAAGAGAACACACTGGCCATAGAAAATACCCTCTTCCAACAACACAAGAAATGGCTCTACACATGGATATCACAGAAATAGTCAACACTGAAATCAGACTGATTATGTCCTTTGCAGCCAAAGATGGAGAAGCTCTATACAGTCAGCAAAAATAAAATCTCATGCTGACTGGTTCATATTATCAGCTACTTATTGCAAAATTCAGGCTTAAACTGAAGAAAGTAGAGAAAACCACTAGACCTAAATCAAATCCATTATGATTTGTGGAGGTGATAAATAGATTCAAGGGATTAGATTTGGTAAACAGAGTGCCAAAAAAAAAACTATGGATGGAGGTTCATAACACTGTACAGGAGGTGGTGATCAATACCATCCCAAAGAAGAAGAAATGTAGTCTGAGGAGGCTTCAAAAATAGCTGAGAAAAGGGAAGTGAAAGGTAAGGGAAATGGAAAGATATACCCAATTGAATGCAGAATTCCAGAGAATAGTAAAGGGAGATAAGAAAGGTTTCTTAAGTGAACAACGCAAAGAAATGGAGGAAAACAATAGAATGGGAAAAACTAGAGATCTCTTCAAGAAAAGTGGAAAGATATTCAGGGAAAATGTCATGCAGGATGGGCACGATAAAGGACAGAAATGATAAGGACTTAGCTTACCTTACCTTAGAAGCAGAAGAGATTAAGAAGAGCTGGCAAGAATACCCAGAACTGTACAAGAAAGGTCTTAATTACCCAGAGAACCACAACGGTGTGATCATTCACCCAGAGCCAGATATCTTGGAGTATGAAGTCAAGCAGCCCTTAGGAAGTATTACCACAAACAAAGCTAGGGAAGGTGATGGAATTCCAGCTGAGCTTTTTCAAATCCTAAAAGATGATGCTGTTAAAGTGCTGCACTCAAAATGCAAGCATATTTGGAAAATTCAGCAGTGGCCACAGGACTGGAAAAGGTCAGTTTTCATTCCAATCCCAAAGAAGGGCAATGCCAAAGAATGTTCAAATTACTGCACAATTGCGCTTATTTCATGTGCTAGAAAGGTAATGCTCAAAATCCCTCAAAATTCCTCAAGCTAGGCTTCAGCAGTACATAAACTGAGAATTTCCAAGTATATAAACTGGATTTAGAAAAGGCAGAGGAACTAGAGATCAAATTGCCAACATCTGATCAGTCAGTCAGTCAGTTCAGTCACTGTGTCCGACTCATTGTGACCCCATGGACTGCAGTATGCCAGACCTGCCTGTCCATCACCAACTCCCGGAGTTTACTCAAACTCATGTCCATTGAGTTGGTGATGCCATCCAATCATCTCATCCTCTGTCGTCCCCATCTCCCCCTACCTTCAATCTTCCCAGCATCAGGGTCTTTTCAAATGAGTCAGTTCTTTGCATCAGGTGGCCAAAGTATTGGAGTTTCAGCTTCAGCATCAGTCCTTCCAATGAACACCCAGGGCTGATCTCATTTAGGATGGACTTCTTGGATCTCCCTGCAGTCCAAGGGACTCTCAAGCATCTTCTCCAACAAAACAGTTCAACAGCATCAATTCTTCAGTGCTCAGCTTTCTTTATGGTCCAACTCTCACACCCATACCTGACTACTGGAAAAACCATAGCTTTCACTAAATGGACCTTTGTTGGCAAAGTAATGTCTCTGCATTTTAATATTCTGTCTTTTATAACTTTTCTTCCAAGGAGCAAGTGTCTTTTAATTTCATGGCTGCAGTTACCATCTGCAGTGATTTTGGAGCCCAAAAAAATAAAGTCTGCCACTGTTTCCCCATCTACTTGCCACGAAGTGATGGGACCAGATGCCATGGTCTTAGTTTTCTGAATTGAATTTTAAGTCAACTTTTTCACTCTCTTCTTTCACTTTCATCAAGAGGCTCTTTAGTTCTTCTTCACTTTCTGCCATAAGTGTGGTGTCATCTGCATATCTGAGGTTATTAATATTTCTTCTGGCAATCTTGATTCCAGTTTGTGCCTCATCCACCCTAGTGTTTCTCATGATGTACTCTGCATATAAGTTAAATNTCATGGCTGCAGTTACCATCTGCAGTGATTTTGGAGCCCAAAAAAATAAAGTCTGCCACTGTTTCCCCATCTACTTGCCACGAAGTGATGGGACCAGATGCCATGGTCTTAGTTTTCTGAATTGAATTTTAAGTCAACTTTTTCACTCTCTTCTTTCACTTTCATCAAGAGGCTCTTTAGTTCTTCTTCACTTTCTGCCATAAGTGTGGTGTCATCTGCATATCTGAGGTTATTAATATTTCTTCTGGCAATCTTGATTCCAGTTTGTGCCTCATCCACCCTAGTGTTTCTCATGATGTACTCTGCATATAAGTTAAAAAAGCAGAGTGACAATATACAACCTTGATGTACTCCTTCCCCTATGGAACCAGTCTGTTGTTCCATGTCCAGTTGTAACTGTTGTTTCCTGACCTGCATACAGATTTCTCAAAAGGTAGGTCAGGTGGTCTGGTCTTCCCATCTCTTGAAGAATTTTCCAGTTTGTGTGATCCACACAGTCAAAGGTTTTGGCATAGTCAATAAAGCAGAAATAGATGTTTTTCTGGAATTCTTTTATCAATGATCCAAAGGATGTTGGCATTTTGATCTCTGACAGGTGGTCTGGTCTTCCCATCTCTTGAAGAATTTTCCAGTTTGTGTGATCCACACAGTCAAAGGTTTTGGCATAGTCAATAAAGCAGAAATAGATGTTTTTCTGGAATTCTTTTATCAATGATCCAAAGGATGTTGGCATTTTGATCTCTGGTTCCTCTGTCTTTTCTAAAACCAGCTTGAACACCTGGAAACTCACGGTTCACATACTGTGGAAGCCTGGCTTGGAGTATTTTAGCATTACTTTACTAGTGTGTGTGATGAGTAGTTTGAGAATTTTTTGGCATTGCTTTTATGATTGGAATGAAAACTGATCTTTTCCAGTCCTGTGGCCACTGCTGAGTTTTCCAGAATTGCTGGCATATTGAGTACAGCACTTTCACAACATCATCTTTCAGGATTTGAAATAGCTCAACTGGAATTTCACCACCTTCACTAGCTTTGTTCATAGTGATGCTTCCCAAGGCCCATTTGACTTTGCATTCCAGGATGTCTGGCTCTAGGTGAGTGATCACACCATCATGACTATCTGGGTCGTGAAGATCTTTTTTGTACAGTTCTTCTGTGTATTCTTGCCACCTCTTCTTAATATCTTCTGCTTCTGTTAGGTTCATACCATTTCTGTCCTTTATTGTGCCCATCTTTGCATGAATGTCCCCTTTGGTATCTCTAATTTTCTTGAAGAGATCTCTATATCCAATGGATCATAGAAAAAGCAATGGAATTTCAGAAACACATCTACATCTGCTTCATTGACTATGTTAAAACCTCTGACTGTGGATCACAACAAACTGGGGAAAATTCTTAAAGAGATGGGAATGCCAGACCACTTTACCTGCCTCCGGAGAAAATTTTGTGTGGGTCAAGAAGCAACAGTCAGAATCTTACATGGAACAATTCGATTGTTTTCAAGTTGGGAAAGTGTAAGAAGGCTTATTTAACTTCTATGAAGAATACTTCATGAGACATGCTGGGCTGGATGAAGCACAAGCTGTAATCAAGACTGTTGGGACAAATATCAACAATCTCAGATACGCAGATGACACCACCCTTATGGCAGAAAGCAAAGAGGAACTAAAGAGCCTCTTAATGAGTGTGAAAGAGGCGAGTGAAAAGGCTGGCTTAAAACTCAACATTCAAAAAACTAAGATCATGACATCCAGTCCCATCACTTCGTGGCAAATAAAAGGGGAAAATGTAGAATCAGTGACAGATTGTATTACCTTGGGCTCCAAAATCTCTGCAGATGGTGACCACGGACATAAAATTAAAAGATGCGTGTTTCTTGGAAGTAAAGCTATAACAAACATAGACAGCAAGCAGAGATGTCAGTCTGCCAACAACCTTATGACCCAGCAATCCCACTGCTGGGCATACACACCGAGGAAACCAGAATTGAAAGAGACACATGTAATTCCTCTGCCTTTTCTAATACCAGCTTGAACACCTGGAAACTCACGGTTCACATACTGTTGAAGCCTGGCTTGGAGTATTTTAGCATTACTTTCCTAGCATGTGTGATGAGTAGTTTGAGAATTTTTTGGCATTGCTTTTATGATTAGAATGAAAGCTTATCTTTTCCAGTCCAGTAGCCACTGCTGAGTTTTCCAGAATTGCTGGCATATTGAGTGCAGCACTTTCACAACATCATCTTTCAGGATTTGAAATAGTTCAACTGGAATTTCATCACCTTCACTAGCTTTGTTCGTAGTGATGCTTCCCAAGGCCCATTTGACTTTGCATTCTAGGATGTCTGGCTCTAGGTGAGTGATCACACCATCATGACTATCTGGGTCATTAAGTTATTTTTTATACAGTTCTTCTGTGTATTCTTGCCACCTCTTCTTAATATCTTCTGCTTCTGTTAGGTTCATACCATTTCTGTCCTTTATTGTGCCCATCTTTGCATGAATGTTCCCTTTGGTATCTCTAATTTTCTTGAAGAGACCTCTATATCCAATGGATCATAGAAAAAGCAATGGAATTTCAGAAACACATCTACATCTGCTTCATTGACTACGATAAAACCTCGGACTGTGGATCACAACAAACTGGGGAAAATTTTTAAAGAGATAGGAATGCCAGACCACTTTACCTGCCTCCGGAGAAAATTCTGTGTGGGTCAAGAAGCAACAGTCAGAATCTTACATGGAACAATTGATTGTTTTAAAGTTGGGAAAGTGCAACAAGGCTTATTTAACTTCTATGCAGAATACTTCATGAGACATGCTGGGCTGGATGAAGCACAAGCTGTAATCAAGACTGCTGGGACAAATATCAACAACCTCAGATATGCAGATGACACCACCCTTATGGCAGAAAGCAAAGAGGAACTAAAGAGCCTCTTAATGAGTGTGAAAGAGGCAAGTGAAAAGGCTGGCTTAAAACTCAACATTCAAAAAACTAAGATCATGACATCCAGTCCCATCACTTCATGGCAAATAAAAGGGGGAAATGTAGAATCAGTGACAGATTTTATTACCTTGGGCTCCAAAATCTCTGCAGATGGTGACCACAGACATAAAATTAAAAGATGCTTGTTTCTTGGAAGTAAAGCTATAACAAACCTAGACAGCAAGCAGAGATGTCAGTCTGCCAACAAGGGTCATATAGTCAAAGCTGATATTTACAGTATTCATGTATGGACGTGAGAGTTGGTACATAAAGAAGGCTGAGGGCTGAAGAACTGAAGTTTTTGAATTGTGGTGCTAGAGAAGACTCTTAATTGAATCACTGTGCCATACAAGGGAAATTAACACAATGTTGTAAATCAATTTTATTTCAATAAAAATATATTAAATCCCCCCCCAAAATATCATAGAATATGTTCCATATTTTTTCCTAAAAAAATTCTGTCTTCTATTTTTAGGACACATTTGTTTAGCACTGACGGGAGTCCCATAACATATTCGACAATTCTACTGAAGGACATTTGTTTCTAACCTTTTGTTATTTCAATGAAGTGATGAATATCTTCATTGGAAAATTATTTTTCATTGTGCTAGGATATTTATAAGGTTCAACCTTAGAAACGGGAGTGCTGCACCCAAGGATACGTACATTTCTAATTTAGAAATAAATTGCCTGCTAGTATAGCAATTTACACTTCCACTGTGTACACCTATTCTTGTTTTTCTATCTTCTCATTAACATATGAAATTCTGTTCTTTGTCATAATGATGGGTTAAAATTTGATATCTCATTATAAATAATTGAGACTTTTTTTCTGCAGTAAACACAGCCTTTCTTCCTACAAACACACATATAATTTCTGGTTTTATATTAATGCCATGAAAATTATTTTCTCTTATTTTGATATAACTATGGATTTACTTTTAAATGAGAAATCTTTCTGGAAGATAAATGATGGCAGTATAAGTCACAAAAGTATATAATCAGAGATTTGTATATATTGCTGATATATGTCCAGAATTAAACTTCCCTTCCTGATTGTTTGCAGGAAAAGGCAATTCATAGGCAAACATGAAGTTTCATCTATTAAAATGATCAAATTTGAATATATTTACAAGCTAAAAGAATTTTCATTATGTTCAGTCTCTCCTCTCCCTGTTTATTGGGGTGCACTTATTTTCTTGCATATGACCTTCTGAAAAGCAAGGATGTTGGTGTGAGCAGCTGGAAGACAGAGGATACAGTGTGGATCCATGCACCAGCCTATGACAATGTCAGCCAATCAGCCCGGCAGCGCTATTGTATGAACAAGAGGAAACAGGAATGTCAATCAAGCAGCTGGGTGTAATCTTTCTTGAAACTGCAGCTTTTAAGACAATGAAGAGATTCGAATGATGAGCATACTTATATTTTTGCTTTATGAGAAAATACAAAATTGTTTAAAACAAGTCAAACATATTAAAGTTTAAAAAGCAATGGCTTTTATTTCTTGTAAGCAAAGCAAAGAAAAAAAAAAAAGGAGGGGCTAAAGCTGGAAAAGTAACTGGGGAAGAAGGTGAAACATGATGTGGCATATTAGAAAAAAGACTTCCAAGTCGAACTAACTCTCGTGTTTAGAACAACAGCTTCAAAGAACTGATTTTATAAGATGCATTACTGGATAGTTTGTTTTTGTTTAATGTGACATAGAGAAAGCATATCTTTCAGAAATATAAAGGAAAATAGTGAAAATATCTTCCAAATGAGTCAATAACTTTTTTGTGACCTCAATTTAACCACTGAGATCAGCCCTGGGATTTCTTTGGAAGAAATGATGCTAAAGCTGAAACTCCAGTACTTTGGCCACCTCATGTGAAGAGCTGACTTATTGGAAAAGACTCTGATGCTGGGAGAGATTGGGGGCAGGAGGAGAAGGGGACGACCGAGGATGAGATGGCTGGATGGCATCACGGACTCGATGGACGTGAGTCTGAGTGAACTCCAGGGGATGGTGATGGACAGGGAGGCCTGGCGTGCTGCGATTCATGGGGTCGCAAAGAGTCGGACACGACTGAGCGACTGAACTGAATCTCACATCATTTTATTGTTAATGTTTGCATTCCTTATCTCCTTGCATAAAAAGACCATTAATAAGGAGCCATATTAAAAATAATGGTATGTCTGTCCAAATACCAAAGAAATATTTCTATGCTTGAGGATTTATGTAACTGAAATTTAGCTGCTTATAAACAATTAAAACTTTTTTCATGACCTTAAAAAATGCACCAAAATATTAGATTTATTGTTCTCCAACAGGAAAGGGTAGATTAATGGGAGATAAAAGTAAACAAATGTGCTTAAACTATATATAATAACATATCTCATGTATAAGTCTTGTGGAAAAATGATTTTATTGACAATTTTTCCTCCAGCTTAATCATAACTCACTAGTATTGCTCAAGACATATCTTAAATTTAAATTAGTGAAGTGAAAGTGAAGTAGCTCAGTCGTGTCCGACTCTTTGCAACCCCATGGACTGTAGCCTACCAGGCTCCTCCCTCCATGGGATTCTCCAGGCAAAAATACTGGAGTGGGTTGCCATTTCCTTCTCCAGGGGATCTTCCCGACCCAGGGATTGAACTCAGGTCTCCAGCATTCCAGGCAGATGCTTTAACCTCTGAGCCATCAGGGAAGCCCCAAATTTAAATTAATTAATTTTAAAATTACATAGTTCTCATGACAAAAAT
This sequence comes from Oreotragus oreotragus, assembly GCA_006410675.1. Lineage (NCBI taxonomy): Eukaryota > Metazoa > Chordata > Mammalia > Artiodactyla > Bovidae > Oreotragus > Oreotragus oreotragus. Next base: position 139,307 of record SJYX01022908.1, read on the forward strand.
TAAAGAATGTTCAGTGAAAAACAATTTGAGAACAAACATGGTTTAACATCTAAAACATAATATTTGCTCTTTTCTTCTTTTACTTTCCTTTCTCTCCTCCTCCTTTTTTTTCTTTTTTTGGTTTCTTTCTTCCAGTTCCTTTCTCCCTCACTCCCATCCTTATCTCTTTACAATTTCCATTAGGACAATTTATCTTCTAAACATACATCACTAACTACTTTTAAACAAAATTTGTGTCCTATCCTTTGTATCTAAAATTAGTAACTTTAAATACAAATAATAATAATAATAATAAAATTAGTAACTTAAAATGTATAGCAACAATATCAATATTATGATTTCAAATATAAATATTATGATTTGCTTGCCTATGAAGCATTGCCCCTCATTCTTTGAATGGATTCTCTCCATTTTAATTATGCTTCTTCCAACTCAGCTCAGTGATGAGAGGAAGCTTCGTGCAACGTTCTGTAAAAGTGAAAGATGCCTGGTCCTGTGGTTTCTGAGATGTTGCCTATCAGTGAAAGTCATTTCATTCACTTTGTGCATTAGCCACATATTCTGTTCCAGAATTATTCTTTTGCATCTTTTGTCCAGAAGAATTTTTAAGCATTACTGCTGGTCTTGGGCTTCTCCCATGGCTCAGGGGTAAAGAATCTACCTGCATTGCAGGAGCTGCAAGACACACTGGTTCTGTTCCTGGGTTTGGAAGACTCCCTGAAGGAGGAAATGGTAACCAATTCCAGTATTCTTGCCTAGAGAACCCCATGGCTACGGGAACCTCTGGGCTACAGTCCATAGGGTCGCAAAGAGTTGGACACAACTGAAGCGACTTAGCAGAAACACGCACATTGCTGTCTTGACTGAGTAAGAAAATAGGCCTAACAAACACATACACCTATACAAAGTCTATTAAAGCAAAACAAAATCCCACTATGAGTCACGTATAAAGAGAAACCTAAAAAATAGAAATTTTTTTTTAAGGCTAATAAAGAGACCTCTCAAATGTGAATAAAATTAAGTAACCCTGTCAATATTAATATAATAGATTAAGGTATTAAGTAAATCAATGATGGCAGCTTATAGTGATAAAATTATATTAAAAATTAGCTATGTCAAAAGGTTTTATTTGAAATGAATAGAAGATTAATGTTTTTCTATGCTGTAAAATCACTTTTTAAGTACAGAAGTGATAAATCATTATAAATATATCTGATTTGTTAAACAAAAAGGTATAAAGGGTATAAACAGCATCATTAACAAGGGTAATTAAATAGAAAGATTTTGAATGCTGCATCTTTGAGTTAACAGACTGCCTTTTTAATGGAACATTTAGAAAAAAGTCCTACTAATTTGTTCATGATGAAAATCCTTACTTATTCCAAGACAGGCGTATTCAGCCATGTAGATGTACAAATGTGATCTATATGCTTATAGATCACAATCTCAAACAACAGTGATGTAAACTTTTGAAATACAATTTTGAACATAATTCTCTTTTTATGCTTTTAATCTCTTTGCCAAATAACAACTGACTCAAGATGGAAATCTAGGCCACAGTAACATCCCACTTAAAAAAAAAATTTGGGTGCAACTCACATAAAAAAAGGTATAGTATACAGTACTTTTGTTATTAGAAAGGAAATGAAAATAAAGCTTTTAGCCTAATTTAACCAAAATTACCCATATAATGACATGAATGCTAAAAAATATTTTAAAAAGTAAAACCAAATAATTTTATAAAGTAAAAAAATAAAGCTAAAATTCAATGAAATTCTAAGAATATACTTAATGGCCTAATAAATGCACTCAATTGGAAGAAAATAAAACATTAAGAAAAGGAGATACATATATTTTAATCATATGATAAAATAAATGGACAATATTTTCCTGAGTTATAGAAAAGATAGTGACAACACTGTTAACACTATCCTACTGAAAGGGGTCCTGGTAGGTTCACTTATTGGTAAATTCATTTAACATAACAAAGCAACCTTAATACATCCATTGCACAAACTTTTCTGAAATTTGGGGAATATTGGAGACTTTTTGGAGAAGGCAATGGCACCCCACTCCAGTACTCTTGCCTGGAAAACCCCATGAACGGAGGAGCCTGGTGGGCTGCAGTCCATGGGGTCGCCAAGAGTCGGACACGACTGAGCGACTTCACTTTCACTTTTCACTTGCATGAACTGGAGAAGGAAATGGCAACCCACTCCAGTGTTCTTGCCTAGAGAATCCCAGGGATGGAGGAGCCTGGTGGGCTGCTGTCTCTGGGGTCGCACAGAGTCGGACACGACTGAAGCGACTTAGCAGCAGCAGCAGCAGGAGACTTTTTAAGGTATTCTGTGAAACAAAATTAAAATATATCTAATGTAATAGAACTTTAATAAAAATTTACACCAGATCTATTTCATTAATGGATATTAAATTAAAACCTTAAGTATATTATTAGCAGTTGCAGTTAAGCAATAGGATTAAGTTTATTCTATGAATGTGAAAGTGACAGTCACTCGGTCATGTTCGACTCTTTGCTACCCATGGACTGTAGCTTGGCAGGCTCCTTTATCCATGAAATTCTCCAGGCAAGAATACTGGAGTGGATAGTCATTCCCTTCTCCAGGGGACCTTTCCAATCACGGGATCGAACTCAGGTCTACAGTAAAGAAACATATCAGGCAATGTGCTGTATCACTTGATTTTCTGTATTTCATCGAATCTAAGATACTGTCAATTGCAAGTCACATCATCATTCTATCATTAGATAAGAAAAGGTTACCAGTTAAACCATGACACAATGCCTTCTTGTCATATAGAATCTTAACAATATTCACATAAAACAGTTCACTGATTATTTCACATAGATTTATATTATCATCTTTCTCATGGATAGATAATACGAAAAATAGTGAAGTAATTTTGTGAAGCTTTTCCTAACACATCCTCCCACTCAAGCCTAGCTCTTTGGAAAGACTCTGGCTGAGCTGTCAGTGCCTATGGCTTGTCACCTAATACTCTTCTCTGTGCATTCAAGAGCACTGGTTATGTTCCACTATGGTTTCCAGCATTTTCTGCCAAACTGTGGATAACCACTCCATAAATTTTGCTTCTGGCACCCTCTGATCAGAAAATAGGTTAACCAGTCATATTGATCAGAAGACAAACTTTGATCACAAAGTTGTAAAAATGTGAAAAAAAAAAAAAGAAAAGAAAAAATCTCAGAACTGATGAAACAAAATAGCTGATTTGATTGCTACTGTGATCCTGTAAGGCAGGAGACCTGGGTTCAATCCCTGGGTTTGGAAGCTCCCCTGGAGAAGGGACTGCCAGCCCACTCCAGTATTCTTGCAGGGAAAATTCAATGGACAAAGGAGCCTATTGGGCTGCAGTCCATGGAGCTGCAAAGGAGTCAGACATGACTGAGAGACTGGGCAGATGAACGTGAGGATATTTCTATACAGGCAAAACTATTATTTTAGTACACCATATGAATATTAATGAGCACAAAGCATTCCATTCGATGTGTTCTGTTAAAAAGATCTATGCACAAATATTAATCCATACCTAATAAAAATACATGGAAATATACTGACTCTTTATAGTCTGGTACTAAATTAAAATATTTTTAATAAACTATCTTATTTAATATCAGTTTGGACTGCTAAATCAATACAATAATATGTGGAAAATAAGAAAACTTAATAATGGAAGTCAATAAAAAAGATAAGTTATTTTCATTCTGCATGATTACAAGCCTGAAAAAGGCAACAACTTAGTTCAAACCTACTGAAATGTTTAGTTCATAGTTATCTAGATATAAGATAAAAATACAAAAATTAGTACCTTTCCTATACCTACATACACACTTATCTACATCTATATATACTTATCAGGTACCATATACTGTGTGTGGGCGGGGAGCGGGGGGCACTTTCTTAGTCATTCAGTCATGTCTGACTCATTACAACCTTTTGGACTGTAGCCACTAGGCTCCTCTGTCCATGGGATTCTCCAGGCAAGAATATTGGAGTTGGTTGCTATTTTCTTCTCTAGGAGATATTCCCAACCCAAGTCTCCTGCACTGAAGACAGATTCTTTACTGTCTGAGCCACGAAGGACCAAATACTACTAGTTAATCAATTAAAAGATACATGTTTACAATTGTCAACAAGGAATGTGGAAGAGGATAGAAATCTGTAGACTATCAAGAGTGTAACGCATAACCACTTGAATAAATGCACAGAAATACCACTTACATGGAAGAAAAAAATGAAATATTTATAAAATGAATATCTCTAGTCAAGAGTCTATGTATTCAGTTCAGTTGCTCAGTCGTGTCCGACTCTTTGCGACCCCATGAATCGCAGCACGCCAGGCCTCCCTGTCCATCACCAACTTCCAGAGTTCACTCAGACTCACGTCCATCGAGTCAGCGATGCCATCCAGCCATCTCATCCTCTGTCGTCCCCTTCTCCTCCTGACCCCAATCCCTCCCAGCATCAGAGTCTTTTCCAATGAGTCAACTCTTTGCATGAGGTGGCCAAAGTACTGGAGTTTCAGCTTTAGCATCATTCCTTCCAAAGAAATCCCAGGGCTGATCTCCTTCAGAATGGACTGGTTGGATTTTGCAGTCCAAGGGAC
>SJYX01022908.1:146522-207450 GCA_006410675.1 Oreotragus oreotragus
CTTAAATCTATTTCTCACTTCCACTGTATAATCATAAGGGATTTGATTTAGGTCATACCTGAATGGTCTAGCGGTTTTCCATACTTTCTTCAATTTGAGTCTGAATTTGGTAATAAGGAGTTCATGATCTGAGCCACAGTCAGCTCCTGGTCTTGTTTTTGTTGACTGTATAGGGCTTCCCCATCTTTGGCTGCAAAGAATATAATCAGTCTGATTTCGGTGTTGACCACCTGGTGATGCCCATGTGTATTAATAAGAGTCTAATGTTAATAGCGCTTCTCTCTGGAGGCTGGTGTTACCACTGTCTTTTTTCTCTTTTTTGGGCTTCCCTGGTGGCTCAGAGGTTAAAGCGTCTGCCTGGAATGCAGGAGACCCGGGTTCGATCCCTGGGTCAGGAAGATCCCCTGGAGAAGGAAATGGCAACCCACTCCAGTACTCTTGGCTGTAGAATCCCATGGAGGGAGGAGCCTGGTAGGCTATAGTCCATGGGGTCACAAAGGGTATTGCCACTGTCTTTTTTTTTTTTTTTAAATCTGGATTCTATTAATAAAATGGGATTTTATTTCTTTAAAAGTAATGTAAATAAAACAAATATAAATGTTAATAAAGTGGGTTTTATCATTTCAGGATATCAAAGTATAGTTGAACAAAGTATAACAGTGAAGAAAAACTAAATTGTAGTACCAAGAATTTAAACTCATTCAAAAGTTAAGCTAATTAAAGCAATGTGGAATGGCATACAAGAGGGAATATGATTTAAACACCCCCCCCAAAAAATACACACATTTATATACATATACATATGGATACAAATGTAAGGAGCACATTAACACAGGAAAGGAAAGATTTTACAATAATGACCTGGCTGTTTTATCATTTTTTCAATATATAAAATAAGCATGTGTTCTGGCATGTCCAGGATAATTCAAGTTTAATCCTAATAACAATCCGACTGAGCAGATAGTTATTATCATATTCACTTTACAAATGATAAAACTGACTAGAGGAAAGGTAAATGTTCTTAAAGCTAGTACGTGGAGTGATATAACTTTGTTCTAATGTTAAGTTTTGTTTCGCTGGCTCAATGAATGACGCTGCAGATGCCCAAACCAGAAATTTGCCAGTCTCTTTGAATCTCCTCTTTTTCTCAGACCTTTCTTCCCCCTCTGGCAAATAAATCTTGCGATTTACCTCCTTCAAATCCATGTATATTTCCTCTTTAAATTCTCACTGCTAATATTTCTGTAGATCATTGTCTCAATCCTCCTAAATCTAAAGGCTCTAATTCATGCTCTTTTAAGATTATTGCTGGTCCTTAGTCACTGATCAGGGATGTGAACGTCATTTTCCTTCAACAGTGTTATTCACTNGATTTACCTCCTTCAAATCCATGTATATTTCCTCTTTAAATTCTCACTGCTAATATTTCTGTAGATCATTGTCTCAATCCTCCTAAATCTAAAGGCTCTAATTCATGCTCTTTTAAGATTATTGCTGGTCCTTAGTCACTGATCAGGGATGTGAACGTCATTTTCCTTCAACAGTGTTATTCACTTTTCAGGCAATGAAAATGGAGCAGGGACAAAGGCTAGACATTTTCAGAATGGAGGCAAAATGAGCTCGAAGTGAGAATTCTAGGTTCCAGGAACCCACAGTTAACTTCACTCTGTCCTATAACAAACCATTCCTCAGATCCAGACTTCATCCTCAGTGCCCCAGTAGGGAAGCATAATCTTTAGGAAGAACCACCTAATGCGTTCTCACCTGTGTTCCTTTTGTTCCCCAGTCACGGGCGCTGTTTGACTTTATTGGTGGCCTCAGTCTTATAGTTGGCGCCACTCTGGTGTGAATATCAGTACACCAGACCACACCACAGATGGGGAAAAGAAAGAGCAAGCAGCTAGCAGCTCCTTCCCCAGGTTACCCCACAACAGTACCAGCTGCCTCCTCCTCTAAGTGTTCAACTGTACATACTTGGGACATTCAAAATTCTCTCTCCTCTCAACTGGTTTTTCATAGGGTTTGCTCACAATGTTTTTCCTCTGTTGATGCTGTCTTTCCAGAGTTCCTCTAGGCTAACGGTAGGGAAGTTAGAAGCTTTGTTTGCTTGTCACACCATGTGTGATCTTAGTTTCAGGATCAGGGATCCAACCCACACCCTCTGCAATGAAAGTCTTAACCCCTGGACCACGAGGGAAGTCCAGAAGTTAGAAGTTTAACTATTCCTTCCATCAGTTCTCTCCCCAGGAACTAAAATGATCCTTCTAAACAAACCAGGAAAAAAAAAAAATCCTCCATAAACAACTGCAGAACGTTCTCAAGTCAGCTAACAGTGGCTGAATACTCAAGATTTTCCCTTTCATTTGATTGGTCAAATCTTTTTTTCCCCTTTCTAATTCACTCAGTGGACGACGTCATATCAGTTATCAGAGTGGCATTGTTACTTTAGTCTTTGCCACAAGGTGGCACCATTGAGGAACGTGGTAATGCTTCAAAAGAATTCTACATTAATCAAGCCTTGGAAGCTTTGTTTGCAGAAATCCTGACCTGGAGGGGTTAGTCTCTGTGCTCCGCAGGAGTTTAGGATGTTTTAACTCCCACTCAAAATTGCAAAGTAGAGAAGCCGTAAGTGAACGTTCCGCTATACAGCAATATAAAATCAGCTCAGTTTCTAGGCTGGAAATTAGAGCCTGTGTGAACACTCCACTCTTCTGCCTTCTCCTANGGTTAGTCTCTGTGCTCCGCAGGAGTTTAGGATGTTTTAACTCCCACTCAAAATTGCAAAGTAGAGAAGCCGTAAGTGAACGTTCCGCTATACAGCAATATAAAATCAGCTCAGTTTCTAGGCTGGAAATTAGAGCCTGTGTCAACACTCCACTCTTCTGCCTTCTCCTACTGTGAGTCTTGTGGTGTCCCTTTCTTCTGAGAATCTTAATCAGATTATTCCGTTCTTCCCAAACAAGATCCCTTCACTTTGAATTTGGAGGAGCATGATTTTGGTTCTTGATCCCTCCTCTCGTAAAATACCTTTAGCTCCTTATTACACAGACTGATTGTTCTTGAGAATTCTGCATTCCAAGGGGACTGGGAAGGGATGTGTGCGCGCACACACACACACGCAAACACCCAAGCATACAGAGATGCATAAAAATTATTTACTCTCATCCTATCAGACTGTCTGATACTTTCAAAACTAAGAGAACCAGTTTAATTTTTTTTTTAATGCTGAAAAGGAATATACTGTGCTTTCACACACAGAATAAACTGGCAGCTTCTACAGATCTATATAATAGATGTATAAACTGAACATGTTACTAGCTTAAAATTTCTTATTCTCTTGTCATTACCTTCAACAATTCACTTTTTAAGTAAAAATAAAAATTCACATAATATCTACATAAAGGATAAGAAGCATCTATTAATCAAAATCACGGGCACTAGATGATAATAAGTGGCAAGCTAAATTACCAAACAGAAGCCCAAATGCAGGGAAGATATTCCTGGGTCAAGAGCCATGAAAATGATCATCCCCCTTGGGCCAAGCAATTTCACTTCTAGGTTTCAATTCCAAAGAAGGAGCACAGGACAAATATTCTATCTATGCACTAATTTCACTGAAGCTACCTAGTAGTACAGGCTTGACAGCGAGTGAGTGCTCAATCAGTGTATACAGAAGGCTAGATGGAAGAGAAAGAAAGAAAAGAGAGAGGATGAGAGAAGAGCATTAGAAAATTTCTAAACATGCCCCTATGGAACACTTTGCTAAACATGAGTACCATGACTACCAGCACAATAGTAGGTAACTTGAAAGTGAAGATTGTGGAAACTCATGGAGCCACGTGGACATCGGCCCATAAGCAATGGTGAGACAGGAGCAAGGGAAACAGAATATAAAGTTGGACTCCTTTATAGAGGCTACCTCAGAATTCTCTGAGCATATAGGCACAGACTGGAAAGAAGCATGTCAGAGGAACAGCATACCCTCTTGGCATGGACAGTTTGATCTACTGGAATAGTAGAAATGAGGGGGAAGCACCTGTTTTGAATTCTACTAACATGGCAGTGAAAGTTGACAGCAATCAGGGAAAGCAAAGAAGAGAGCTTATGAAGGCATATAGATCAATGGCTCTCAATGCTGGTTGCTCACTTGAGTTACTTGGGAGCTTTAGAAATGTAGATTTCTACAGGGAGAGAGGCCTAGAAGGCTACCATGGTCCTTCCACCTGAAGGAGAACCACCGCCGCCCCCCCACATCACTTCCGCTACCCGGGGATCAGATGCATTTGCTCATCCAATCTACAACCCCTAACATAGATTTGCCTATCCTGTTTAAAAGATGAGAAAGCTAATTTGCAATAGGGTTAAGTGCTTCGGGTATTCCTTACCTACAATCCTTCCTTTGTTTCCCACACTTACCATGGATTATGGTCTAAAATGTGCCCCCCCCCAATTCCACAAAATTCGTCCTAACCCCTAGTACCTCAGAATGTGACTGTATTTGGAGATAGGGTCTTTATAGGGCAAAGAAAGGTAAATGAAGTAATTAGGGTGGGCTGTCATCCAAAACGACTGATGTCCTTATTAGAAGAGGCGATAAGGATGCAAACACACACACAAGTCAGACCATATGAAGACACAGGAAGAAGACGGCCATCAGCAAGCCAAGGAGAAAGGCCTCAGAAGAAATCAACCTTGCCGACCTTGATCTCAGACTTCTAGCATCCAGAACTCTGAGACAATAAATTTCTCTTGTTCAAGTCAAATATATAGATATAGATATATATACACAGGAGATGCAGGAGATGCACGTTGGATCCCTGGGTTGGGAAGATTCCATGGAGGAGGAAATGGCAACCCACTCCAGTATTCTTGCCTGGAGAATCCCATGGACAGAGGAGCCTGGCAGGTTCCAATCCATACGGCTGCACAGAGTTGGACACGAATGAAACGACTTAGCACATAATACATACACATACGTATATATATATATATATATTTATATCTAAGTCCCACTTATAGAAATCCAGATATGCTTATTCTGTATGTGAATGTTGAGTTTCCCTGGGTGATTCTACACACAGGTAAGCTTCAAGCCCACGGACATAGAACTTTGCCATCCAAAGCCATGTCCACAACCAGTAACAACACGGGATCTAAAGGCTTATTAGAAAAGCAGAATTTCAGCCCCACCCTTGACCTATTGAATTTTTGCGTTAAAAATCAACAGATAAGAACATGAACATGTCAGTCTGTAAAGCACTGGTACAAGTAAGCAACAGGTTTGCTTTGTGTCACCTTTTCTGTGAGATGCATGTCCTTCTTAATTTAGAATTTCAGCTTTTGTACTTCAAAAGACAGAATAGCTAGGTTTTCTTCCGGAAATATTTGCTCTTTCTGAAATCCCTCTGCTTTTCCTTAATGGAACTTCAGGGAAACACATGGTGTTACTGACAGAGGTGAAAATGCAAGAGATCACTCAATTTCTTCACTTGATCTTAAAACTGGAAGTGACCTTAGAAATTGTCTCCGATCATGCTATTTCACAATGAAGAAATTAAGGTTCACAGAAGGTAAGATATGACCAAATGTCACACAGCGAGGAAGTGACACAGCCTAGATTCAGAACATCATTTCTATAAATCAGAGCTGTCCTTTAATAAAACCTGCTTAGCATTTTGTCATGTTTATACATGATGGATTTCTTAGTTTGAAAAATAGTTTTTTTTTTTTTTTAAAAAACCTTATCATGGTTGAACCAAATGCCTGGGTAAATGTGATTATCGTCAACTTTTAACAAATACTGTATCCATTACTCTGAATGATACAAAGAACATTTCCCTTCAACTTGAACCCATCTCCTTGGAGAAAATACTAATTGTCTACCCTAAACCTAGAAATCACAGATGTGGTATATAAAATCACCCTGATATAACAGAAACCTGATGAGGCACTGGCTTATAAAATGGCTGTGGATGGGATGGGTATAGGATGGTATCACTTTGCTGGTACCCCTCATTTAGCATATATGTGAATTAATAAGCTAACTAGTAGAGATACATAAGGGTTTCCAAAGTGTCACAAATATATTCTCAAGTATATGCAGAAAATCTTTCTCTAATATAATTACTGAGCTGCATATGGGTGGAGGATATCTCATACTGGCAGAATTATGAAAAGCCCCTCTAGGACAGGGGTTAGGGTTACATCCTGTGCTGGGTAGCCCAACAGAATTAGTGTCTCACTTCTCTTAAGTATGACCCATAGGCCAGCAGCATAGGCATCACCTGGACCATTATTAGAAACACAGATTCTGAGTCCTCACCCCAGGCCTACTTCACATGAATATTCAGTTGAACAGAATTTCCAGAGGACTCACCCACTCATTAAAGTGTGAGAATTATGAGTCTCACTCACTGCTTCCTTAATTTGTCTCCGTATCAGAATCATCTGAATGTACCATTGCCTCTTGGGGTCTGTCTCAAGACCTAAGTTAGAAAATTCGGAGAGGGGGCCCGAGAATCTATATTTTTAAACTTTCAACCTTCATGATTTTACAACAGTGTAAGTTTGACAAGGTTGGAAGACAAAGAGCTTGAGTGTCCAACAGAACTGCGGTTGGTACTCAGCCCTGCCACCTACTAGCTGTTTTTGAAGAAGCTACCTTCCCTCTCCAAGGTTCCTTCTTGCCTTGAAATGGGAATAGGACATTGTTTTGCAGATTTAATGTGAGGATGAGACAGGGAATTAGGAAGTAGTACACAAAGGCTCAAGATTTCTGCCTTGCACTTGGTAACTCTAAAATGGAAGATGGCTATTAGCATTTTTGTCTCCCTATTAACATCTCACATTTGTCCTCTGAAAAATCCAGATGGTAGGTATGGTCTAGGCTTATTTCATTCATAAAATTTATTTTTAATGAGTAGGTGGCAGGTTCCAGCAGCAAAGATGAGCTCACAGCCTAGTGAGAGAGTCAGGCAGGTGCACAGGAATATTATAATAGAAGTTTTGTTCACAAATGAATCATTTCATACATCTAGATAATGTTTTGGTTAGCTTGTGGGGGGAAGAGATCAAAGCTACTATTTAATATCATTAAAATAATCATGATTCCTTTCACATGTGCTAACCCAGGCAGAAAGAAAAGAGCTTCCCAGAGCACTGGAAACAAAACCTTGTCACAGACAGTAAGGCTCCCACGTGACTTCAGTTGTTACTGTAAAGTAGCTCAAGAGGACAGCCCAAACTGTAGAAAAATTATGACCTTATTTAATATAGATGCTTTATCAGCTCATCCTTTCTGCCCATTCTTTCCAACCTAGTGTTTTTCACTCTCCATTGTTCTGTTATTAGCCTCTGTTTTAAAACTGCTGGAGAATGGTTTTCCTCCAGCTGTGGAGCCTCCCACTGACACACACCCCCCTCCTTCCTGAAGCTCAAAGCTGAGAGTTCCTAATTGAATTTCTGCCCCTCAGGAGCACGGGGTCATTGGGATCAATGTGCTGTCGGAGGACTCCAGGGAGGCCAGGCTCAGGGCATGCTGGCCTCGGCATCATTTTAGTCTCTCCACACTCCCATTCTGGAGTACTCGCCAGCCTCAAAGCCTGGGGTCTGTTTATTTAGTGAAGTCTGCTGTTGAAACAACAACTCCTTTCTCCAGTGTGAGCTATAACTGCATTTATGATGTGTTTAAATGATAAATTAGTTTTTGGTAAGCCAGAAAGTCATCCTGTTTTAGGAACTCTTGCAACCTTTCTTTCTCTGGTTTCTGCCATACTGAAGTGTCCGTATTTATGCCAAAATGCTACCTGACCCATTGTAAGGGAAATACTGTATGGCTACCTTTGATCTCCTAACCTCATACCAGCTCTGCTAGAGAAAAGAAATACATTTTAAATTGGGAAAATATAGGACATTTTACTTGAACATGCCAGTATGTATCTTTAAATGTAACTTCCTTACATTCTCCCTGAATAATTCAACAATGATCCATGGTTAAGGCATCCTTGAATGGATATGTTTAATTTGTTAGGAAAATTTTAGTGGTGGGAAATCATGACTTATACTTAAAGTATTAATAAGTTAATTTTTAAAACTACTAAGGTTTCTGCAAATATTTCATATATGTAGATAGAAATTATAAATGGATTTTGGATAAAAAAATGAATATTGATTTCATAATTTAATCAAAGTGACACTTGTTAGGTTTAAAAGCCATGCTCTTGTCTATTCTTTCCACTCAACATAAAAACTCAGAGTTTCAGGGAATGGAATTTTAAATATCATCATGCCTTTAAAAAAATCAGAAATAAATTAAGGAAGCAATTCCATTTATCATTGCAAGAAAAATAATAAAATACCTAAGAATAAACCTACATAAGGAGTCAAAAGACCTGTACTCAGAAAACTATAACATACTAATGAATGAAATCAAAGATGGCACACAAACAGATGGAAAAAATATACCATGTTCTTGGATTGGAATAATCAGTATTGTGAAAATGACTATACTACCCAAAGCAATGGATAGCATTCAGTGCAATCCCTATCAAATCTACAGATTCAATGTAATCCCTAACAAATTACCAATGGTATTTTTCAAGAACTAGAAAAATTCTACAATTTGTATAGGTCCATAGAGTCAAAGCTGTGGTTTTTCCAGCAGTCATGTACAGATGTGAGAACTGGACCATAAAGAAGACTGAGCACCAAAGAATTGATGCTTTTGGATTGTGGTGCTGGAGAAGATTCTTGAGGGTCCCTTGGACATTAAGGAGATCAAACCAGTCAATCCTAAAGGAAATCAACCCTGACTATTTACTGGAAGAACTGATGCTGAAGTTCCAATACTCTGATCACCTAGAGACTCATACAGAGGCAAATAAGTCAGAAAGAGGAAAAAATATCTTATATTAACACCTTCTTGTCCTGTTCAGCCACCCTTGTTGCTTTGAGGACAGATATTACATATTAAATTTGGATAAACTCCCCCGTGTAATCTCCTCAGCATGCTCCTTCTCTCTGGACATTCACATAGAAGGTGGTTCTGCTCGGCTGCAGTTTCCATGAGAGATTCAGGTCCTTTCCCAGGACCTGCTGAGCTAGAGTGGGAGGTACTAAGTCAATAGTGTCATTTCTGAGAAATGTGTGGACATCTAAGGAAGGGTGCAGGGCAAGGGGAAGGCAAGGACTCTGTTATTACATCTCAACCAAAGCAAAGCAGGACAGAAGTCAGAGAGAAGGTTTTCTATCTGGCTTTCCATTTATGCCAACAATGGTAAATAAACAAGTGAGATTAACAGGAGAGGAATCTGGATTCTACCTGCCCGAAATGAATGTGTGATCTTGGACATGTCTCTCTGAAATAAAAGCAAGAGCTTAGGATTTTGAAAATTACAAGATGTGAGTTATTTAACTTTCCCATATTTCAGTTTGACTGGAACTTTAAAGTTCCTCATCTACTCCAGCACTAAGAATACAGCAACTTAGGAGTCATTTTACCTAGTGAATGACTTTACTTGATTATTCTTCAGATTATGTGGCCTCCATTAGAGTCAATAGCAGACCAGATTGACTATTTAATTGATAAATACCAATTTATCACTAAACATACGTAATAAATTTTAACTTGTAAGGTATAAAACATTCAAACACTTTGTAATAAGAAATATTCCTATATCCCAGTGAGCCTTAAAAAAAAGTCATCATACCTTGATATGTTTTTGAGAACTCTCTGGACACGAGAGGAAATAACTCAAGGAAATAATTCAGAAAAAAAAAAGTGACCAACTGCATAAAGAATTTATGATATGGAACTGATTATTCCTACTTGCATTTAAATAATTTTGAAATTTCCTCCTTGCGGTTTGAAGCAAACTTTTCCCAACAGCAGCTCAATTCTCCATGCCATGGTTGGCAAGCAAGAGCAGGCTTCAGGATAAGAAATGAGTAGGTTCTTATCTTTCCAAATGCATTCGTATGTTCCTCTCAGAAGGTCTTCTTGGCTTTAGGACTACTGGGTTTGGATTCTTCTCTGCGGATATGAGCTACGTACATATAGTTCATAGAGATTGGATGCTAACAGATGACAGAATTTGTTACATTGAACTGAACTAGAAATTGAGCTTCTCACCTGCTCTTCTGATTTATTCTGAAAGTATTCATCACTATCGGGGAAGGCAATGGCACCCCACCCCAGTACTCTTGCCTGGAAAATCCAATGGACGGAGGAGCCTGGTGGGCTGCAGTCCATGGGATCGCTAACAGTCGGACAGACTGAGCGACTTCACTTTCACTTTTCTCTTTCATGCATTGGAGAAGGAAATGGCAACCCACTCCAGTATTCTTGCCTGGAGAATCCCAGGGACGGGGGAGCCTGGTGGGCTGCCGTCTATGGGGTCACACAGAGTCGGACACGACTGAAGTGACTTAGCAGCAGCATTCATCACTATATTCCTATTACCTGGACCTGAAACATTGACTATGCTTAATAAGCATTGGGGAATGATGGGAGTAATGCCATTTATTTTTTAGTTCAGGACTCTGGGAGATGGCGAGAGACAGAGAAACCTGGCGTACTGCAGTCCAGGGGTCATGAAAAGTCAGAGGAGAGGACAAATATACACTCTGTACCACTCACATGTGACATATATATCTACAAACACATTCTATATCACTCAAATGTGACATATCTCCAAACAAGATACTCCCCATACAATGCTATTGTTTTCATTTTTCCCCATTCCTCAATGTTCTATTTGATATTTTTAAACTTGCAACGGGGATTGTATGTAAATATACTTGATGAAGATATTTCCAAATTTACCATTCTTGTAAGGATTTCCTTGCTGAACCAAGTGTGAGTTTTGGTTCCTTCCCAGTGATTATCAGTGTTTACCCATNTACTCAAATGTGACATATCTCCAAACAAGATACTCCCCATACAACGCTATTGTTTTCATTTTTCCCCATTCCTTAATGTTCTATTTGATATTTTTAAACTTGCAACAGGGATTGTATGTAAATACACTTGATGAAAATATTTCCAAATTTACCATTCTTGTAAGGATTTCCTTGCTGAACCAAGTGTGAGTTTTGGTTCCTTCCCAGTGATTATCAGTGTTTACCCATTATGGCATCCTGTAATGCTAGATTGCGTTGACTGCCTGGTGCTCTAAAAAACAAGTTCTGTAAAGGAAAACATTGTTCATAGTTTGCTATTAAATCTCAGTGTCCTGTATTGACTGCCTAATAAGTATAGAAGATCTGTGTGTGTGCGTGCTCACTTGTATGTATATAGGATTGATTTTGTTTCAAGCTGTTTTCCTGTGATCATAGAACTACCAGAATAGCTGTGATCATATAAAAAATTAAACAGAGTTGTAGAGATACATAGCAAGTTAAACTTCAGGAACACTGTCTATGATTTCTTTCCATAAAACAAGGAGGGCTTGGTTCTCTCATCACATTTTTTCGTTTCCACAAATAATAGCTAAGAATACCGAAGAGAACGGTAATCAGATGTTGGCATGTATTTAACAGATTACAAATTTGGGGTATGGTGGAGAGACTCTGCAGATATTTAGTGACTCTAAGAACTGTTAGCTAACTTGGGGAAAGTGGGAACAGCAATGCAGACGTTGTATAGTATCATGAAATTTATACTAAGAAAATACAGCATTTATGTAGCGAATGGTGGTCTGTTTTTCTACCAAATTGAGTTTTGCTGAAATTAAAATTAGGGCAACCATATGTCCCAGTTAGCTCAGGGCATTGTTGGTTTTGTGCTTATTTTACATAAGAAATTATTAAAATTGCCAGTTATATCTTAAACATTTTGGGGTTTTGATGACAATAATGTGGTCACTCAAATTATAAAATGCTGGAGAATTTAAATATGTACATATTAGTTATACATCATTATTGATATATAACTAATACTAATATCTTAGGAGATACTAGAGCTTATATGGGCTTCTTAGGTGGTATTTTTAAGCAGTTGGGATTTTAGAAGCCCTGGACCAATAGGATTTTTTTTTTTAATCAGACCATCCATCAGTATTTATTTGAAAAAATCTTAATTTTTTTTTTTTAGAGCTTCCATTTTACTTTATTTTACTTTACAGTACTCTATTGGTTTTGGCATACATTGATATGAATCTGCCACGGGATTTTAAAGGAAAGATGTTAGTGGAGAGGATAAGTGCTTACTTAGTCTGAGTCCTTACTCCACTGCCATATAACCCGAGAAATGCCCTTGGCCTCAGTCATTGCCACAGCCCTCCAAGGCTGCTATGGGTGCCCGATACATAGGATGCATCATATAGGCATTTCCTGGTTTATCTATCAGGTAGATTTGCACATGCTTTTCCACTTAGAGGGTATAATTACTGGAGTACACAAAGACTGACATCTTGTTATATGTGTTGACCAAAGTACCACAGACCCTGCTGGGCAGGTTCCTCAGGCAAACATTCGTAAAACGTTCTCATCAGTATGGTGGTGGCTCAGATGTTCTGCCCAGCAGGGTCTGTGGTACCCTGGTTAGTGTGGTTCACATCCATACAAACAGTCCATTACTATTTAAAATGATACTTATGGATATGTGCTCTTATTTATTTAAATAAACTTAGTAAAATAATCTATCCTCCACTTGAACTATGGTATATGCAAATCACAGCATTCGGGTAGTGCACAAGCTCCCAGACTACCCCAACCATCACAGGACTATGACCCGCTACCCACAGGAAATAAATGCCTGGAAAGGCAGAACCAGGGCTGTTGTAGAGAAAATGCATGAAGGGTCCTCCACCTGAATGGTAAGAAGAATAAGAGGGGATTCCTCTCTTCATGAATTGTCAACAGAAAGAATTCCCCTAACAAAAGGTGGCCTCTTGTTCCTGCTTTTCTCCTAAATTTACTACTTGAATAGCTGCAACGATCCTTGATTCTGAAAAGTGTTCTTTCTTGCCCATGATCAGGTATTATTGTGTCTTTAAATAACTCTCTGAGTTTTCTTTAACTTACACTGGTAGGTCTAAGCTGAACTCTGTGTGCTGGGAGACTGAGTACCCACCCCAAAGCCCTGGTACAAGTCAAGTGATCTCCCCCTTTTGAGACTAAGACTTCTCTTAATGAAATAAGCAGATGAGACCCACCCGATTTCTCTCATAGGATTCGAACATACATGCTTTTGTTTGGTTTCAACATGGGTAGAAGAGAGGAAGAAGAATTATTTGTTCTAAATGTATAATGTCTATTACACATTTAGTGTTTTCCTATATGCTGCTGCTTTCAATTCTAACATCAACATTTGGGGGCGGGGTGTGGTTAATGTGTCTGGTTGGCTGGCACATGTATGTTCTCTCTCTTTTTTAAAGAGAAGACTGAAGTTACTGATTAAATGACCAGCCAAAAACACACACAGCTAGCATAAAGCCGAGTAGAGCTTTTAACTCAAGTGTCTTCATCTTGAACACCCCCATTTGCCTCATGTACCTCTTACCCTAAATCATGTAAGGAAGCAATTTAAAAACACAAATGGTTTTGATACAACAATAAAAAAACCTAAATCATAAACAATTACCTAAAGAAACCATTTCATGCCTTAAGGAGAGCTGCTAATCAAGTAATAAAATATTAAAGTTAAAAAAAAAAAAATTTTTTTTTTTTTAGAGCTTCCATTTTACTTTATTTTACTTTACAGTACTCTATTGGTTTTGGCATACATTGATATGAATCTGCCACGGGATTTTAAAGGAAAGATGTTAGTGGAGAGGATAAGTGCTTACTTAGTCTGAGTCCTTACTCCACTGCCATATAACCCGAGAAATGCCCTTGGCCTCAGTCATTGCCACAGCCCTCCAAGGCTGCTATGGGTGCCCGATACATAGGATGCATCATATAGGCATTTCCTGGTTTATCTATCAGGTAGATTTGCACATGCTTTTCCACTTAGAGGGTATAATTACTGGAGTACACAAAGACTGACATCTTGTTATATGTGTTGACCAAAGTACCACAGACCCTGCTGGGCAGGTTCCTCAGGCAAACATTCGTAAAACGTTCTCATCAGTATGGTGGTGGCTCAGATGTTCTGCCCAGCAGGGTCTGTGGTACCCTGGTTAGTGTGGTTCACATCCATACAAACAGTCCATTACTATTTAAAATGATACTTATGGATATGTGCTCTTATTTATTTAAATAAACTTAGTAAAATAATCTATCCTCCACTTGAACTATGGTATATGCAAATCACAGCATTCGGGTAGTGCACAAGCTCCCAGACTACCCCAACCATCACAGGACTATGACCCGCTACCCACAGGAAATAAATGCCTGGAAAGGCAGAACCAGGGCTGTTGTAGAGAAAATGCATGAAGGGTCCTCCACCTGAATGGTAAGAAGAATAAGAGGGGATTCCTCTCTTCATGAATTGTCAACAGAAAGAATTCCCCTAACAAAAGGTGGCCTCTTGTTCCTGCTTTTCTCCTAAATTTACTACTTGAATAGCTGCAACGATCCTTGATTCTGAAAAGTGTTCTTTCTTGCCCATGATCAGGTATTATTGTGTCTTTAAATAACTCTCTGAGTTTTCTTTAACTTACACTGGTAGGTCTAAGCTGAACTCTGTGTGCTGGGAGACTGAGTACCCACCCCAAAGCCCTGGTACAAGTCAAGTGATCTCCCCCTTTTGAGACTAAGACTTCTCTTAATGAAATAAGCAGATGAGACCCACCCGATTTCTCTCATAGGATTCGAACATACATGCTTTTGTTTGGTTTCAACATGGGTAGAAGAGAGGAAGAAGAATTATTTGTTCTAAATGTATAATGTCTATTACACATTTAGTGTTTTCCTATATGCTGCTGCTTTCAATTCTAACATCAACATTTGGGGGCGGGGTGTGGTTAATGTGTCTGGTTGGCTGGCACATGTATGTTCTCTCTCTTTTTTAAAGAGAAGACTGAAGTTACTGATTAAATGACCAGCCAAAAACACACACAGCTAGCATAAAGCCGAGTAGAGCTTTTAACTCAAGTGTCTTCATCTTGAACACCCCCATTTGCCTCATGTACCTCTTACCCTAAATCATGTAAGGAAGCAATTTAAAAACACAAATGGTTTTGATACAACAATAAAAAAACCTAAATCATAAACAATTACCTAAAGAAACCATTTCATGCCTTAAGGAGAGCTGCTAATCAAGTAATAAAATATTAAAGTTAAAAAAAAAAAAGCCTATGGTTATCAACTTAAAGATGTGCTGCTGTTATTTATCAAATGTCCTTTTCTGGTCTTCTGGTGTTTCCGTAGCCCTTTAAGTAACACCAGCTCTGGAGGAATGTAAACAGTTTAAACTGGAAGAAGTGAACCACTGCCTAGGAGCCATAAAGTTGCAAAACTTCATTCACTGTGTTGTTGTTCTTGGTTTGTTTGCTTTCTGAGTTAATGAGACTATTTTGATAATCTTCATCCACAGAAAAGAAACAGATACATGGGGATTACTTGGCTCACTTCTTCTTGACAAGCGCAGTCAGTAGACCACCTAGTAGGAACATGGCTGCTGCAAATTACTCAAATTACGTCTGGGCTGCGGCTAATTCATTCTCCTGAACACAATTATCTGATGAACTTGAACATGCTTCCAAGGTTCTTCACCCTGCTATTCAATTCCACTCCACTGAGATTCTGCCACTAGGCTTGGATTTATAAACATTTCAGCCTTCATCCTCTCCCATCAATGGCGCTTAGGGATGTGTGCCAAAACCCCATTTCCATTCTGACTTGCTCCAACCACATGGAATTATTAGTGGCCACTCTCAGAGCACTTACTGGAGAAACTTATGATAATAAGGACCTTCCCTAGGAGGAAGAGCTAATGGACTTCCAAACTGATGGAGGAAAGCACTGATAGGGATGGCCCTGTAATTTTACATAGTATATCACAGGGGTATCATTACACTGTGCCCAGTCAGTTCACGTAAAATGGAAGCTTTGATTTCAAAACGTACTGAAGCAGAACTAGATACAGTGAAGAACAGCACCTCCTGGTCGGTCTGTCCTCCCCTTTCAAAGGCTCCCCCCTTCCACTCACCAACTCCTATGAGCATTTTATCCAGCTAGCTGTACATTCCATCAGCACTTTTATGGAAGTATTGCCTCGGGCAATGGTTGTTACTGGACTGCTTGCCTCTCTTTCCAGCAGTTCCATATTTCAAGTGATTCAAGCATCTTCAAATGAATTGCTTGATAGATTTCCAAAATGATCACTACAGGTCAAATTTAGCTCAAATGTTATTCTTTCCAAAGTTTTGAAAATCCATTTCTGTAGCAAAGCTGGTGCAACATTTAATGAGCTTCAATTCAGAAGAGACATATCCTTTTAACTTGAATTTGGCCTCAAAACACATTTGGTCCACTCGAATGCCTAGAAATCTTTCAGCTACAATGGCTACTACTTTCGACTCCAGTGAAATATGCTACAAATGGCACCATTTCCAAAGTTCTTAAAATTTCTAGAAATGGCATAAAGTAAATATATTAAAGAATACCCTGCTTTTATTCAGGATACTTTGATTCAAGGTGTTTCTAGTACTTTCTTTCCTTCTCTAAAAGCTTAATTTCTGCAGAATATATCATCCTATTATTCAATCCTTTTTTTTAATGTTTCAAAACACACAAATTCAGCATAGAAAATGATTATTATAAAGAGCATAAATGAAAGTTTAATAAAAGGAGCAGACACATCCTAACAGACTTTATACTGTTTAATCTAGAACGACTTAATTGAAAGTTCTCTTATCAGCCTAATAATAGTGAATTATAATGACCTTCATTTAACAAAGACAGGGATGCTATCTTTCTTAATGGAAAGATGAGAAGCATGGGTCAAGTGTCTTAACCAGATGTTATGTAAATGAAATACATATGCAATGTAATGATCTTGGAAACCTCAAGGTTCAAAGAAGACAACAGCTATAAATCCTATTAGCCTTTTTATTTAGTTCTTTTTCAGAACTGGATTGCTATTTATGTTCATTTTTACAGTTCTGCAACCTGATTTTTGTATATAACATTACATAATGAGCATTTTCATAGTCTTAAAATTATGAAAATTCAAGTTATGTTGAATTCATCCATGAACAACAGACTGGTTCCAAATAGGAAAAGGAGTACGTCAAGGCTGTATATTGTCACCCTGCTTCTTTAACCTCTATGCAGAGTACATCATGAGAAACGCTGGACTGGAAGAAACACAAACTGGAATCAAGATTGCCGGGAGAAATATCAATAACCTCAGATATGCAGATGACACCACCCTTAAGGGTCACAAAGAGTCGGACACGACTGAGCGACTGAACTGATAGAGATATTCTGAATTATATAGACATCAAAATTTACATTTTATTTGTTTTGCTATTACAAATCCTATAGTGAATGCTCTTAGAAACAAATATACATATACATTTCTCTAAGCTAACTCTTAGAAAAAAATGTAAAGATATGGAAACAGACTGACGCATCACCTACAGAAGATGTTTAACAAAGTACACTCCGTGGAGTTTAGTGAATGAGATGATGATTTTTACTTTGTTCTCGCCAAACTACCTTTAAACATCATTACAATATATGATAAGCAAACAAACAAATTAATTTGCATTTCTCTGTGAGACTGAGTATTTTTCATGCTTATTGGTTATTTGGATTCCATTTCAAGGGAAGAGGATGTTCCTGTCTTTTGCCCATTTTCCCACCGAGGTTTAACTGTAGTGTTACTCTTAATCTATTGACTTCATCAAAATATAATGTCCTTGCCATGCTTATTGTAGTTTACTGATACTTTGCCTTTCAATTTTGTTTCTGACTTATGACATTCAGATAAAAAAAACAAAAAACGCTGCAACAAGGCTGTTCATTTTTCCTTTCATTGCTTTTTTCTTTTACTTTTAATTGCTGATATAAAGAAATCTATAATTTATTTACTGTTTTCTCTAATACTTTATTTATTATATTAGCTTTTAAATTCATTAAGAACAACTTTTGGTATATAAGAAGTAAGTAAAAATTCAACTTTGATGTTTTGCCTGATAAGGCAACACCATTTACACAAAAACCAGACTCATTTTCCCAATTTATGAATCTTTCTTTATTCTGCACTAACCTCCACAATACAAAAGGTTCTGCTTTTACTAATCAGCCAACCAATAATCTGTGACTTAAATTGTAAATTTAGCAATACCAGGTTTGCCAATTTATTATTCTTTAAAACCTGTCAAGTTATTTTAGGATCTTGGTATTCCTCTTAAATTTTCATTAGTNTTTCTTTATTCTGCACTAACCTCCACAATACAAAAGGTTCTGCTTTTACTAATCAGCCAACCAATAATCTGTGACTTAAATTGTAAATTTAGCAATACCAGGTTTGCCAATTTATTATTCTTTAAAACCTGTCAAGTTATTTTAGGATCTTGGTATTCCTCTTAAATTTTCATTAGTTTGCTCTATAATTTCTAACTATCTTCACCATAAATAGTGTTTTCAAAGATTTGAAAATGCACTAAAGACTGAGATAATAACAAACAGAAAATCATGAAGCTCCCCTTATGGTAAGGATTTGCAGTTTGGGGCATACACTTTCAGGATCTCTATCAGGGAGGACAGGAAATTTTAGGTAATTTTAATTTTTTGTGAGTGACTTCCCTTGGTCTTGGTCACTTTCTTGGCAAGGAAACATAAAATTGTTTCACCATGATCTCAAGGATTTAACAGTTTGGGGCATACTCTTTCAGGATCTCTATCAGGGAGAATAGGAAATTTTAGGTCATCTTCATTTTAATTTTTTGTTACTACTCTTCCTTGACAAGGAAATATAAAATTGTTTCACCATGATCACAACATGAGAAAAAAAACATACCTTGATTCAGAACAGTAGGATTGCAATTTATTTTTAAAATACTAAAAATACATACATAATCTTAACTTCTCTTTGGTTTGAATGTTTCATCTTTGCCTCTGTGTAAAAAGCAAAGTACTTAATGAGCTAGATGCAGGTATACCCATTAACACTGTCGCTCCAATCTACTAACTTGTGGTTTCTTTAACCTATGACATAATCCACTTAGTAATACATCAGTAACATAGCCCTAGTAGCATGCCAGTCACACGCAAGTCATTTCTCTTGTTTTCTTTCTTTCCTGGAGATGAAGTATTTCACTTACTCCAAGTGCATTACAAACTGCAGTGCCATTTAATTCCAAAGTTCATTTCTGTATTTATTTATTCAACAGTATCTTGGTGATAAGAGATGCTCAATAAACATTTGTCGAGTGGAGGAGAATAAATGAAACATATTAGAGCACTGTACACAATGGCACATTATGAATAACTACATTGGAATTCTTAGAAGTGGCTGAAGCAGGGACAAATGTAAGCCTTTTATTCTCAGCAAAGCCTGGGAGATGAATCGCTGACACATGCGATGTGTGATTTATTCATGCACACTACTAGGAGATTTATAGGCATCTATTAACCTACTCGCGTTCCAGTCCTGTCTTAGGCTGGTCTTTTGTCATGATTAGCTATGTTGTGACTCTATGTTAAATAACAGGTTGGCTGTGCTGAAATATGCACAAAATATGAAGACAGAGGCCAAAATTATTACACATTTCCAGCCAAACCACAGATATACCTCTGCTTGTCTATGTTTTAAAAAATTAGACAGGTACACACGTGCAAAAGGATTTTTTTTTTCTTCTGGACCTGAGATCCACTGTCACAGATAGGATTGTGTCTCCTAAATAACTCATATGCTGAAGTGCTAAACTCTAGGACCTCAAAATGTGACCATATTTGAAGAGTCTACAGATGTACTTAAGTTAAAATAGGGCCATTAGAATAGACCTTAATCCAACAGGACTGGTGTCCTTTTTGAAAAAGCAGATTTGGATAAAGACTTGTACAGAGGGAAAGAACGTGCAAAGGTACAGAGAAAAGTTTGTCATCTATAAGCTGAGGGGAGAGGCCTGGACGAGAGTCTTCCCTTGTGGCCCTTAAGGAAACAGCTCTGCCGATACCCTGATCTTAGATTTCGAGACTCCAGAAACTGTGGTAAAACATATTTCCGTTGTACATCACCCAATCTGCAGTACTAGGTTACAACTGCCCTAGCAAACTAACATACCCACGAACTTAACAGCCAATATAGCAAGGCTGTATGTTAGACAACAGGAATTATTTTTGTTGTTGTTGTTGTTTTGACATTCTCACTATTGGAAAAGATAAATCAGATCTGTCTGCACATAGTGGTGGGGCCGGATCTGAAGCTTCCCTGGGGTGCAACCCCATCGAAAAACACCATCACCACTTTAGGTGAGACTTTTGATCCATCCCTTCAATAAGTTATCAATTCAAACTTATTTGATGGCACTACCTATTACACATGACGCCCCTGGACTGGCAAAGGTAACATTAACACATAGTTGGATATTTAAGAGAGTATGGAGGCACTTTGTGATTTGAAATGAAAACTCGTTCTTGGCTTTTCTTCTGAGGTCTTCAAGTCAGCCATGTCTTTTCTACCTGTATTCGCACTGATCTAATAAATACAGCAAGAGAAGAGAAATGTGGAAAGGAACCTCTCCCACTGCCTTTGATCCCTAACTCAGGTTTACAGAGAACATAAATGGGTTGTAAGTTTTGTAAATGAAGTCAGTGTAATGGCACTGCCCACGTCACATGAAACCACTCTGTGAAGGGTAAAGAAAGGCCATGGGCTACATGGTGGGGTGGCTCTTACAGAGATCAGCCACTATCATTCATCAGTTCTTCCAAACCTGTGTCAGTGGCCACTATGGCACCTCATGCCTCCACCCCCTTGAACCAAAGCTGCCTTGTGGAGTTAGGCAGGATTTGCTGACACATTTTCTAAGTTCAAAACAGTAAGACACATTTCTCTGTGCCATCTTAATAAAATAATATGGAATAAAGTTTTATAATAGCAATAGCAAGAGAAGAAAGTCATAATTTTCCATGCTTCACAATTCAGAATAATTAATTTAATAACTGTGTCATATGAGAAGAGTAAATAAAGAAAAGGAAAGGAGTGTGGATATATATAATCACTGAAGCATATACAATTGCAAGGAAAAACAAATCACCAAGGTAGCGCTGAAAATAAAAGCTCCGTGGGAAGTATTTTTTGGAAGCTAATTTGATTCTTCTATGGAGGCTTAAAGCTGCAGTGTCTACAAGACCAACTATTTATCTCCGCCTGTTTTTCTTTTTAGCAGTTATATAACCTTATGTGTCTAAAAACCAATTAAACACCTTCTTGATCTCCACCGGGAATTTTCCCTGAGTAGTTCTCTTCCTAGACTATAACAGGACTATGATTTCATTTACAACATCTTGCTGGAGAGTATTTCATCATCAGAGGTGTTAAAAAGAAAAGGGGCCGGGGGGACTGAAATTAATCCACTGGGGCAGAATCAAAATAAGATGTGGTTTTCTCTGGACACAGTTACAGCCTCTGGGGTTTGGTTCACAATAAATATTGACGCTCTAGATCTCAGATGAGCAGTTTGCTCTGTCATGCAAAAATTCAGTTTCATCTTTCTCAAATACTAAAGATACCAGCCTTGTTCTTCCCCTATTAAGACTGTGGATTCTGCCATTCCAGCACCAGGCGGTGTGTATCACACTGTATGCTTCTCGAGCTCAGCACTGACTCCCATCTCCAGGCCTCTCTGAGGACCTGCCCTTAGTATCAGTCGCCGCAGGGACTTACCGACAGTGTTTATGGGATCCGGTCAAGGTTTCAATCACAAAGCACTCGCCATCGTTGAGACAGTAGGCAAGGTCCTTGTCTCGGCAGGGTTTGAAGTGCTCGGATCTCTCCGTGGAATATGTCGTTGTCTCTGTCATTAGAACACAATGAAATGCTGTCAGCAGCTCATTCTGACACCCCAGATCCTGTCACTGGCCTGGATCTGTGCACTGATACCTTCTCATGACTGCTGACCTTAGACAGACAAGATGAAGCCCTCAGTGGACTGATAAAAACACGAGTAGGACTATTTTATACAGTAAATGTTTATGTCCCCACAAAATTCATATATTGAAACCCAGTGATGGTATTAGGAGGTGGGGCCTTTGGGAGGTGAGTAGATCTTGAATGGGATTAATGCTCTTATAAAAGAGCTCTCATATGAAGACACAGCAAGAAAATAGCCCTCTACGAACTAGGAAGTCCTAACCAGACACTGAATCCATGGGCATCTTGATCTTAGACTTTCCAGCATCCATAACTACGAGAAAGAAATTTCTGTTGTTTTTACGCCACCGTGTCCATGGTATTCTGTTACAGCAGGCAGGACTAAAACGATTGCTAGATTCAATTGTCTTATTTTTCCACAAGATTTTAACAATTGGAATCACTCTAGACAAGTCCCATCAGTGGATACATTAACAGCAAAAGCTGAATGACCCTACAATCAAAAACCTCAAATTAGCTTTCATTAAATCTTACAAATGTTAAGAAACATGTTGTATTAAAGGACTGAATACAATCCTTTTAGTGTATTCCTCTTATTGTTCTGCAGTGTCATTAAACATCTGATCGGTGTACATGTACTGTGACTCTTCTATGGATACCAATGTCAGTTTCTGTGTTTTATTTTTTAGTTACACCTGTAATTTGCTAATAGCTAAGGCAATTATTCTTTCACTTTCTCCTTTTATTATGTAATTAAAATGCAAATGTTCCAAATTCTGAAACAGAATCTCAAATGTAAAGAATGTTTCTGGTAAATATTTAACAGGACTAAATTACTGCCATTTTTTTTAGCATTATATGTGCTTTTTAAAAATCATAATCATTTTCATTTTTAAAGTAAGTTATATCTCTATATCAGGTTTCTAAATATGAAACTAATAAGTCTGTGCTTTCTACTGGAAGAAGAAATCTGTTAGAGCATGTAGACATTCTGGTCTTGAAGTTTTAAGCAACTGAAATATTAGCACCAATTTCATTGCAACATTCAAGAAAAAAAATGTATGTGAAAAGTCAAAGATGAATATGTGATTCAGCATGTAAGCTCTTAATTTTCTTTATATGTATGTGCTTAGCCGCTAAGCTACCCCATGGATTGTAACCTGCCAAGCTCTTCTGTCTATGGGATTTTCCAAGCAAGAATACTGGAATGGGTTGCCATTTCCCTCTGCAGGGGATCTTCTCAACCCAGGGACTGAATCCGCACCTCCTGCATTGGCAAGCAGATTCTTTACCACTGAGCAACCTGGGAAGCCTTCTTTACATAGATATAGATTAATAATAATGTTCAACACCAAGGGCATTGTACCAGCTTGCTAATCGGAGGTCACAATGAGCCTCTTTCTGCCCATCATCCCAATAAAAAGTGAAGAAGTGAAGTGAAGTGAAGTTGCTCAGTCGTGTCCGACTCCTTGCGACCCCATGGACTGTAGCCTACCAGGCTCCTCTGTCCATGGGATTTTCCAGGCAATAGTCCTGGAGTGGATTGCCATTTCCTTCTCCAGGGGATCTTCCCAACCCAGGGATCAAACCCGGGTCTCCTGCATTGTAGACAGACACTGTACCATCTGAGCCACCAGGGAAGTGAGTTATTACACAGGAATAAAATTTACTTATATTCTCCCAACACACAAAAAGCCTCAGTGAGCCCCTTTCCCACAGGAATAACTCCAAATTCCTAAGAAGAGCAAAGCAACACATAGGCTATGTAGAATTTTGCCTGTCTAACCTCATCTTGCATCCTAAAACATACAACCTCATTTCCAACTCTTATCCTGTTTCCCCAATACCAGAACTATAACACTGATCCTTTTTCCTGGGCCATCTTTTTGTTTGCTGGAAAACATCCAGAAATCCCTTAGAGCTTATGTCATCTTCCCTTTGCGTCCCTCAGCACCTTTTATTGTTTGCATCACTGTATTCAATGCTGAAAGTAGCCACTTGTTTACACATTTATCTGTTTCTTTGTCCTGAGTTCCTTGAGGTCAGAGGTTGAGCCTTAATCAGAATTAGTAGAATTTTGCCTGTCTAACCTCATCTTGCATCCTAAAACATACAACCTCATTTCCAACTCTTATCCTGTTTCCCCAATACCAGAACTATAACACTGATCCTTTTTCCTGGGCCATCTTTTTGTTTGCTGGAAAACATCCAGAAATCCCTTAGAGCTTATGTCATCTTCCCTTTGCGTCCCTCAGCACCTTTTATTGTTTGCATCACTGTATTCAATGCTGAAAGTAGCCACTTGTTTACACATTTATCTGTTTCTTTGTCCTGAGTTCCTTGAGGTCAGAGGTTGAGCCTTAATCAGAATTCGTGCTCAGTAAAACATGTCTTCAATAAATCTGACAACTTTAATATCTCTAAAGTTTAAGTGCCACTGGCAAAAGATATGATCATAAAAATATAATTATCATATAAAAGTAATACATATCTTACAATAAAAGGACATAATTTAACATTAATTTTATCATTCTAGTATACTCATTTTAATACTAATAAATATTGCAAAAAAAAACTGCCTTCAGATTCACACAGACTCCCATTCACACTATTCATATACCATGAGCTTTGAAAAATCCACCTCTAATCTTTTCTTACTGTTACAATGGGAACTTTTTCTACTTCAAAATATCTGCCTGTCAACATACTTTGGCTTGCATTAAAGGTGCTGCAAAAGACTCTTCTGGTTTGTTTTCCAGGAGATCTCCTCTACAGGGAAGATTTGTTACTCCAGACAGTTTGTGATAAACAGTTCCACAGAATCAACTGCCCTTTCCACGGGAATATTTAGGATTCAAGAGCTCTGAGCCAAAAATTCATTATGAACCAGCGCACAGCTGACTGCGACTCTGGCTGCTGAAGTGTATTAATTCACGATCAGTTAGTTAACTTTCCTTTAATTTCTTATTATCTATTTATTGATTTCACTGATCATTCCTCTAAGAACAGCTTTTCATTAACATAACCTACAGGATAAAAAGTGAGATCCTTATTTTACAATCAGTGGTTTTAACAAGCTACCGACTCCACGAGCAACACAATGGCAAAGCAATTACAATCAATTAGTTTCCATCTGACAACTACTGTCTGCAGTGGTTACCGCCCAATTCTGCCAACCGCTTTTCCCATTACGTTACCATCCATCAGTACAACACACAGGGTCAGAACCAAGTAAAATACCTCTGCAAAAGTCTCAGGTGGAGAGGACAGAAATGTCAGGTATAACGTGCCCTCACATCTTCTATTTTCATAGCTTAGAGAATCTGAAGTTTGAGCAAGCTCCAGGAGATGGTGAAGAGCAGAAAAGCCTGGCATGCTGCAGTCCATGGGGTCACAAAGAACTGGACACACCTGAGCAACCCAACAGCAACAACATACACTTATTCCTCACCCTGACTCAACTAGATTCTAAAAATCATTAAGAATTTTAAATAATTTGATACACAATAGAACAACACACGGGGAAGGCAATGGCACCCCACCCCAGTACTCTTGCCTGGAAAATCCAATGGACGGAGTAGCCTGGTGGGCTGCAGTCCATGGGGTCGCTAACAGTCGGACAGACTGAGCGACTTCACTTTCACTTTTCTCTTTCATGCATTGGAGAAGGAAATGGCAACCCACTCCAGTATTCTTGCCTGGAGAATCCCAGGGATGGGGGAGCCTGGTGGGCTGCTGTCTATGGGGTCACACAGAGTCGGACACGACTGAAGTGACTTAGCAGCAGCAGCAGAACAACACAAGGCTTGATCCTTGTATAGATAAATTAAATGCGGGCATCAATAAATTTGAAATTGTAACAATTTACCTATGCATTTCACTACATAGTATCCATATAGCACTTACATCTCCTAAAATCACAGAGGTGCTGGGAAAGGTAAATCCAATTTACCAAAAGATGAAATTTTATACTTGTAAGGCATCATACCAAATATATGGGTAGAAAGATAGAAAATTTTCCTTAATGATATCACTGGCTTCTATGCTTTCTCTTAAGATCACCTACATACTTTGGTAAAGTAAATCATATGTATACTATGTCTAAATCACTGTTAGGCTTTCTATTACTTATGAACAAACACAGTCCAACAAAGAGACAATTTGGATGATACCCTCTGATATTTATAGCTATGCTTATAAGTATATACATATATGTAAGCTCAGTCACTCAGTTGTGTCTGAATCTTTGCAACCCCATGGACTATAGCCCCCCCCCCCCCAGTCTTCTGTCCATGGAATTTTCTAGGCAATCATATTGGAGTGGCTAGCCATTTCCTTCTCTGGGGGATCTGCCCAACCCAGGGATCAAACTCCCATGGTCCATCCCCTGCATTGGCAAGTGGATCCTTTACCACTGTGCCACTTCCATATATGTAGCATATACATATGGAAACCCATCCATATACGTTTACACTTATTTTTGACATATTAAGTACATTACAAACATAAAATATATAGCTGCAGTATATGGTACTATTTTGTCATGTTTAAAAGTTCAAAAGTACATCTTCTCTTCCTAGGAATGATATCTGGTAAATAAAATTGTTACAGAGTTCTCTTTGTCTTCAAAAAATTATCAGGCTAAGTGAAGTCGCTCAGTCATGTCTGACTCTTTGCGACCCCATGGACTGTAGCCTGCCAGGCTTCTCTGTCCATGGGATTTTCCAGGCAAGAATACTGGAGTGGGTTACCATTTCCTTCTCCAGGGGATCTTCCCAACCCGGGGATCAAACCCAGGTCCCCTGCATTGTAGGCAGATGTTTTCACCATCTGAGCCACCAACCAGGGTAAAGGTCCAAGCAAATAAACTAAAAGGTATCAAATATTTCCATAAATTTGGATTTGTCTTTCAAGATGCTCCCTTATTCCAAAGTACCTCCAAGACTCTCCCTTACTCCAAAGTACTTCCTTATCAGGCACCTCTCCCCCATATTAGCTCATGAACTCCACATCTTACTGGACCAGAAGCTTGCACAGCCGTTCTTCACATCTCTGATCCACAGCTGTACAGGTGGCCTGGGGCTTCCCCTGTGGCTTAGCTGGTAAATAATCTGCCTGCAATGTGGGAGACCTGGATTTGATCCCTGGGTTGGGAAGATCCCCTGGAGAAGGGAAAGGCCCACCCACTCCAGTGTTCTGGCCTGGAGAATTCCATGGACTGTATAGTCCCTGGGGTTGCAGAGAGTTGGACACGACTGAGCGACTTTCCCTTCACTTCACAGATGGCCTAACACAGGTGGACACAATGGTTGTTCATAGAAGAATGATCTTTCTATGAGTGTTTTTCTAAATGTTCTATATAGTCGAGTGTACACAGTTTGTTATCATCATAAAAGAAAAATTCTAAACGAAAAAATGTTTAGAAGTTAGGAAATAAGAGTTCCAAAAGCAATTTAAGTAAAGTGCTTAGAATTTTATAAGAGCAGAAAATCAACTCCACAGACTGGAGGCAAAGAGAGGAGGAAAAAATAAGTAGGAAAAATATTTTGACGGAGAGAGCATGAAGGGGAGTCCCTTGAACTGCAAGGAGATCAAACCAGTCAATCCTAAAGGAAATCAACCCTGAATATTCATTGGAAGGACTGAGGCTGAAGCTGAAACTCCAATACTTTGGCCACCTGATGCAAAGAACTGACTCATTGGAAAAGACCCTGATGCTGGGAAAGACTGAAGGCAGAAGGGGACAACAGAGAATGAGATGGTTGGATGGTGTCACCGACTCGACGGGCATGAGTTTGAGCAAGCTCCAGCAGCTGGTGATGGACAGGGAAGCCTGGCGTGCTGCAGCCCATGGGGTTGCAAAGAGTCAGACATGACTGAGTGACTGAACTGAAGGCTTAAAATGAATGGAGATGGTAGTAAGGATGGGTCTTCCCAGCACCTGAGCAAAGCTCAAGGTCTCAGGTCAAGGATGTGTGGTTGCTAGTTTGATAAACAGCGCCCATTCACTTGGGACCACAAAGGCTATGCAACTATCCAGACCATTCACCTGGCACTTTTTTTATGTAGTCAGTGTGTTTTCCTTTATTTTTATGGGTTTTGGTCTCTTTGGAGATCAGGAAGAGTATTTTGCTTTCAAGTTCTGTATCCTTTCCACATCACACAGCATACAAAGTAAGCAATCAGTACGGTAATTAAACGCACAGTGGGAAATGGTGGTGGTTAATTCATTAAAGGCAAAATGGGAAGAAAATGTAAGGCTGGAAGACAGAAATCCCAGCAGACTTTGCAATGAAAGTTAATTTATTAATGAATTAAAACAATGACTGGTTTTCTCCCCTAAGTACTAACTTGAACCTGAATATTACTTATGAAGGTTTTCTCTTTTGCCAGCACAACACTGCATACTGTGGGAACACAGATTTTGTTGCAGGAACAAGAGTGCTAAATGGGCTATTACAGATAATAATTGTAGCAGATAATCAGAGAAAGGGGGAGCTTAATTCACGCTGTAGTTATCTCTAAAGGCTTCCCAAAGGGTTGGCACTGGAGCTACGTCTTGAATGGGCATGATTTAACTGGCAGAAGAAAATGAATTCTAGATAGGAAGGGCAGAAAAACCTGAGGAAGAGAGTGCTTAGCTTAGACCCTAAATCCATCTTCCCATGCCTTGCAAGTGTCAGATTCATGAAGCACGTTCCTCCTTCCCCTACTAAGTTCATGACATGACAATTCTCTAAGAAAAATTAAGAAGTGTGACATAATCTACCAGATTTAGTATTAGCAAAATACCTCTACATCTAGAAGCCATTTAAATATGGTCATCAGCTCTGGCAAAGTCGTCCATGGATGGAAGCTGTGTAAGTGAGACATGCTGCCATACATTAAAATCCTCTCTAGAATCTGCTACTTACCAGGCTCCCAGGAAGGCACACTGGATGAAACAGAGTCATAAAGTATTAATGGTCAAGGAAAATTGCAAGAAGAATGCAGTGGTGTTTGAAAGGGAAACAAACCATTTCTCAGCTGGCAAAAAGCAAAGATAGCTTCCTCCCTGCTGCCAAATATCAAACAATTGTTCACTTTGCTGGCGTGGGAGAATTGGGGAGTGCTGGGCAAGGAATTTAAAAGTTCAGTTGAGTCACGGTGCTGCTGTGAGAACTGACACTTACTGAGGAATCCCAGAGCCATCAATTCTGGCAAAAAAAAAAAAAAAAGTAGAAAGGATCCATACCAAACCTGTGTGACATACCTGGGCCAACTTTCAGCTTGAAATCTTGTTTTTAAAAACTGTATCAAGTTAAATAAACCTACACAGGACACAGTTTATTCAATGATAATGCATTTATTGGGGATTTTATTATTTATAGGGTAAATGCATGCATTTATAGGGTAAATGTAGCATTTACCCTAAAGCTGAATATATTCCCTTCTATGTATACATATACACATACCTATACAAACTACATTCAATCACAATAGTTAAAAAATACCAGCGAGTAAAAAAGACACAGATGTAAAGAACAGACTTTTGGACTATGTGGGAGAAGGCAAGGGTGGGATGATTTGAGAGAATAGCACTGAAACATGTATATTACCATATGTGAAACAGATGACCAGTGCAAGTTTGATATATGAAGCAGGGCACTCAAAGCCAGTGCTCTGGGACAACCCAGAAAGACGGGATGGGGANAATCCCAGTTTGGGTCTTAGCTATGGTGTGTCAGCTGTTGTAGAGTCACTTTCGTTATTTATTTTACAATAATTATGGCTTTTTACGGCTTAATTAAAATTTAACTCTATTTAATTGCTGTCTCTTATACACATCTAGATGTGTATAAGAGACAGGCTGGTGCTCTGGGACAACCCAGAGGGACGGGATGGGGAGGGGAGGGGGTTGAGGTGGGGGGACACAAGTGCACCCATGGCTGATTCATGTCGATGTATGGCAAAAGGCACCGCAATATTATAAAGTAATTAGCCTCCAATTAAAATAAAAATTTTAAAAGTTAAACTGACACATACAAAAAATACTAGCTAGTGCCACTGGAGCACCATCCCTCTGCTCCCCACATCAACCTATTAAATGGTTCAGTCTATGTCACTAGCAATCTCTAAATCCAATAGATTATTTAAACCACCCCCCCATCTTGCTTGAACTCTCAGAAGCATCTAATACTCTCAGTCACTCCCATATTCATGAAGAATCTTTCATTGGCTCCTACTATTACATAATGCTGATCTTCCCCTTTCTTCTTGGTTTCTGTCACCTAATTTCTATTTAAAAGTAGATTACTTAGGGAATAGTTTTTAAATAACACTAACATATATTCAGTGGGACACTAAGCTTTTTCCTTCAGCTATCTTTTGGCCTTAAGATAACACTATGAATTTATTCTACTACTTACCATCCTCATTTTACAAATGAGGAAGTTAAATCTTAGACATTCATGTAATTCACCCAATATCACATGGTTCTGAGCTGGAAGTTTCTGGATTCGACCAACACAGTCTGACTTGTTCCACTTTTTTTTTTTTTGGCGAGATGGGTGGGGGAAAAAAATCAACTTTTACTTGTTTCTAGGTGAGTGCTCCTCTGAGTGTGGTTCTTAGACCAGCAGTATGAGCATTATTGGAGCCTCATTCCAGACCAGCAGTATCAGCATTATCTGAGCCCCATTCCAGACCTACTGCATTGGAAACTCTGGACGTGAGTGGTGAGATGCTGCTTACCAAGCTCTCCAGATAATTTGCATACCCTCTAAACTGAGAACAGCTGTCTTGGGTGATCCTGCCTGATATCATCTGCATGACGATAACTCTCAAAAGTTACACCTGAGTTCAATCTGCCATCCTGCAGGCTTTTCTGGGCTTAATCTGCCTACCTCTCCCTTCCTGATGGGTATCTCAAAGACACCTAAAAATTAACTGGTAGAAAACTAAACTCTTGTTCTTCCCCCACAACCCTGTTCTTCCTTCAGGATTCTCAATCACAACTAATGTCACACTGTTGATTCACTTGGGCAGGCCCGAAGTCCATCCTCTGACCCTCCACATGAATCATCAAATATCAGTGGGTGATTCTACTTCCTAAATATCTCCAGAATCTACCACATCTTTCCATCTTATCTCACCTGGAATACTCACGGTAAGTCTACTGTATACCTGCTTCTCACCCTAAAATGAATTACCCACATTACAATCAGTTTGTGTAATGTGTATACAACACAGGTGAGTGGTGAGATGCTGCTTACCAAGCTCTCCAAATAATTTGCATACACTCTAAACTGAGAACAGCTGTGTTGGGTGATCCTACCTGATATCATCTGCATGACGATAACTCTCAAAAGTTACACCTGAATTCAATCTGCCATCCTGCAGGCTTTTCTGGGCTTAATCTGCCTACCTCTCCCTTCCTGATGGGTATCTCAAAGACACCTAAAAATTAACTGGTAGAAAACTAAACTCTTGTTCTTCCCCCACAACCCTGTTCTTCCTTCAGGATTCTCAATCACAACTAATGTCACACTGTTGATTCACTTGGGCAGGCCCGAAGTCCATCCTCTGACCCTCCACATGAATCATCAAATATCAGTGGGTGATTCTACTTCCTAAATATCTCCAGAATCTACCACATCTTTCCATCTTATCTCACCTGGAATACTCACGGTAAGTCTACTGTATACCTGCTTCTCACCCTAAAATGAATTACCCACATTACAATCAGTTTGTGTAATGTGTATACAACACATAATGCCAAAAAAAAACAAAACAAAACAAAAAAATCCTGCTGGAAAATAATTTAGTGGCTATCCCTAGCTCTTATGAAGACAATCAAAATCCTTCTAAGCCCTTGTCTGTTTCTGTCCTCACCTCATACATAATACCTGCCTGCCTTTTCAGTACATTGGCAACAGCTGTTTGGCCAATTCCATACCCCCTGAAACCTTTGCACAGGCTCCTCTCTGCAGGGGGCTACCCTGCACCCCACAGATTCTTGAAGTAATCTATAGATTCTATCCAGAGCACATATTATGAGACATCAGAACATACAGCAAAAAAATAAACTGCCATTAGCTAGTTCTCTGCAAAATCGCTCAGGTTATATCACCAAGCACTGGGCTCTTCTCATGGGTGATTCCCTCATTTAGGTCAGGGCCCTACTCCCCTCACTCTCCCTTCTTTGTCGTTCACTCTTTCAAGCAGACAATATCCTCCCACCAACCCTGTATTGGAGATTTTACCTTAGAGATGAGGTGTTTAAAATCCCCATAGAGACTTAATTCTTTCTAAAAACAGCCTGGCTGTGGAGTTTGAACTGTACAGCAACTTCCCCCATGGGCTGAGTTAATCTTCAGAAAAACAGGGGCCATCTTACCATGAACACATTGCTTAAAAACCCAGGACAGAAGAGGACTTATCACTGACAAAGAGCAGCAGTCACTTCCTCTCGTGGGTCAGAAGGCGGAGATATTTGGAAGTTATTTTGTAGAGCGGCCTTGGGTCCCTCTGTTACCAAGTAAAGTCACAGGGTAGCTGGCTGGAATACCACATTTGCTCTTTTGGAAACATCGCAGACTGGCTGCCAGCCGGACCGCTTCCCACTTTTTCAGACTTTACTTATATGGGAGCAGCAGTTTGTAGAGAGAAATTCCCAATACTGTCAGCCCAGGAAAGAACATGGCCCTCTGTAGGTGGTTATCCAATCTTGGTTTCCAGAAGGAAGGAGAACACCGAGGTTAAATCCATGAGGCCTATTGGGGAGGCCTTTCGAGCTTCTTGAGCACAGGACCTCAGCTAATGCTAACTAGTTTCTGAGCTGAGCCTCTCTTCCAAATCAGGTACATTGAGGTATTTAAATGAGGGGCCAATTTAGCCCTCAATTACCCAGCTCTCCTTCCATACCACGCCGACTCCCTAAACAGCCCTCTGGGATTTGATTTTCCTTGTAAGGATGACTTTCAAATTGGGAAGTGTTCATTCTCTATGATATCTTTATCGCCCTGAAGCACTTTTGTGTGATGTACAGCAGGTAAGAGCCTCTTGGTCCGGTAGCAAGAGCCTCTGGTTTACTCTCCCTGTGCTCCTGCGAGAGTGCTCCGCTCAGTCCACAGGTGACACACCCACCTGATAGCAAGCCCTAGCTGCCTAAAATCCCCTGGTGATTTCATTAACAAGTGCTTCTCACTCCTGCAATTCCCCATGTAAGCCAAACACAAAAGGCTTCCCAGGACTTCACTTACCCATGTTCCTCTCACGTTCCCTGGGCTGCAAGAACACTGGAACAGATCAGGCCTTTTACAACTTTGTGACTTTATATACACTATTCTTTTGACCTATACACAGACAATAGGTCTTCATCTGGCAAAACATTTCTCACTGTTTAAAATCTATGTAAAATATGAGTTCCTACTGAACCCTTCTCCGGATCTCTCAGGATACAAGTAGTTGAAATTCCAATAACACTTCATTTCTCCCTCTAATTCATGAATAATTCCTGAACTACAATTCAACTGTTTACATATCTACTGTACTTTTTTCCTAAACCAGACTCCAAGCTCCTGCGGACCTGGCAAGGTCATCTCTAAATCCTTATAATTTATCCCAGGACCTGACTGACATATAGTAGATGCTTAATGTATGCTTTCAGAGTGAATAAGTATTTTAATGGCTATAAAAGTGATGATTATACCAACATCAGAGACACACACACACCTTCAGCATGATAAGGTAAACACCATCTTGTAACACTGTACCATAATGTTTCTGAAGCTAAATGGTGAAAAATATATCTATGCCTATGTGAATGTACCTGAGGCTGATTGCTAAGAATCAGGGTTTATTTTTTAATGCTCATTGATTTCAGGTGAAAAATAGTTTATTGTTTCTCAATAAATAGTTGTACGTTTGTTTATTCAAGAACTTTCTCCTAATTTCAAATATCTTGCCTGTCAAGTATACACAGAGGTGGTATTTAAAATATTTAAAAAGCAGTATGGAGATGACAAGTCTAATCAGAATAAATCAATTCATAGGTAGAGCAGAGTCCTTGTGGGGCCAGATCATAACTCTTTGGTTTCTTCAATAATAAGTGAGGAAGTTTAGGTACTCTTGCAGGTCATACTGGATGTCATGGAGAGGTTTTATTCACGGGAATATGAGCAGTGATGATTTACCAAGTAGAATAAAATCACTGTGGAACTTTAACAGTCAATATAACTAATGAAGCACAGGGCTATATATCAGACCCTCTCATGGTCTGCTGTTGCTCCTGCTGCTGCTGCTAAGTCACTTCAGTCGTGTCTGACTCTGTGCGACCCCAGAGACAGCAGCCCACCAGGCTCCCCCGTCCCTGGGATTCTCCAGACAAGAACACTGGAGTGGGTTGCCATTTCCTTCTCCAATGCGTGAAAGTGAAGCCGCTCAGTCATGGCCGACTCTTAGTGACCCCATGGACTGCAGCCCACCAGGCTCCTCCGTCCATGGGATTTTCCAGGCAAGAGCACTGGGGTGGGGTGCCATTGCCTTCCCTGTCTCATGGTCTAGACCTGTCTTTAGCTCTTATAGGTACAACACTTGAAATCAGACGGTCTTAGCGTGACAAAGACCTCAGAAGTTAACACGTGATAATAATGTTTGGAATAAACCTATTAATCAGATATAAATATTTAGAAGAAGAGAAACTAAAGCATAGAGGGATCATGCAATATGCTCAGAATTGCACAGCTCGTAAGTGGAAAGGCAAAATTTAAACCCAGAGAAGCCCAACTCCACAGTGAGCATCCTTCAGTCCTCTGCAGCTCACCTGCTGAGTCCCAGACTCTTTTAAGATGTGTATAGTCAAGGCTCTTCTTGCCAAATGCTGTTAGTCACTTTATTATGAATCAATGTAAGAACATTAGGAAGTGATATTTTTCAGGAATCCATTTATCTTCTCCCCATCCACCCTACACCCATTTTTCTGAGCACATACTGAAACTGTAAGAAAAGTATTGGAAAATGATAGGTGGGTATAAAACCTAAAATAAAGACAGTGCTTGACACTGGGAGTTTCTATTTCTCTCACATTTCCTTTACATGCTATTGCAGCATCCCACTCCAGTACTCTTGCCTGGAAACTCCCATGGACGGAGGAGCCTGGTAGGCTGCAGTCCATGGGGTCACTGAGTCGGACACGACTGAGGGACTTCACTTTCATTCTTCACTTTCATGCATTGGAGAAGGAAATGGCAACCCACTCCAGTGTTCTTGCCTGGAGAATCCCCGGGACAGGGGAGCCTGGTGGGCTGCCATCTATGGGGTCACACAGAGCCGGACACGACTGAAGCAACTTAGCAGCAGCAGCAGCAGCAGCTTTGAAATCATGTCTAAACATTGACATGATTCTTCAGATTCCTTTATAAAAATGAACGTCATTCATTTTACTTATTTAAAATATTTCCCTCTCTAAAAACCTTAGATTTTATTCAGATCCTCTTGGTTAATATTCAGAAATCCAAGCACTTCCTCCTCTGTATGGATCTTGAAGAAGGCATAGGCAGTACAGCTACATGGGCCCTGCAAGTCTAGGTCTGAATCCCTGCTTAAACATTTGCAAACTATGTCAAGTGTCAGGGCAGAAGCAGAAAAACAAATGTTAGAGTCCAAAGAGAGAACACCATTGTCTTTGAGCTCCACACTCCTTTCTGGTGAAAATGGCTTAGAGAGTGAGTTCAGGTGAGAACTAGACGTAACCTTAACGTTGTCTTTGCACAGGAAACATGTTACTTCCACTGTGTGCTTAACTAGAATCCATTGAGAGATGGAGATTAGAACCACCATTCTACTCTCAGTTTAAGTGTGGAATTATTAGATTCCATATAAAAGTGATATTATATCAGTTCAGTTCAGTTGCTCAGTCATGTCCGACTCTTTGGACCCCATAAATTGCAGCATGCCAGGCCTCTCTGTCCATCACCAACTCCCGGAGTTTACCCAAACTCATTTCCATTGAGTCGGTGATGCCATCCAGCCATTCTCTGTCGTCCCCTTCTCCTCCTGCCCCCAATCCCTCCCAGTACCAAAGTCTTTTCCAATGAGTCAACTCTTCGCATGAGGTGGCCAAAGTACTGGAGTTTCAGCTTCAGCATCAGTCCTTCCAATGAACACCCAGGACTGATCTCCTTTAGGATGGACTGGTTGGATCTCCTTGCAGATATTATATAGTATTTGTCTTTTCCTAACTTATTTCACTTAGCTTGGTACTCTCAATCCTGACCCTACCCCAGCCACCACCTCCATCCTTGGGATCTTCCCTGTAATTCAGGGTGTGAAAAAAAGTCAGTCAAGAGAAATTTCTCAAATGGCAGCTGATGAATCTATTTTCAGGGCAGGAATATAAATGCGGATGTAGAGAACAGATGTGTGGACACAGAGGGGGAAGGAGTAAAGTGAGTGAAATTCGTTCAGTCTTGTCCGACTCTTTGGGACCCCATGGACTGTAGCCTGCCAGGTTCCTCTGTCCATGGAATTCCCTAGGCCAGAATACTGGAGTGGGTAGCCCTTCCCTCCTCCAGGGGATCTTCCAAACCTAGGGATCGAACCCAGGTCTCCCACATTGCAAGCAGATTCTTTACTGTCTGAACCACAAGGGAAGCCCAAGAATACTACAGTGGGTAGCCGACCCCTTTTCCAGCAGATCTTTCCAACTTAGGAATCAAATAGGGGTCTCCTGCCTTGCAGGAGGCTTCTTTACCAGTTGAGCTTGCAGGGAAGCTGGGGGAAGGAGACGGTGGGATGAATTGAGTGAGCAGCATTGACAACATATACAGTACCATACGTAAAACAGAAGTTAGTAGGAAGCTGGAAGCTGGGCTTCCCTGGTGGCTCAGAGGTTAAAGCGTCTGCCTGCAATGTGGGAGACCTGGGTTTGATCCCTGGGTCGGGAAGATCCCCTGAAGGAGGAAATGGCAACCCACTCCAGTATTCTTGCCTGGAGAATCCCATGGACAGAGGAGCCTGGTGGCTACAGTCCACGGGGTCGCAAAGAGTTGTACACGACTGAGTGACTTCACTTCACTTCAGGAAGCTGGGGAAGTTGCTGTATAGCATAGCGAGCTCAGCTGGTGCTCTATGATGACCTAGAGCACCCAACTCCGCTAGGAGTTGGGAGGGAGGCTGAAGAGGGCAGGGATTATATGTATACTTACAGCCAATTCACATTGCTCAACACAATATCATAAAGCAAGTACCCTCCAATTAAAAATAAAATAAGAAGGAGAAGTTTCCCAAAGAAACTTTCAAAGAGACTTTAGGGAGTACCCACTCTGGCTGACATAAAAAATTATGAAAATGATGTTAAGGGCTGTAAAAGCTGAAGTGCTCCATGTTTAAGTACCAGGGCTGTGTCTTCAAGCTTTCCTGCATCTCCAGCCCCCGCCTCAGTTACCATATTGCCAGAAGCACAAGAGATGATAAAGAAATGCTACATCAGATGGAACCACTACAATTTCCTAGAACACACGGCAGTGAGGAGAAGAAGCAAATGTGCAACCCAAGTATCAGGCCCAAGAAGACGTGAAGGGTCAGCAGAAATGCACTAAATGTCGAGAGTCCTTGGAAACGTAAGGCACTTGAAGTTCAACATATCCAAACTTAAAAAAAAAAAAAAAAGATAAAGGGAAAAGACAGAAAAATTGCTACCTCAAAATACAAGTGCTCAATAATGTAGAGTTAGCCCCCAAAACACCACTTTTGTTCAAACCAGACAACCTAGAATTCATTGTCACTCAGTCACTTATCATTTCGACAACCTTTAGGTCTTAGGGATATGTAATCAGGTTATAAAACAATTGCATTTTCCCCAAACCTCCTACAGATAACTAGTTTCACTTCTTTAAAAAGACATCCTGTCCACCGCTGTCCAGCTTCTTAGTAACAGTGTAGGGACCATCCCATGTGAAAGGGGAAAGATTTGGTTCTTTGTACACTGAGCTTTAGCCTCAGTATGTGGAGCTATGTGTGCTTAGCCTAAAATGTCTCATAATGTTTGTAACGTCCCTTTGGAAACCTGAGTTTTCATTCAAACTCTGTAGCTTATCAGCATTCTGAATAAATTAAATACATTAAAATGTATAATTAATGGAGTTCCATGAAACCTGAATGAGAAATAGGAATGATGACTGGTAATGGGTCTTGTAACAGGGTACTAAGCACTTCTTTCCCTCATTTACCTTTTGCTAAGTAAGTCAACACACATTTATTAAGTACCAACATGCCTAATTCTTCAATGCTTCTGCATATTATGCCAATTAAAATCATTTATTAATTTAACAATCTGTCATTGGGCTCCTCCTATAAGACTCTTGAGTATTGCACTGATTTCTGGGGTGGATGTGAGGAACTCAGTTCAGAGATCATAAAGGATGTGACTGCCTCCAGGAACTACCAGGCATGTGTAACTGTCAAGTACCCAGACCACACTAAGTGCCAGGCAGGGGAGAGGGGTGGCAAATCTACTCACAAACTCAGAATTTGCTGACTTCTCAGCACGTGCTTAGAGACTGGATATGGCTACAGAATTTCAAATATTAAAATGTTCCTCAAACGACAGCTCTTAGAGTTCCCATTTGCTAGGTGGTGCTAGTGGTAAAGAAGCTGCCTGACAATGCATAAGACATAAAAGGCACGGTTCTATCCTTGGATTAGGAAGATCCCCTGGAGGAGGGCACGGCATCCCACTCTAGTATTCCTGCCTGGAGAATCCCATGGACAGAGGAGCCTGGCAGGCTACAGAGCCTTGGCAGGCAAAGAACTGGACATGACTGAAGTGACCTAGCACACACTAAAAAAGCTAGATTAATAAAGAGAGGGATGTCTCCATCAATTACTAGACCCAATGATGTCACAAGTGCAGTCTACAAATCTACTATTGGCTTTCTATATAGGCTTTTAGTTTTCAGTGCATCAATAGGTAAAAGGAGACAAATATTGTTCAATATCTTAGATCCTGCATAAAAGTCACAGTCAATTTCATGCCATGATTTTGAAAGAGAGGGAGCACATATTGCAAGCAGTCGGAGAAAGAAGGGAATCCCATCATGTACTTCCCCAATCACTTTGCAGTATTGACAAAACTTTACTCTCAGACCTGTTTCAGAACAAATATTAATTTCACTTCTTTAAAAAGACATCCTGTCCACCGCTGTTCAGCTTCTTAGTAACAGTGTAGGGACCATCCCAAGTGAAAGGGGAAAGATTTGGTTCTTTGTACCACTGGGCTTTGGCCTCAGTATGTGGAGCTATGTGTGCTTAGCCTAAAATGTCTCATAATGTTTGTAACATCCCTTTGGAAACCTGAGTTTTCATTCAAACTCTGTAGCTTATCAGCATTCTGAATAAATTAAATACATTAAAATGTATAATTAATGGAGTTCCATGAAACCTGAATGAGAAATAGGAATGATGACTGGTAATGGGTCTTGTAACAGGGTACTAAGCACTTCTTTCCCTCATTTACCTTTTGCTAAGTAAGTCAACACACATTTATTAAGTACCAACATGCCTAATTCTTCAATGCTTCTGCATATTATGCCAATTAAAATCATTTATTAATTTAACAATCTGTCATTGGGCTCCTCCTATAAGACTCTTGAGTATTGCACTGATTTCTGGGGTGGATGTGAGGAACTCACAGATCAGAGATCATAAAGGATGTGACTGCCTCCAGGAACTACCAGGCATGTGTAACTGTCAAGTACCCAGACCACACTAAGTGCCAGGCAGGGGAGAGGGGTGGCAAATCTACTCACAAACTCAGAATTTGCTGACTTCTCAGCACGTGCTTAGAGACTGGATATGGCTACAGAATTTCAAATATTAAAATGTTCCTCAAACGACAGCTCTTA
Organism: Oreotragus oreotragus; assembly: GCA_006410675.1. NCBI lineage: Eukaryota > Metazoa > Chordata > Mammalia > Artiodactyla > Bovidae > Oreotragus > Oreotragus oreotragus. The sequence goes on from SJYX01022908.1 coordinate 186,399, forward strand.
GAGTTCCCATTTGCTAGGTGGTGCTAGTGGTAAAGAAGCTGCCTGACAATGCATAAGACATAAAAGGCACAGTTCTATCCTTGGATTAGGAAGATCCCCTGGAGGAGGGCACGGCATCCCACTCTAGTATTCCTGCCTGGAGAATCCCATGGACAGAGGAGCCTGGCAGGCTACAGAGCCTTGGCAGGCAAAGAACTGGACATGACTGAAGTGACCTAGCACACACTAAAAAAGCTAGATTAATAAAGAGAGGGATGTCTCCATCAATTACTAGACCCAATGATGTCACAAGTGCAGTCTACAAATCTACTATTGGCTTTCTATATAGGCTTTTAGTTTTCAGTGCATCAATAGGTAAAAGGAGACAAATATTGTTCAATATCTTAGATCCTGCATAAAAGTCACAGTCAATTTCATGCCATGATTTTGAAAGAGAGGGAGCACATATTGCAAGCAGTCGGAGAAAGAAGGGAATCCCATCATGTACTTCCCCAATCACTTTGCAGTATTGACAAAACTTTACTCTCAGACCTGTTTCAGAACAAATAGTGTTTTGAGAAAATTGGTCCATTCTCTGTGCCTGTTGGAAAGCAATTAAAGCTGAAATCATCTGTTCATTTCTGACCCTTATCTCTTCATTTTCAGAAAGAGCTGCTATATATTAAAGTGTTTGTGGATCATTCAATAATGAAACCAATGCTGAGACAATTTGGAATTTTTAACATAAACTCCAAAATAAAGGATAGATGAGAGGCTAGCCACCTTCCAATTTTGCTTCTCTAAGGGAAGAAGTCATGAGATTCCCCTCTCTTTAACTTTATGCTCAGTCACTCAGTTGTGTCCGACTCTATGCGAGCCCATGGACTGTAGCTTAACAGGCTGTTTCGTCCATGAAATTTTCCAGGCAAGAATAATGAAGCAGGTGCAAGGGATCTTCCAGAGCCAGAGATTGAACCCACATCTCTTGCGACTCCCGCACTGGCAGGTGGAGTCTTTACCACTAGCACCACTTAAGCTATTCCCCAACCAGCACCACAAAGAGAAACATAATCACGCTATTTGCCACCTCAAGTTTTGGCAAAGGGGGAAAATCTTTTTTCCTTCCCACACTGGGACTCCCGGCCTCCCCTTCTTTCTGGTGTGATTTTCATGCATACAGTTAGTAACACCCCCTTTTATCCATCCCCATTGGTGACCCTTAACCAAGAAACAGATTTAGTTCATAAAGAACAGGGGTCAGACACACGTACTCCAGTGTTTATTGCAGCACTATTTACAGCAGTCAGGACATGGAAGCAACCTAAACGTTCATCAACAGATGAATGCATAAAGAAGATGGAGTACACATATACAAAGGAATGCTACTCAGCCATAAAAAGGGGTGAGATCAGGCAACTTGTAGTGATGTGAATTAATCTAGCACCTGTCGTACAGAGTAAGGTAAGTCAGAAAGAGAAGAACAAATATTCTATATCAACATGTATACATGGAATCCTGAAAATGGTACAGATGAACCAATTTGCAGGGTGGGTATAGAGACATAGAGAATGGACTTGTGAACACAGTGGAGGAAGGAGAAAGTGTGAAAGTGAAAGTGTAAGTCATTCAGTCGTGTCTGACTCTTTGTGACCCCGTGGATTATACAGTCCATGGAATTCTCCAGGCCAGAATACTGGAGTGGGTAGCTTTTCCCTTCTCCAAAGGATCTTTCCAACCCAGGGATCGAACCCAAGTCTCCTGCATTGCAGGTGTATTCTTAACCAGCTGAGCCACATGGAAAGCCCAAGANGTGTCTGACTCTTTGTGACCCCGTGGATTATACAGTCCATGGAATTCTCCAGGCCAGAATACTGGAGTGGGTAGCTTTTCCCTTCTCCAAAGGATCTTTCCAACCCAGGGATCGAACCCAAGTCTCCTGCATTGCAGGTGTATTCTTAACCAGCTGAGCCACATGGAAAGCCCAAGAATACTGGAGGGGGTAGCCTATCCTTTCTCCAGGGGATTTTTCCGACCCAGGAATTGAACCAGGGTCTCCTGCATCACAGGCAGATTCTTTACCAACTGAGCTGTGAGGGGAGAAGGAGAGGGTGGGACGAATTGAGAGAATAGTATTGCCATATATAAACTACTCTGTGTAAAACAGAGAGCTAGTGGGAAGCTGCTGCATAGCACAGGGAGCTCAGCTCAGTGCTCTGGGATGACCCAGAGGGTGGGATGCGGGGACAGAGAGGTCCAAGAGGGAGGGGATATATTTTACTTGGATATATGTACACTTATAGCTGATTCATGCTGTTGTACAGCAGAAACCAATACAACATTGTAAAGGAATTATGCTCCAAATAAATAAAATAATTAAAAAAAAAAAGAACTGAGGTCAGAAAACTGTGGTTCAGGGGTCAAATTTGAGCCCATAGCCTGTTTTTGTAAGTGAAATTGTTTTGGAAACAGCTAAGCTCATTTGTTTATACATCATCTATGGCTGCTTCTGAGCTACAATTGGTTAAGTAGAGACAGCAAAGCCTAAAAGGCCAAAAACATTTCCTTACCTGGCCCTTTACAGAGAAAGATCCCCAACTGCTAAATGAAAGATGGCCAATGGTAGCTTTTTTACAAATCACATATTTTATATATCTGAACTGTTCAAAATGTCTGGCATGGATTTAAGTGCTTTGGTGTTATCTATTTCAAATAAATATATATATATGCAGGAGAAGTACAACCAAAAATGAAAGCAATAGATTTTGAAATAAGATAGACTTCAATGTGATCCTGATTCGGATGCTTAACTAGTTGTAAGATCTTAGATAGGTTACTTAATGTCTTTAACCTTCAGTCCTTTTATCTATGAAATGGGGATAATGAGAATTTGCACCTATGCCAGTTAGAGTGATTTTGGCTGAGAGTACCAAAATCTCAACTCAAAATGGCTTAAATCAAAAGGAAAATAACTTATCCTGCTTAACAAGACGTGGGTCCTGGGCTGTCAAACTCAGTGTCTAAATGGAAGCAGGATGGACCCAGGAATCATCCTGCTCAGCCATCACTGGCTTTCTCCTTAAGCTAGGCTCCCTCATCACAAGTGGCTGCCGTGACTTTACACATCACTTCTAGACATAGTCTTGCCTAGAACTGCATCACCGGGCCACCTCTTCAGCAGTCTCCAGCACGGGGACTGGCATTCCTCTGAGCGGCTTAAGGAAAGCACACAGCCACGTGGAGAATGGACTGACTGCCAGAACAAACTGGAACGCAGTCAGAAGGAGAGGGCACAGGGGAGAAAACGTGAGCAGGTAGCCAACAGCATCAGACAAGATGTTCTGAGGACTCAGTAAACTAACACAGAGAAAACACAAATATGCATTCAAGAGATGTTAGCCCGTCCTTTGAGCTCTGATATCTTTTTGTTGGATTCGCTGCTTGCAAAATGTATACCTTAATGTAAGGTGAACTTAAATTCATTTGCCTTGAGAGTTTTAGAAGAAATGCATGCTATTCCATCAGATGACTGAAAATTTTCCAGGCTCTAGGGAGACTGGGTGAACGTCATTAACATCTCCGCATCTTTGTTGCAGCACACACTCATGTACCCGTGTGTTTTCCGTGTCCCTCTCATATTAATTGTGTACCAAATACATATATCCAAGGTCATTCAGAGGATTAACCTCAAAGTAAACTTCATTAAGTTAAGTGTACCATTTTCTTCATAAACATTACTCACTGAGTGCCCATAATTAATAAAAATAATAATAAAAAAAAGTCCTCCTCCTTAGCCCCCCTCATTCTTGCTTGGCTCAGATATGCTCTTCTCAAGTTATTATTTGCAGCCTCTCTTACCTGCCCTCACAGGCCCAGCATTCCACACTCCCTTTGCCCCAGCCCTTATCTTGCTTCATTGAAAAGCAAGATACCTGGTCCTCTCCCCTTCCCCAGACTGTGAGATCTGAAAGAGCAACTCCTGATACTTGTATGTACTCTTGTTATATTTAGGGAGAAAAGTAACAAATGAATATGAGTGCCTATTGAGAACTTCCCCATCGAGAGACTATTGCTCTTATTTACACATCTTATTTGCCTTGGAGGAGCTGTTGTTTGCACTCGTAGATTGAAAGGCCTATCCCTCCTCCTCCGGTTCCTTCTCCTAGTGTTCTCAGCAAGGCAGGTTGACTGAAGCCATCCAAAAGACCACTGTTTTTTTTTTTTCCCCCTCCCTGTCTCAATCAAGACAGTGTCACAAAGAAGACATACACTGAGGCTCTACCCCAGACGAAGGGTCAAGGCAGGGAGTGACTATGAACCAGGAGGGCCCACCTGTGGGTATTGTGAGCAGGTGAGAGAACAGTCCAGAAACTTAAATTGCAATGTTATGAGATATGTATTTAAAACTATCCTACTGGTATAGGTATCAGGCTTCCCTGCCTGCCAATAAAGCAGACCCGGGTTCAATCCCTGGTCCGGAAAGATCCCACATGCCTCGGAACAACTAAACCTGTGTGCCACGGCTACTGAGGCTGTGCTCCAGAGCCCAAAGTAAAGCCACCACAGTGAGAAGCCCGCACACCACAGCTAGAGAAAACCCGGGCAACAACGAGGGCCCAGCACAGCCAAAAGTAAATGAATGAATAAATGTAAAATTTTAAAAATGAAACTGCTGCTGCTGCTTAGTCGCTTCAGTCGTGTCCGACTCTGTGTGACCCCATAGACGGCAGCCCACCAGGCTCCCCCGTCCCTGGGATTCTCCAGGCAAGAACACTGGAGTGGGTTGCCATTTCCTTCTCCGATGCATGAAAGTGAAAAGTGAAAGTGAAGTCACTCAGTTGCGTCCAACTTGTCGCGACCCCATGGACTGCACCCCACCAGGCTCCTCTGTCCATGGGATTTCAAGGCAAGAGTACTGGAGTGGGGTGCCATTGCCTTCTCCGAAACTAACCTACCAATAATGTGAGTACACGAATCCCTCAGAACCTTAGCTCTGGATCAAGAACAGCACAGGGGAAAACGTCCTTGGAGAATGTTGACTTCAGGGACTAAAATGCTCCCATATGCCAACCTGGGAGCTGTTCTAAGAAAATGCATCCATGTGGCCCTACTCTCCCATTAAGCTCTGCCTTTTGAATCCCTATCCACTTCTCCACAGACAACTCAAGAGGCCAGTTCCGTTGTGCACTCTTCCCAAGTCCTCCCACCTGGCGTTAACTCCTCCCTGCTTCCTCAGCACTCAGCTGATTTCTTTACTATAACAGGCACCATTCTCTGTCTTGAGTGCCAGCTATTTCAGTGGGTGTTTCTGATTCCTGCTCCCTACCAGGGAGATCCTGAGCTCCTTGATGGCAGGGGCCATGATTCACCCACTCTGTCTCCCTCATCATCACAGATCATTTAACTTTCTATAGAAGCAAAGGCAGGCATATATCCATCAACAAACACAGCTGAGCATGTTCATTCCACTATATTTTACTACAAAACTGAAAGCTTCTTTGAAAACAGGCTTTTCCCCTTTGCAAGTAGGATTTTGATTTTTTTTTTTTAAATTACATTAAAGAAGCTGATTGTTGATCCTTTCTGTATAATTGCCTCTATAAGAAAAAAAAAAAAGTCTTTTCCTTTTTTTTGGTTAGGGTGCAGATACTGTACCAAATATAAATGCCTACATTTGCCTAATCCTCTTTCTTGTGAAGACATGTATATTTTTCTAATTTAAAGTTGCCTAAAGAGACTGGGTTTTGGCAGATAGCATCAGATCACAAAAGTCAGTTTTTCTCTATATATGGATCTCTCAAGCACCCAAAATCAAAATACCACATATTGATCACATCAGAGCCATCAAAGATAAGAAAAGTAACTGTCTCTGCAATATTGAACTCATGCCAGTACAGAGCTAAGGCAACATGGAATACGCCTTTTTTGGCTTATCCAGGAGAGGAAAAAATGACACAAAGCCTAGATGTGATTGAAAAATGTACTGGGCTCCTTTGTAAGGTGGTGGATTCCCATGATTACGGGTATATGAAAGCACAGGGCAGTCTGGCCACTAATCATGGGTCTGTAGGGATTTCTTCCATGGGGCAGAAGGTTGGACTAGACAGCCACTAAGGTCCCTTCTACGGTACCCCTGGATCTAAGCCACAAGGCAGAGCCTGATTGGTAGAAGAGAAACGGCCAGCTCCCCAGTTCTCTTGTTTCCTCTGGCATCTGACAGACAGGTGGTAGTGTCACGATGCTACACAAACGCAAGGTGCAGACTTTCAAACTCAAACTCAGCATGTACCAAACACACTGTCACAGGGTCCTAGTCAAAAATTAGAGCTGTGAACGCTGATTAATGTTGCATCCAACTGAAATTCTATTTCACAGCAAAGTAGTTTCACAGCTGTGAAAGCATGAGCACTATGGCTCCAACGAAATCAATGAGCCCTCTCTAGTACCTAAAACATTCTTACCATTCCCTTTGGGTGACAGACAACTTTACACGAACACGGTTCAGATAAATCAAACCTAAAGCATTCCAACGGGTGGACAAACCTTTGCCCATGAAATTCATGTACTTCTCAGCTATGGGTAGTCACTGGCTCTCTGCCCACAGAAAACACGGAGGTCAAAGTCCTAGGCTTCTGTCTGTTTCTGCTTGTGCACCCTATTTGTGTTCAGCTTGCTCCCTTCTCCACTGCAGTCAGTCAGTACTGCATGGATATTATATTATCCAAATGTCTGAAGGGTTCTGATAGGCTCAACAGCAACATTCCAGCTCCAACTGTGAAGAACATTTATTTTCAGCCACATTCATAAACAGCCTGAATGATCAAAGCAGATTTTTTCTGAGAAGGTTTTCAGGAAAAATTACTCTAGGGATAGTTATACCAAATAAGGAAAAAAGAAAACAAAAACAAAAATGAAAAACAAAAGAACACAAACAGGTCTTCAGTGGGGAAAGACTAGGTTAAAGCATTTCCTTTCTTTCTGATGCCTCCAACCCTTCGGATATGGTAATGTGAATGCAAATCTTCAAGAGGGAAATTTTGGAAGCACATTTCACAGCTTATTGGACCATGGGAACCTTTATTCCTGGCTTCCATTGAAATTTCATTTCCATAGACGCATAGTTTAGGAAATGCTGAGTTAAAATCAAACCCAGGGGTCTACAGTATAGGGGAATACTAATAGAATGGTCCAGAAAGTATCAGAGAAATAAAGCTTTTTACACAACTCAGACTGGTAAAAATAGCATTCAATCTGGAAATGGTTCCTTTTTCGTGAAAAGCTCAGGGAAGCTATAAAATCACCTCTACTTGCATAAATGCCAGGCTAAGAATGAGAGAAGGGAACAAGTGAAAGGAGCAGGAGGAGGTGGACACCAACGCATGAACAAAGGGAGACCAGGCCCAGCAGGTATTCCCGGACACAGGGAGCGATAGTAGGCCTTTTGCCGTATCTGCTTTGGAACAAAGCTGAAGCCCTAGGACAGCAATAAAATAAAATGAGCCCAGTTTTAGAGCCATTTAAGAATACGGTCAATTCTGTTACATACGTCTAACCACAGATACAAAAGCCAAGAGACAACAGAGGTGAGCTTGGGATGCTGTTCAGTAAAAACCACAGGCCGGACTGGCTCGTGGCTGGAGCCAGGACGTTAAATGGAGGAGTGGACAATAGGCTCATTTCCTTAGTCAAATCTGCTGAAGGTCATCACCAATGCTCTTTTCAGAGAAAGGTACATTATGCAAAGAATCCCAGTGTACATCACTATATCTCAGATGTTAAGCTGGTATATATTTACACTGATTGCATAAGAAGCCAGATGGATAAACTTGCAACTGTAGTCAAGGATCAGGTGTCCATGACAGGGCAACAGATTAGAAGAAGCATTATTTATCAAAAGGCATCAAAATGTTTCTTATTTTTAACCTAGTAATTCTAGATGGAGTCTGCCTAGAGAAAAGCATCCTAAATATGGAAAAATGTTTTGTCCAAAGGTATGTGCTGCCATATTAACTATATGAAGAGAAATGTTAAAATCATACATATTTCCAACGATGGAATCATTAAATAAATTTACTGGAGTCACACACTGGGGTTATGAAGTTATAGATAAGTTATGAAGATATTATATTTATGAAGTTATGATAAGTGATATTTTTGAAATATTTGTTAATATAATTATAATATAATGGTAGATATATTAAAGACAAAAAATAAGTACATGATGTTCTTGTGATCATGAAAAAATTAAGGCAAATATGGAAAAAATGACTGAACATATAGCTGCTGCTGCTACTGCTAAGTTGCTTCAGTCGTGTCCGACGCTGTGCGACCCCAGAGACGGCAGCCCACCAGGCTCCCCCGTCCCTGGGATTCTCCAGGCAAGAACACTGGAGTGGGTTGCCATTTCCTTCTCCAATGCATGAAAGTGAAAAGTGAAAGTGAAGTCGTGTCCGACTCCTAGNCTAGTAATTCTAGATGGAGTCTGCCTAGAGAAAAGCATCCTAAATATGGAAAAATGTTTTGTCCAAAGGTATGTGCTGCCATATTAACTATATGAAGAGAAATGTTAAAATCATACATATTTCCAACGATGGAATCATTAAATAAATTTACTGGAGTCACACACTGGGGTTATGAAGTTATAGATAAGTTATGAAGTTATATTTACGAAGTTATGATAAGTGATATTTTTGAAATATTTGTTAATATAATTATAATATAATGGTAGATATATTAAAGACAAAAAATAAGTACATGATGTTCTTGTGATCATGAAAAAATTAAGGCAAATATGGCAAAAATGACTGAACATATAGCTGCTGCTGCTACTGCTAAGTTGCTTCAGTCGTGTCCGACACTGTGCGACCCCAGAGACGGCAGCCCACCAGGCTCCCCCGTCCCTGGGATTCTCCAGGCAAGAACACTGGAGTGGGTTGCCATTTCCTTCTCCAATGCATGAAAGTGAAAAGTGAAAGTGAAGTCATGTCCGACTCCTAGCCATCCCATGGACTGCAGCCTACCAGGCTCCTCCGTCCATGGGATTTTCCAGGTGAGAGTACTGGAGTGGGTGCCAGAACACTAACAACAGTTTTCGATCACTGGGTTGGGACGATCCCCTGGAGAAAGAAGCAGACACCCATTCCAGGATTCTGGACTGGAGAATTCCATGGATTGTGCAGTCCATGGGGTCCCAAAGAGTCAGAGATGACTGAGCTACTTTCACTTTCACTTTTCATTGCGTCTTCTCTTTCAATCTGTCCCAAACTAATAATGTGCCCCTAAAAAGTAATTTCAAATCATTTCTTAAAAAAAAAAAAAAAAAGTCCAAGAAATCACTTACCTTTGCTGTAGATAATTGAGACAAAAGAAATTTTAAAAAAATTGCAATAGAAATGTTAATTAAACTCCCAGGAAAGATGAGACTTTCATAAGAGAGCATAATGGATATAGAAGTAACACAGACTCCTGGAACCTGAGTAAAGTAAGTCAGAAAGAAAAACACCAATACAGTATATTAATGCATATATATGGAATTTAGAAAGATGGTAACCTAATGACCCTACATATGAGACAGCAAAAGAGACACAGATGTAAAGAACAGACTTCTGGACTCTGTAGGAGAAGGCGAGGGTGGGATGATTTGAGAGAATAGCACTGAAACATGTATATTACCATATGTGAAATAGATCACCAGCCCAGGTTTGATGGATGAGACAGGGCACTCAGGGCTGCTGCACTGGGATGACTCTGAGGGATGGGATGGGGAGGCAGGTGGGAGAGGGGTTCAGGATGGGGAACACATGTATACCCATGGTTGATTCATGTCAATGTAAGGCAAAAACAACTATAATATTGCAAAGTAATTAGCCTATAATTAAAATAAATTAATTAATTAAAAAAACAAAACAGAAAAAAAGTGACATAGACTCTGTCTTAATAGAAATAACTGTTTTTTAAAAAAGCTTATATTTTCACTAGAATTCAGCTTCACAATAATACAGCAGCACCCTGACATGAGCCAAGGAGAAAAGAAGCCACTCTAAAAATACCTCTGTAAAAATGGAAAGAGCTGACATTTCCTCCCATGCTCCTGGAACAGCCATTTCTGGGACTGCCTGGCCCTCAGCTGTCCAATCATTTTCTCCTTCACTGTGCTTTACATCCACCCTTCTTAGGGCTGGGAAGGTTTGCAGAAAATGGCTCCAATTTTCAGTCTGCATGAACTTTCTTTGATTTCTTAAAACAGATCGGTTACCAAAAAGTACTACAAACAAAGGAATCTACGAATTTCAAAAATAGGCAGTGCTAAAGCAATCTGCAGGAATAAATAAATTCTAACTTTAAATTCCTGGCTCATCAACCTCTAGCATGCACCCACACATTCTCCTCCAGCATGGGTACTTAAATAGGTGTCATCTGTTCTTTCATTTATTCAAATGGTTTTATTAAGCAATGATGTACCAGGCACCATGGAAGGTATGTGTGAGAATAAGAGATGATTGGACATAGTGAAGCCTCCTGAAATCATCCCAAAACAGTTGCAGGCCCCTAACCAACCTCATGCAAAGAGCTGACTCATTGGAAAAGACCCTGATGCTGGGAGGGATTAGGGGCGGGAGGAGAAGGGGACGACAGAGGATGCAATGGCTGGATGGCATCACTGACTCGATGGGCATGAGTCTGAGTGAACTCCGGGAGTTGGTGATGGACAGGGAGGCCCGGCATGCTGCAATTTATGGGGTCGCAAAGAGTTGGACACAACTGAGCGACTGAATTGAACTGAACTGAACTGAAACAGAAATTGAGCAACATTTACTCAGTCCATTCACAGACTTGACAAGAGACTGTAGGGGTGGTGGTCTAAAAACCATCTTCCTCTGCATTCATGGATGGTGGAGAATCTGGCCAAATGGTTTAAAAAAAAAAAAAAGGAAAAGAAAAAACACGGATTTAACACTTGTGTCTAGAATGCTTCTTTAGCCACTAAGGGGTGTGACTGAAGTCACATATTTTGTTACGGAAGCCCTTTGTAATCAATATGCCATATGACTGTTCGTATACATTGTCGTATACACTGGTCTATGTAAGGAGACGTATATAGTAAATGCTAGCCACCATGTGGACAGAAAGAATGATACACAAGGCAACTGAACTTGGTTTGCCAGCATATCTGAGGCATAACTGCTTTGTGATTGGGAAATGATGGTCTCTAAATCTCCATAATGCATGCATATCTCTACCTCCTCCAAAGCTAACCAATTTGGGGTGCCATTGCTTGGAAAATTATTACAACAGTGAAGGAAAATTGCATTAATGAAGATGAAAGACCGTACAGGTTATATTTAATCCCTGCATTTTTCAAACTTTTTCAGTTGTAGCCCCAAGTATCTTCAAGTTGAAAGCCCAGGCACACCTACTTCTGAGTCAGCCTCTCCCACAGACAAACTAGGAATGACAAGCAGGTTACCCAGGAAGGGCATCCATCTGGTCCCTGTTGCTTCTCCAGTCTTACCACTGATTCTCAGCCCATGTACTGGGTTTTGTAATACTGTTTGCTATCCTCACTCCAATTCTGCTTCTGGGATGAGAGTCTAAATGCCCATGAATTGGAGCTCCCCAAGAAGAGAAGGACAGAAAAAAATTTTAATAGCCAAATTTTTAAAATGTTTATGAAAACTATAAATCTACAGTCATGAAGCTTAATAAATTCCAAGCATAAGAAGATGAAGAATCTTATATAAAGGCACATCATATTCAACTTTCTACAGTAACACAAGGAATAGCAAATCTTAATAATGTCCAGTGAGAAAATGTAAGTTATGTACTGAAGAACAGAGATCCAAATGACAGCAGGATTCTTGTCAGAAATAGTGAAATTTCTGTCAGTAGAGGAGGTGGCTCATTTGATAAAGAATCTGCCTGCAATGCAAGAGATTGCTTGCAATGCAGGAGACCTGGGTTCGATCCCTGGGTCAGGAAGATTCCCTGAAGAAGGAAATGGCAATCCACTCTAGTATTTTTGCCTGTGAAATCCCATGAATAGAGGATCATGGCAGGCTACAATCCTTGGACCAAAAGGGTTAAACAGAATTTAGCAATTAAATGATCATCATCAGAACATAGCTCTAAAAAACTGAAAGGAAAAAGCAAAGAGAAACCAACAAAAATAGTTAAACTAGAATTCTTTACTCAACAAAAATATATTTTGATAACAGAGGCACAATAAAGCCATGTTCAGACATATGGAAGCTAAGAATTCATCAGCTGCAGAACTGCATCACAAGAAATAATAAAAGATGACCTTCAGGCAAAAGAAAAATACCTGCCAGAAATCTGGGTCTGCACAAAGGAATATGGAGCACTAGAAATAGCAATTATGTGGGTAAATATAAAGACTTCTTTTTTCTTAAAAAAAAAACACTTCAAAATATAATCAAATGTTTAAAGCAGAAACAATAACAAAGTATTGTGAAGTTTGACATAAATCTAGAAATAAACTATTTGATAATGACAGCATAAAGGTTGAAAGGGGAGAAATGAAAGTGTATTGTGTACAATTCATATACTATGTATTAAGTGGCATAACATCACTTGTAGATAGATAATGAAAGTTAAAGAAACACCCTACAAACTACAAAATACTAATAAAGACACCATAAAAATAATGAAACAAGGAACTAAAGGTAATGAGACAACAAAGCAAATGCAAATGAATTACAAGGCAGAGATTATCAAATTAGATAAAAGAACAAGACCCAATTACAGACTGCCTATAAGAAGCTCACTTTAAACATAAAATTTATAGACAGGCTAAAAGTATAAATGAGTAAAAACACATCACACAATAACCAGTGAAAACTGGAGTCACTATATTAAGTCAGACAGGTAGACTTCAAAAGTGAAAGAAAGTGAAGTCGCTCAGTCGTGTCTGACTCTTTGCGACCCCATGGACCGTAGCCTATCAGGCTCCTCCGTCCATGGGATTTTCCAGGCAAGAGTGCTGGAGTGGGTTGCCATTTCCTTCTCCAGAGGATCTTCCCAACCCAGGGACTGAACCCAGGTCTCTCGCATTGTAGGCAGACGCTTTATCATCTGAGCCACCAGGGAAGACTTAAGACTTCAAAAGCAGAAAAAATTAAGGCATATTACAGAATGACAGAGCTTCCCACGTAGCTCAGTTGGTAAAAATCTGCCTACAGTGCAGGAAATCCAGGTTCTATTCCCAGGTCAGGAAGATCCACTGGAGAAGGAAATGGCAACCCACCGCAGTATTCTTGCCTGGAAAATCCCATGGACAGAGGAGCCGGCAGGCTACAGGCCATGGGGTTGCAAGAGTCAGACAATTTAGCAACTAAACCACCACCACCACAGAATGATAAATGGGTGGGACAACTCTCTAAGGACCCATAACAATTGTAAATGTGTATGACAGAACGGTATCAACAAATTCACAATAACTATCCGTTCCTCAGTCCTTACCCTCAATAACTGAGAGATGAAGACAGCAAATAAATAAAGATATGCAAGACTTGAAAAACAGTATCAACCATCTTAACAAAATTGAGTTATGGAACACTTCAATGAACAATAGAAGATAAGCACGTTTTTTCCTACTATACATCAGATATTTATCAGATATATAATTTATTAGTACCTAAAAATGTCTCAATATATTTAAAAGGAGTTGGCGCATAAAATGTATGTTCTCTGATTACAATGGAATTAGGTTAGAAATTGTTAAAAATGACATTTGGCAAATGCATAAATATTTGGGAATTAAATATACACTTCTAAATAATTCAACAAAGGAAAAAATAAAAATAAATTAGAAAGAATATTAAATTGACTGAAAATGAAAAAGAGCATGTAAAACTTTGTGGAATGTAGCTAAAGCAGAATTTTGAGGTAAATTTATAGCATTAGAAACTTGCATTCAGTTCAGTTCAGCTCAGTCGCTCAGTCATGTCCGACTCTTTGAGACCCCATGAATCGCAGCACGCCAGGCCTCCCTGTCCATCAACCCCTGGAGTTTACCCAAACTCATGTCCATAGAGTTGGTGATGCCATCCAGCCATCTCATCCTCTGTCGCCCCCTTCTCCTCCTGCCCCCAATCCCTCCCAGCATCAGGGTCTTTTTCAATGAGCCAGCTCTTTGCATGAGATGGCCAAAGTATTGGAGTTTCAGCATCAGTCCTTCCAATGAACACCCAGGAATGATTTCTTTTAGGATGGACTGGTTGGATCTCCTTGCAGTCCAAGGGACTCTCAAGAGTCTTCTCCAACACCACAGCTCAAAAGCATTAATTCTTCGGCACTCAGCTTTCTCCACAGTCCAACTCTCACATCCATACATGACTACTGGAAAAACTATAGCCTTGACTAGATGGACCTTTGTTGACAAAGTAATATCTCTGCTTTTTAATATGCTGCCTAGGTTGGTCATAACTTTCCTTCCGAGGAGTAAGTGTCTTTTAATTTCATGGCTGCAATCACCATCTACAGTGATTCTGGAGTCCCCAATAATAAACTCTGCCACTGTTTCCACTGTTTCCCAATCTATTTCCCATGAAATGATGGGACCAGATGCCATGATCTTCATTTTCTGAATGTTGAGCTTTAAGCCAACTTTTTCACTCTCCTCTTTCACTTTCATCAAGAGGCTTTTTAGTTCCTCTTCACTTTCTGCCATAAGGGTGCTGCCATCTGCATATCTGAGGTTATTGGTATTTCTCCGGGCAATCTTGATTCCAGCTTGTGCTTCTTCCAGCCCAGTGTTTCTCATGATGTACTCTGCATATAAGTTAAATAAGCAGGGTGACAATATACAGCACAAGAGAAGACTCTTCACATGGACATCACCAGATGGTCAACACTGAAATTAAATTGATTATATTCTTTGCAGCCAAAGATGGAGAAGCTCTATAAAGTCAGCAAAAACAAGACTGGGAGCTGACTGTGGCTCAGATCATGAACTCTTTATTGCCAAATTCAGACTCAAATTGAAGAAAGTAGGGAAGACCACTAGACCATTCAGGTATGACCTAAATCAAATCCCTTATGATTATACAGTGGAAGTGAGAAATAGATTTAAGGAACTAGATCTGATAGACAGAGTCCCTGATGATCTATGGATGGAGGTTCATGACACTGTACAGGAGACAGGGATCAAGATCATCGCCAGGGAAAATAAATGCAAAAAAGCAAAATGGCTGTCTGAGGAGGCCTTACAAAAGCTGTGAAAAGAAGAGAAGCTAAAAGCAAAGGAAAAAAGGAAAGATATTCCCATTTGAATACAGAGTTCCAAATAATAGCAAGGAGAGATAAGAGAGCCTTCCTCAGCTATCAGTGCAAAGAAATGGAGGAAAACAACAGAATGGGAAAGACTAGAGATCTCTTCAAGAAAATTAGAGATACCAAGGAAACATTTCATGCAAAGATGGGCTCGATAAACGACAGAAATGGTATGGACCTAACAGAAGCAGAAGATATTGAGAAGAGGTGGCAAGAATACACAGAAGAACTGTACAAAAAAAAAAGAAGAAAAAAAGAAAGAAAGAAACTTGCATCAGAAAAGAATAAAGTCCTCATTCTAATGACCTTAGTTTCCATATTAAGGAACAGGAGAGCAAAATCAAAAAAAATTTAAAGTAGAGAAAAGAAACAATTATGAGGTCACAAATCAATAAAATAGAAAAAAGGAAGACAGGAAAGAAAAAGCAATGAAACTAAAACTTATTTATTCAAGATCAATAAATTTTACTACCTTACCTTGAGTTATTAGGAGAAAAATGATAAAAGAAAACGTAAAATGACTAATATCAGAAATGAGAGAGAAGACATCACTATAGAGTCTAGAGCTATCAGAAGGAAACATATAAATGTATTATGAACTTTATGCTAATAAAATCAAACACTTTGATGAAATGAGTGAATTAATTGAAAGGAAAAAACCATCAGTTAACTCAAGATATAGCTAACTTTAATTACCCTGAAGATAACTAATTATTAAATTTTCTACATCAATGAATTGAATTGTTGTTGAAACTGGCTTACAGAATTTTTCATCCCATTGACTTCAATGATCAATTACACCATACATTTTAGAAAAAAATATACCAATTCTATACAAATTGTCCAAAAAATTGAAGAGGAGGGAATATTCTAGAACTTACTTTATGAGGCCAATATTCCCCCAAAAACAAAACCAGGCAAAAGCATCACTGAGAAGATATGTACAAGTATTCTTTATAAACATAGATTCAAAAATGCATAATAATATTTTAGAAAATTTAATCCAACAATATGTAAAAAAGTATAATAACATGATGGCCAAATGAAGTTTATCACAGCTCTACAAGATTTGTTGAACATTCCAAAATCTAGGACTAAGTCCTGCCCCAACATACACTACTGAAGTCCTAGCCTCCCTTGTATCTGAGTCCTCCATTTGAGGCAGTTTTGATTTTTAAAAAGCATAAATACATTAAATTTGTTATTTTTATCAAAGTATGATAAAAAGTGATCATGCCAATTATGTACATGTTTGGATATGTGTGTGTGTGTGTGTACACACACGCTCAGCTGTTTCAGTCATGTCTGACCCTCATGGACTGTAGCCCACATGCTCCTCTGTCCACGGGATTTTCCCAGCAAGAATACTGAAGTGTGTTGCCATGCCCTCCAGCAGGGGATCTTCATGACTCAGGGATTGAACCCATGTGTCCTGTGTCTCCTGGGCTTCCCTGGNATGTGTGTGTGTGTGTGTACACACACGCTCAGCTGTTTCAGTCATGTCTGACCCTCATGGACTGTAGCCCACATGCTCCTCTGTCCACAGGATTTTCCCAGCAAGAATACTGAAGTGTGTTGCCATGCCCTCCAGCAGGGGATCTTCATGACTCAGGGATTGAACCCATGTGTCCTGTGTCTCCTGGGCTTCCCTGGTGGCTCAGACAGTAAAGCCGCTGCCTGCAATGTGGGAGACCCAGGTTCAATTCCTAGGTCAAGAAGATCCCCTGGAGAAGGCAATGGCACCCCACTCCAGTAATGTTGCCTGGAACATCCCAGGGACAGAGGAGCCTGGTAGGCTAGAGTCTACGGGGTTGCAAAGAGTCAGACACGACTCAGCTACTTCACTCCTCTGTCTCCTGGATTGCAGGTGAACTCTTTACCACTGAGCCTCTGGGGAAGCCTCACATGCTTGCATGCTGCTGCTGCTGCTGCTGCTGCTAAGTCACTTCAGTTGTGTCCGATTCTGTGCGACCCCATAGACGGCAGCCTACCCGGCTCCCCTGTCCCTTGGATTCTCCAGGCAAGAACACTGGAGTGGGTTGCCATTTCCTTCTCCAATGCAGGAAAGTGAAAAGTGAAAGTGAAGTCGCTCAGTCATGTCTGATTCTCAGCGACCCCATATAATGCAGCCCACCCACCAGGCTCCTCCATCCATGGGATTCTTCAGGCAAGAGTACTGGAGTGGGGACATGCTTACATAAATGATGCTAAATCGTATTTGGAACCAAAGATCATTAAATGTTGAAAGCAACAGTGTCAGAATTTAGAGATTGAGAGTAAAATAAACTTTTTAAAAAGCATCCAGAAAATACTTCCCACAGTGATCCTCATTTTAATTATGAAGACATATCACTTTTTTTTTCTGCTCCTTATTATACATTATCACTATAATATTAACCAGAAGACTCTGAATAAAAGTGTTCTAGAAGGAAGTGCTTATTTTAGGAACTGGAAGAAGAGACATTTAAAAATAATTTTTTATTTCTACAATTCTGCACATACTACATTTCAAATGTTATCATATCAAATATCATCAAATGACTGTGTACAACTCCGTGACATAAAAGTAAAGAAATATAATCAACATTTCTCTTTCCTCTACAGGTTGCAATTCACCAAAATATTTGCCTTCCTTACTGAGTCACAGAACACATGCTTTCATAAGTAGAAAATATGGATTTTCAAAAATTAATATCTTGTTGTTTCTTACTTGAATGTCTTGAATTTATAAATTAAGTTATATACACCGATGAATATTGGAAGTACTTAACTTTAAACGTCTGCAAAGCAAGTGTAAATGCCAATACAGAACCCAAGCTCTTCAATAAAATCCTATGAAAACATTTAGAAAGCCAGAACTAACTAAACAATACAGGCCCTTATATTCAAATCTTCCTGTTTTTTTTCTATAAGATTTTGTTTCATCTCAGATTGTTTGAACTTTATGGAAATCACAATGCCTACTTAGATATTCTTCACCTTCCTGGGCTCAACCACATATCCATCTGGATGTCATGCTGAAGTGTGATGATGGGAAGAAAATATTCTAATTTTTAGTCCTAGTATTTTTATCCTTATTGTAAACCAGTACAATGTCTGACATATCATGAGCACTGAATAACTATATCTTCTCATTTCACAACATAGGTGATTCTTGGCAAATCATTCCTATTTGGATTATGACTATATGCATTAGATCATAATGGTAAAAGTGAATTCAATTTATAACTCACATTTCTAGAAGAATGAAAGTAGTTCTCTAGTATGCTAGGAGAATACATATTACTAAAATATTATATGATGATGGAATTCTTTATCTTTTTGAAATTTTTCTTGCCACTATAGCAACATATCACTGCCACACCTGTCATTGGTGCTGTCATGCTATTAATCTCCAACTCAGACAACACTTGGATGCCCTGGGAGATCCAGCGACAGGAACAAATCTTAGTGACTGCCCCAACAAGGAAACAACTGTCAGTTTGGGGATAAGAAAAGAAGAGCCACGTTAACTAGACTGAGAAAAAGTTTTACATCATCAGTCAATGGGCATATCTCTGTTGCCTCTCTAATCTTGTCTTTTGATGCATGATGCCACTCTGTTTTAATTGGTGTTCATGTGTGAGCTATGCAAATATGCTTTCTTCCTAGCATAACACACTATACTCTATTTCAGTGTCTGCTAGCAACATACAACCATGAAAGAGTCAAGAATGTAGCAGGAGGATTCCTATCTTCTCAAGACCTAAACTTTCGGATCACTAGCAGGCAAATGGGATGTTATAGAGGCAGAATAAAGCAGAATTCAAGATGCAGGTTCTACATTCAAATTCCAACTCTCCCATTTCTCACCTGAAAGAGCTGAAGCAAGTTAATTTGTTATTTCCTAAACTATAAAAGAAGGGAAATAACAACCACTTCATAGTTTTAAGGAATACCAAAGACAATGCATTTAAGGATCTTGATGTAGCTATGGCATAGTGAAAACTCAAAGAATGATAGCTGATTTGGGGACTGCAGGGACCTTGGATCTCTCTCTTCCCAGGACATGCTATCCTGTTTGTGGCCAATATACACATCCCCACCAGCTAAGAAAATAATCACAATTACCTGGTTTAGAGCACAAATTAAAGGTTTCCTGAATGTTAGATTTCAAAGAGGTAATAAATGGTGCAGTCCAATGTATTTATTCTAAAGACTGAAGCAATGACTTGTTCTAGCTCCCCAGCTTAATAGTCAATGGACCCTAAGCCTGGTTTAGATCTCCTAATTTACAAATTGCCCTGAAATTGATCTCCAGTTTTATCACTGAGCTAAAATGTCATCTCTCTGTCTAGCCTTTCTTTCCCTCTTTTTTTCTCACTCCTTCTCTCTCTTCTCTTTGGTTCCTAGTTGACATTGGAAATGACTAAGGTTCTGTGCTAAGCACCATGAAGTTTTCCAGTTATCTGAGAACTGGCCTGGTCAGCAAATACCAAAATTATCCAAAAATGTTATAGGGAACATATTGACAAACCATGTCTCCAAGGTTTATCTAGTAAAATAAAACATGTTACCTGGGAGAAATCATTTCTGAAGAGCTGGATTTTACTAACATGTGAGCCTCTATGCATTGGCGGCACAAAAGACCCTGCCCATCAGATGATAAATGAAATATTAGAAGATAATCAGCAGACTGTTTTCCTGAGCCCTCGACCCATTTACACAAAACTTTACTTTCAAGGCTTTGAAAAATAGAATCAGTACCCATGCCAGCACAGCCACCTTCTCCAGCCCAGAGAAGAGCAAAGCAGTCTCTCACTAGAAGATTCAGCCAAGATGCCAAATTCTTCCTGAGGCAACTCAGACATGCAGTTCTTGAGCCGCCTGTCTCTAAACAGATTGACAGATCCATCTGTGAAGTCAGCCACGGAGGATCAGCACTGCCCACTCCGGACACAGGCAGGCACGGCTGGTCCTCACCCTCTCCAGGAGTTGGGCAGCTGACCAAGGAGCCTGTTCGTGGAGCAGACTGTCCATGAGTGCTAGGACTAGGCTCTGCTCTGGCCAAAGCAGGCACTGCAGGGCTTCTGAAGCCACTTTTCATTACAGAAGTGAAGTCGCTCAGTTGTGTCCTATTCTTTGTGACCCCATGGACTGTAGCCTACTAGGCTCTTCTGTCCATGGGATTTTCCGAGCAATAGCCCTGGAGTGGATTGCCATTTCCTTTCATTACGGAGACCCTGGTAATCTGGTTACAGTCCTTTTTTTTTTTTTTTTTAAATTTGCCACACACATATTTTTATTTAAACCTTTATAAAGCCACACGATGGAGATGTGACTATCTCCATTACACTTTTGAAGATATTTTACACTCAGAGATATATAAATGATTGTCTGTTTATAAATGATTTGCAAGATAAAAGATATGTGACTATGTACTTTATACTCTTAATCATTATGTGTGTGTGTGTGTGTGTTTTTTTTAGAGCTTCCATTTTACTTTACTTTACTTTACAGTACTCTATTGGTTTTGGCATACATTGACATGAATCTGCCACAGGTGTACACAAACTCCCAAACATGAACCCCCCTCCCACCTCCCACCCCACATCATTCCTCTGGATCATCCCCATACACCAGCCCCAAGCATCCTGCATCCTGCATTGAACATAGACTGGCGATTCATTTCTTACATGATAGTATACTTATTTCAATGCTATTTTCCCAAATCATCCAACCCTCTCCTCTCCCTCTCCCTCAGAGTCCAAAAGTCCGCTCTACACATCTGTGTCTCTTTTGCTGT
>SJYX01022908.1:207456-218176 GCA_006410675.1 Oreotragus oreotragus
TGGGGTACATGTGTCTCTTTCTATTCTGGTTTCCTCGGTGTGTATGCCCAGCAGTGGGATTGCTGGGTCATAAGGCAGTCCTATTTGCAATTTCTTAAGGAATCTCCACACTGTTATCCATAGTGGCTGTACTAGTTTGCATTCCCACCAACAGTGTAAGAGGGTTTCCTTTTCTCCATACCCTCTCCAGCATTTATTGCTTGCAGACTTTTGGATCGCAGCCATTCTGACTGGTGTGAAGTGGTATCTCATTGTGGTCTTGATTTGCATTTCTCTGATAAGGAGTGACATTGAGCATCTTTTCATGTGTTTGTTAGCCATCCATATGTCTTCTTTGGAGAAGTGTCTACAGTCTTTGAACGTGGCATTCGAAGAACAAGGGAAAATAATTTAGGAGAGAAGCAACATCACACCAGGGACAATAGACGGGAGGAGGGCTTGAAATCCCAATGCAAACTGCATGCCTCTAGGTACCAATTTGCCTTGCAGGGAATTTAGGCTTCCTAAAGTTAAATTATGCATACAACAGCCTCGTTATCCACAGTGGTATTTTCATATAAGGATCTGAAGACAAAATGTAATAAGCTTGCCTCTCAGAGTCTTTAGAAAAAGCGATTGACTAATCCACAGACCAAACGGCTCCAGTTCCACCTGCTGCTGCCTGTACAGATGGGAAAGATGTGACAGAGAGGACTTCCTGCAGCCGCCAGCACCACAGGCTCAGCACTGCAAGCACCGCAGCCCAGGGCTCTCTTTCAGATGCTGCAATTTTACAAAACATTTAAAAACACTATTCTAAAGTAGCAATGCACACAGCTGGGCTACAGTAAGAGATGTTTCCCATAACAATATTTGGTGGATTTTTTTGTTGCTTTTGTTCTCACAGTAACATATCCTTTCTGGTATTAAACCAAAATAAACATGTGTGAGAGGTCTATTTTTCCGCCCAAGAAATAAAAGCTGTGTTTATTATTTATAAAGGCATCCTTTAGGAGTTACTTTCCCCAAGAGGAATGATATTGTTGCTGGATAAATTTTTCCACTCATTCAACAAATATTATTGAGTTGCCACTCAGCTGAAAACTGAAGTTGATAGACAAACTAGATATTGCCCCGCTTTCAAGGTGTTCACTTTCTCTTTGTGAAGTAAACAGGCCAATTCTGTTACAATACACTGTGTTCTTTGCTGTGGGCACTAAGGAGACACAACAGTGGGGAGAGAAATGACATTTGAGCAGGGTCTTGAAAGAACAGTGAACCTGCCAAAAAGACCGAGAAGGCAGAGCTCACTAATTGCAAACGTATGAAGGCTGGAAAGAGGGGGCTCACGTGTGAGAAGCTATCGGAGACAGAATATAAATTCTAAGGTGGTTGGATGCAAGGGAGTCGGGCCACAAACAATCTTTCACGCCATGTTGAGTCTAGACTTTTTAGCAAGGATCAGAGGATATTATTGACTTCCCTGGTGGCTCAGATGGTAAAGAATCTGCAATTCAGGAGACCCAGGTTCGATCCCCGGGTAGGAAAGATCCCCTGCAGAAGCAAATGTGTACCCACTCCAGTGTTCTTTCCTAGAGAATTTCATGGACAGAGGAGCCTGATGGGCTATAATCCATGGGGTTGCAAAGAGCTGACCGTGACTGAGTGACTAACATTTACTTTAAAACATTATTAAGATTTTTACAGAATGGGAGAATGGGACTTCCCTGCTGGTTCAGTGGTTAAGAATCCATCTGCCAATGCACAGGTCATTCCTCGGGCCTGGGAAGATCCAATGTTTTGCGGAGCAGCTAAGCCTGCGGGCCACAGCTGCTGAAGCCTGTATGCGTACAGGCCATGCTCGGCATCAAGGGAAGCCACAGCAATGCAAAGCTCGTGCAGCGCAAGAAGAGAAAAGCCCCCACTTACCGCACCTAAAGAAAGCCCCCGCACAGCAACAAAGATGCAGAACAGCCAAGAATAAGTAAATAACACAAATTTGAAACAAGAATTTTAAAGCGAAATGAAACATGACGATCCTAAAGCCTCTTTTCTCTCTTCTGTTGATGCCATTTACATGCATAAATCACAAGAATTATGGAAAATCAACTATAAGAACAAAAACCACCTGTAATGCCGCAAACATGACTATATGTTTTTATTGAATCAAGCATTCTAGAATCAGTGTGGAGAGTCTATTGACCAAAAGAAATCAGAAGTAAGAGACTGAGGAGAAAATTCCTGGCAAAGAACCCTCCTGCAATGCAAGAGATGTGGATTCAATCCCTGGGAAGATCCCCTGGAGGAGGGAATGGCAACGCACTCCAGTATTCCTGCCTGGGAAATTCTATGGACAGAGGAGCCTGGAGAGCTACAGTCCATGGGGTTGGGAAGAGCTGGACATGACTGAGCAACTCAGCACAGCACACAATACAAGAGACAATAAAGAGCAGGCCCAGGCGAGCAGACAAAAAGAGTGAGAGGAAGGAAGGATCTGCTGGATAAAGAAAGGTAACTCACAACAATTCATCGTCATCAGATGTCACCCACTCTTCATGATCGAGAGGAATATTATCTGTCAACTCACCAAATATTTAATGCTAACTGTATATCAGATACTTTTCTAGGTGTGGAGGACAGAACCACCAAAAAAAAAAAAAAGAGGTAGGTTTCTCTCTCTTTTTTTTTTTTTTCTCTTTTGGATCTGACTTTTAGGTGAGGAAAATAAAATAGTTTCCAAATCTCTGGTTTGGCAAACTGGATTATTGCTGTATTCCTGAAACAGGAAATTCAAGTCTGTTGCTGAAAAAAAAATTCTGTTCTGCCTTAGATATACTGAGTTTGAAATCTGTTTCTAAGCTTACTTGGATTACATAACCTACAGGGTATAAAGAGAAGACAGCACACACATTCTGTACCGTTTACCTTTCTGGGATGCACAGGAATGTTATCTCAGAAACAAAACATTCTGATTTCCAGAAGGTGAGGACAATGAGAGGTCACAGCCAACTAATGAGAAAGGTAAGGTAACTAGCAAAAAATGACCTCATGCCACACACATGGGTTAGAGTCAAGATAAAACTGATTGAAGGATAACAATTACTTCTAACGATGCTGAGCAAGCATCCAGGAATCTGTTCCATTGTTTTATCTGGATTAAGTTCCTTTGTTCATCATGAAAACAGGTTCCATATGTAAATTCAGCTCTGCTTTGGCTGAAATTGTAGCGAACTGAGCTGACAACTCTGCTGAAGAAGGATGACAGTGCCACATTCTCCATAGAGAGACAAGTATGTAAGTCAAATTGGGCTGAGGTTTCAATCTTTTGCTTTTGAGGAGATGAAACTTCTGATGAAATGAAATCTTATCCCGTTTATGTCAGATAAAAAAAAGCAGATGAGGGAAGTGTGGCTGAGGGAGGGCTGTATCTACAATGCAAGCTACGTCAGGGGCCCAGAGTGAATCGTAAAGTAGAATCCCAGTACAATTATGTAAATTCAGCTCTGCTTTGGCTGAAATTGTAGCAAACTGAGGTGACAACTCTGCTGAAGGATGAAAGTGCCACATTCTCTATAGAGAGACAAGTATGTAAGTCAAATTGGGCAGAGGTTTCAATCTTTTGCTTTTGAGGAGATAAAACTTCTGATGAAATGAAATCTTATCCTGTTTATGTCAGATAAAAAAAAGCAGATGAGGGAAGTGTGGCTGAGGGAGGGCTGTATCTAGAATGCAAGCTACGTCAGGGGCCCAGAGTGAATTGTAAAGTAGAATCCCAGTACAAACTCTTCATTTCATCAGCAAGAGAAAGAAAAAGGATCATCAAGGCAATAAATATTTGTTCACCTAAAAACAGCAGTTGAGTTTGGTTTAGAATCCAGGTCAGCTCACTTTTTATTTCCCACTTGGATTTTCAACAGAACTGGCTTTCATATCACCTCACAAAATACTCTGGGAGACAAACCACACTATTTACTTATAATTTTATGACTGCTAATACAGTTATTCCCATTACAAAGGCCTCCACGGTGCTTCAGTTATAAAAGCAGCAAATTAATCTTTATAGTTTTATGATAATCACAGAAGTATGTTGAACAGCCTTCTAAGTTCTTAATAATATTTTAAATAATTTCCTCTTAAATATCTTTCATGTAAAAGTGCAGTGTGTTCTTCTCATTGGAGCTGAGATATTTTAACCAGATGGAGACAGAAGGAAAGGCCTCTGAGTACATATCCCCAAAATGGCTCCAGGTTCTTATATTAATATCATCATTCAGTTCAGTTCAGTTCGGTCGCTCAGTCGTGTCTGACTCTGCGACCCCATGAATCGCCAGGCCTCCCTGTCCATCACCAACTCCTGGAGTTCACTCAGACTCACGTCCATCGAGTCAGTGATGCCATCCAGCCATCTCATCCTCTGCCTTCCCCTTCTCCTCCCGCCCCCCAATCCCTCCCAGCATCAGAGTCTTTTCCAATGAGTCAACTCTACTTGGGGCCAATACTGAACTTCTTGTGAAAGTGTTAGTCACTCAGTTACATCCGACTCTTTGTGACCCCAGGGACAGTAGCCCATCAGGCTCCTCTGTCTATGGAATTCTCCAGGAAATAATACTGGAGTGGATAGCCATTCCCTTCTCCAGGAGATCTTCCTGACCCAGGAATCAAACCCAGGTCTCCTACATTGCAGGCAAGTCCTTACTCTCTGAGCCACCAGGGTAAAGAAATCTCCTGCAATACAGGAGATCCGGGTTTGATCCCTGGGTCAGGAAGATCCCTTGGAGACAGGAATGTCTACCCACTCCATTTTTCTTGCCTGGAGAATTCCATGGGCAGAACTTAGTGGGCTACAGCCCATAGGGTCACAAAGATTCAGATACAACTGAGCGAATTTCCTGTAGAAGGTTATAATTAATCTATGCCCAAATCTCCCTCATTCCTCCTACCACCGCTAGGGACACAATGGTAAAAGCCATAAATATGATTGCTTTGTTTATGACACAGAGATATGACTATAAGTAAATAACCATACATGTTCAACAGAATCCATTCATGTATCCAAAATAATGTCAGTGCTCAAAGATGTCACATTAAGAGGCACTATCCCTCCAGGCACCCCACTCCAGTACTCTTGCCTGGAAAATCCCATGGATGGAGGAGCCTGGTGGGCCGCAGTCCTTGGGGTCGCTAAGAGTCAGACACGACTGAGCTATTTCACTTTCACTTCTCACTTTCCTGCATTGGAGAAGGAAATGGCAACCCACTCCAGTGTTCTTGCCTGGAAAATCCCAGGGATGGGGGAGCCTGGTGGGTTTCCGTCTTTGGGGTCACACAGAGTTGGACACGACTGAAGCAACTTAGTAGATCCCTGCAGGAGCAGTCCCTGCCTTTTCATTTCCTTCCAACTTCAACATCTGATCCAGATAAGCAAATCTTATTACCGGCTAGGCACAGCTGGCTTTTGATTAAATGTGATTTTGCCCATATTGACTACCATGCTCACTTTACTTTAGGCCACTTTGAACACTCATATCATTCCTCGCAGATGAAGATGACCTCTGGTGTCCACTAACCGGTGCATGACCAACTGTGCCCTGGGCTCCACAGAGGGCTCAGAAAGCAAGTTTCAGAAGTGCTCAGAGCAGTGAGCCACCAGGCATCTACTTTTAACAGACCTCACATATGGCTAATAACAGAATTCCCACTGCTTTTATTTTTAATGAGCTCTGTTATATTAAAACTTCATAAGTATATACATATCTTTTAAAATAGGGACCATATACATGGTAACGAAATTCCATTATACTGATGATGTATGGATAAACAACAATTTGTGGGCACCTATTATTTCAACTTGTATAAAAACACACACACTTATACAGTCAGCGAGAGAGAGAGTCAAATCCAAACTCATCATTTTATAATTGAGGAAATTAAATCCCAGAAAGTTGAGAGTGATACACCCAATGACACAAACTTTGGTAGGAACAAAAGAACCAGGCCCTCCCTGGTGGTCCAGTGGCTAAGATGGCATGCTCTCAGTGCAGAGGGCCCAGGTTCAATTCCTGGTCAAGGAACTATATCCCACTGCTGCAATTAAGACATGGTGCAGCCAAATAAATAATTTTTTTTAAATAGTACAAAAAACTGGGCATCTTACCTCCCCAAAACTTTGTATTTTCTTGTCTTCCATCTCTTTTTGATATCAGTATCAGAATGTTGGAAATAAATAGGCAAGTCATTTTTCCTACCTTGGCATTTTATACATGTTACATCACTGACTCCTCACCTATATATGTTTTACCAACCTAATTTCACAGAGAGGCTATAAATATTTGTTCCAAACAATACAATCAGAACGCCCTGTAATCATGATGATGTGTCTGGAATAGAACCTATAAAACTGACTTCAGACTATCAGGGAGATTATGATCACCATGACAAATACCAGGTCTCCTGTTGACGCCTTGATGACTGTGGATAAGATGAGTAACTTCTCCATGCCTTAGAGTCCTGTCTATAAAATATGGCAGCAATTGGAAATGATAGTACCACCCTCATAGATTTGGTGTGAGTATTAAATGAGATAAAAGAAGGGTATACCTAATACCTGGCACATGGAAAGTACTTGGTAAATTTCTGTTAACTACTGAATAGCAAGTCCACACCTGTTCATCTACTTTCCTGATTCAACTTGGCCTTGCATGTGCAAATCCTTCAGTTTGTTTCTTTAACAGTAATAAAAAATAATAATAAAACCCATTTGAGGGCACAGCCAAAGAGTGCTATATCCATCATGAAAATGCTATCATTTCACAGCTATTTACTTGATCTGTCTCCACTCTGTACACACGCAGAAGGGAGAAAGCCAAGGGGCCACTTCATTATGCCGTGAGGGAGCAGCTAAGTTAGAATTACGGCTATCCAGGACCTACTCGATGGTCCAGTGCTTGGGAATCCTCCTGCCAATGCAGGAGACACGGGTTTGATCCTTGGTCCAGGAGGATCCCATACAACTCAGGGCAACTCAGCTCATGAGCCTAGCGCACATCGCAAGAAAGAGTGGCCCCTGCCATTCTCCGCAGCTGGAGAAAACCCACACACAGCAGCAAAGACCCAGCAGAGCCAAAAATAAAATAAACACATAAATAAAAATTTTAAAGGACGGCTATCTGATGAACCTAAAAAGAAATAATTGCCTTGAACAATGAGACCCCACTTCGAATTCATATAATAAAGTCAGATGATCTCACTTCCTTGAAGACACCACACTCTTTCCTACCAGACATATCTCATAGAGTAACATCTGAGCAGTAGTCAGGGAAGGAATTAGAAAGAAATGTCACCCACATTTGGACCATCTTTAGGGAAAGGAATGCAAAAGTGTCCCCACGCTTGATATCTGTACTAGCTGAATTCTAGTGTTGATGCTTATCTGAGACTTAACATTTCCTGAAATTAATTCTTTCTTATCTAGATCCTAAGTGAGGGAGGAGTAGAAAATGAATGATCATTTTTATTGTTGGTCAAAGAATGAACATCTTTCTCTCCCATTTTTGTGTCCTGCCTCTGCCCAAAAATGTAGACTTCCCTGGATACACTTCATACAGTCCTTTGCAAGTGGAAAAAAAAAAGATGATTGAAAGAAATTACTGGCATATTCAACTCAGCTACCCTTATGGCCCTTTCACATACAATAGCCTCAAGTGGTTGATGTGTATATTTTGGAAAATATAATATTATTCTTTTGCGCTCAGTTGTCTCAATGTTACTCATTTTCTTTCAATTTTATTTGAATGAAAGTTGAAATCTCCAGACTACTTTGATAGCTGTATAAAAATAGTTTTATGTTGTAGAGAATTCTTCTATCCCCACAGCATAATAGCACAGTAACATTTGGGGGGTATTCATTATTTGACAGATAATAGGCATAAACCCAGAAATGAACAGCATTCAATCTGGGTCTGCTTGATAGAAAAAAATCCATAATTCGCCTCTTTGACTTACTCAGGAAACACAGCCCAAGTAACATCACCGTTTTGGTGCCTGCTCTGGCCTTCCACACACAAAATAGAAAGTATAAAAATGAAGGAGATGAATGATATTCCAGCAATGTCATTCTCAGAATCGGAGGTCTCTCTCATATGAAAAGATTACTCTGACAGCACTGAGGAGGGCTGGATCCATAGGAGAAATTGGAGGCTTCCAAACATGCTAGTGAAGGGGCAATGGGGGTTGTTCAGGAGATCCACACACAAAATAGAAAGTATGAAAATGAAGGAGATGAATGATATTCCAGCAATGTCATTCTCAGAATCGGAGGTCTCTCTCATATGAAAAGATTACTCTGACAGCACTGAGGAGGGCTGGATCCATAGGAGAAATTGGAGGCTTCCAAACATGCTAGTGAAGGGGCAATGGGGGTTGTTCAGGAGATACAATGAAGGACTGACCAGGAAGTTATAGCAAGAAGGGGAATGATCTATAATGGCTTCATCAATATAGACAGACAGATAAATAAATGCAATAATGATGATTATTAACCAAAGCTCAAAGCGGAGAACAATTTGTGTTGAAAGGTGCTGAAATTAGGTGCTAGCACCTTGGGACCCCCTTCAACTTACCTGTTCAAACCACCACCCTCGGCACTTACCTCTCTGACGCTTTCAATAGACGTTTCCATGTTTCTACTCCTAATGAATGCCACCTGTTCGTCCCTTTGTTTTGGTAAATTATTTAGCTCCCCCTTCTCTTACTGACCTTCCTTGGCCCATGACTTTGAATACAGAATGTTTCCTTGGAAGTCAGACCATTGCCTTTCTTCCTTCTCTGCAGCAGGACAGCTTGCCTATGGAAACCTGAATTCCCCTAGATGCTCAACCTTGGACCCTATAGGGCAACAGAAACCATTATCCAGTCACTGTAGGCTTTTTCAAGGACTCCTCACAATTCACTTTTAATTCAATGTGTGAAATGAACCACTGTCACCTTCAATTCAACTAAGAGACCTTGGAATACAGCAAGTGGCAAAGTGGGAGATGTTTTCCTTTAAAGTTTTTATGCATGGCAGCTTATAAACATAAAGAGATATCTTAAACCCTTGTACCAATTCATTTTTCCCTAGTTTGTCAATCTCATAGAAACATGTACAAAATCTATTCACAGGCAGCACTGGGGAAAAATGGGATATGGTGGCTTAAATGTATCTGGGAGCCCCTTTCAGTTCAGGTCAGTTCAGTTCAGTCACTCAGGTGTGTCCAACTCTTTGCGACCCCATGAATCGCAGCACACCAGGCCTCCCTGTTCATCACCAACTCCTGGAGTTCACTCAGACTCACGTCCATAGAGTCAGTGATGCCATCCAGCCATCTCATCCTCGGTCGTCCCCTTCTCCTCCTGCCCCCAATCCCTCCCAGAATCAGAGTCTTTTCCAATGAGTCAACTCTTTGCATGAGGTGGCCAAAGGACTGGAGTTTCAGCTTTAGCATCATTCCTTTCAAAGAAATCCCAGGGTTGATCTCCTTCAGGATGGACTGGTTGGATCTCCTTGCAGTCCAAGGAACTCTCAAGAGTCTTCTCCAACATCACAGTTCAAACACGCTGGCTAGGAGATCGGAAAAGGTGGATCTGACAAGCTATCTTGAAAATTTCTAGCTCCGCGCCGTGTAGGCCCTGCCTCCACTCTTCCATGTCCCGCCCCCGAACCATCCGTTTCCGGCCACCCCTCCCGCGGGCACCGAGACACGCGCCGGTCGTCACGTGCGCCCCAGCCGGGCCCACGGAAATGACGCAAGTCTTACGCGCCGCTAGGATGGCCGGGCCATGGCGGGGGGCACAGGCTGTGTGCGGCTATGGGGAGCTGCAAGGTGTTGGGCGCTTCGGCGGCCGCTACTGGCCGCCGCCGGGGGGCGGGTCCCGACTGCGGCCAGGGCTTGGTTGCCCAGAGGCCGGAGGGCCTGCGACGCCTCGCCTCCCTGGGCGCTGTGGGGCCAAAGCCCGGCGGCCGCGGGCCACTGGCGGGGACTTTGGGAGGCGAATAACCGCAGCGGCGGCGGCGCCTTCTCGGGAAGCGAGGATGCCTCCGAGGGCGGCGCGGAGGACGGGGCCTCGGGCGTGGGAGGCAGCGCGGGCGGCGGGGAGGGCCCTGTCATAACGGCGCTGACGCCGATGATGATCCCGGACGTATTTCCGCACCTGCCGCTCATCGCCGTTACTCGCAACCCAGTGTTCCCGCGCTTTATCAAGATTGTTGAGGTAATGAGCGCCCCGCCCTAGGCCTCCGTTTCCCCATGTCTGCAAGCCGCGGGTTGGACCGAGGGATCATTCACCACCTTCATACCCCAGCAACTTTTTCCAGGAGCGAAGCTTCTCCAAGGCCTGGAGTTCGAGTACTAGTCTTCTCAGCATTTTCTCCATGAACTTCATCTAGATTCCTTCCCCTTTCAGATCCCTGCAGGAAAGTTGAATCCAGTGAGCTTAGGATTGTCCAATAGACTCCCAGTCAGAAATTTGGTGCCGGGAAGGATCAGAACAGTCTTGCCGCTCAGTTACTTTTCTGCGGATCTCGGTAGCTGTTTTGTGACAGTCTTCCCCCAGGGCTACCCGCCTTCCTCATACCTTCATTATATGTTCATTGAGGTCATGGGCCAGGTGCGGTTGTAAGTCTAAGGGACACAGCAGTGAGCAAAACGGACACACATTCCTGCTTCTGAAGCTTAGGTTCCAGCGGGGATTAGAGAGGCATGAA
>SJYX01022908.1:221111-245117 GCA_006410675.1 Oreotragus oreotragus
AGGCTTTTTAGTTCCTCTTCACTTTCTGCCATAAGGGTGGTGTCATCTGCATATCTGAGGTTATTGATATTTCTCCCGGCAATCTTGATTCCAGCTTGTGTTTCTTCCAGTCCAGCGTTTCTCATGATGTACTCTGCATAGAAGTTAAATAGCAGGGTGACAATATACAGCCTTGACGTACTCCTTTCCCTATTTGCAACAATCCCAAAGAAAGGCAATGTCAAAGAATGCTCAAACTACCACACAATTGCACTCATCTCACATACTAGTACAGTAATGTTCAAAATCCTCCAAGCCAGGCTTCAGCAATAAGCGAACCGTGAACTCCCTGATGTTCAAGCTGGTTTTAGAAAAGGCAGAGGAACCAGAGATCAAATTGCCAACATCCGCTGGATCATCGAAAAAGCAAGAGAGTTCCAGAAAAACATCTATTTCTGCTTTATTGACTATGCCAAAGCCTTTGACTATGTGGATCACAATAAACTGAGGAAAATTCTGAGAGAGATGGGAATACCAGACCATCTGACCTGCCTCTTGAGAAACTTGTATGCGGGTCAGGAAGCAACAGTTAGAACTGGACATGGAACAACAGACTGGTTCCAAATAGGAAAAGAAGTACATCAAGAGAGCTCCTTTACCCCCAGCAAAAACCCAGACAACATTGGAAGGTGCTGGTGAAGCCTCAGACACTGAAAGGATTCTAAAATCCAGAACCAGCACAGGAGTTTCACTACTCTGAGGCTGATGAGATCTTGAGAGGATCCAGGGGAGGACAGTAGTTGTGGATCCTGACAAGTACATGACCTGCAGAACAGTACGGATTCCAGAAAAAAGGGGTCATGTAAGTCCATAGGAGTGGGCCTGATTCCTCTAGCTCCTGATCAGCTGAGGGAGAGATGAACCAGTAATGAGTCCTGTCTAGACCAGGGTCTGGAACATCTCAAAGAGAAGGAAAAAAAAAAAGGCTGTATTTTTTTTCTTTACTATATTTTTAGTAGAGAACTGACACCATGCTTTTGCTACAAGAATACAGAACTTCCTACCGTTCATGACATGGCTCCAAATTAATGTACTACAGACCTCAACCTGAGTCCCAGTGAGCAGATAAAAAGAACTGCTAGCACACATCAGAAATCCTGGAGCCAGAGAAAATGAGCCAAGTGAAATAATCAAGACAGATCCTAACAAATTATAGCTTCTGAGAGTAATTGATTAATGCATGAACTAACCATAAAAAGGAAAATATATTGATGTGAATACAGCTGTATATGTCACAATTTTGCCCCTATTTCTTCTTATAATTGTAACGAATTAACTATAAAATACACAACATACAAATTCCATTTTCAGGGACATTGGGTTATAATATTCAATTCAAAAATATAAACAAGGGCTTGTATAAGTAGCTGAGATCAAGCCGAAGACATGAGATTCATCGAAGAGCCCAGAAGCATAAAATTCTCTAAGATCCCAATAAAAATGCCCTTCTCGAAAATAAGAGGCTCTCTCAAAGTTCAAAACTACACTTCTCATTTCGAATAAGAGATGGGAACATGGGGAAGTACCCTCTTAAGCCAAGTTGAGCTCAAGATATTATAAGAAACACAATCTCAAAAATAACAACAAAATGCATTCACTCATAAGAAAGAACTATCGCTCTGAAACAGATGAAATATGATCAAATACTTAGCACAGAATTAAAATGAATATGAAGTAATCACACTTATGAAAGGAAAACCAAAAATAATAAATATAAAAATTAGTAAAAAATAGATAGTATAAATGCAGAAAAAGATGAAATAAAAATTAGAGCTGGCAAAAGTTAGGAAAGAAATAAAGGAAAAAATAAAAGGAAACACAGGAAAAAAAAAATACAAACTTAAAATGGTTTAGAGAGAAATGAGAAGTGTAGAATACCAATTAAGAAAATTCAATATATAGAATTCAGATCTCTAAAGGATAAAACCTAAACAATGACATAACTATTTTTACTGTTAAATATTACAGATATATTTTTTAATATTTAAAATAAAGAAATAATTCACTATTGAAAAAGAAAGTGCTAAGTATCAGAGAAAATTTGTTAACGTAGTCACACCATGAAATATCCAGGAAAAGTATTGTAATTTCTTACTGATTTAATAGTTCTTTGCCTCTACACAAAATATTTTGTTCTTAATTTTTAAAAGGGAAAATATCAAACTAGTCTTAGGTTTTTTTCACAACCAACAACTTAGAAGGTAAAAAGTATGATCAAGGAAATAAATATGACCCAAAGATCTCACATCTCTTACTTAATCATAAAATACATATGTTTGAACATGAAAGACTCAAATTAATGTTGATATCATTATTGTGCATATTATTAATACTCAGTGACAATGGACTTCGTCGCTCAATGATCAAGTAAACAATTAAAATATAGAAAGTCTAAATAACATAATAAATATGACAGATTTTACTGATACATAATACACAACTATATCTATATATTTACAAGCATATATATGTATGTGTTTATATGTGTAACATAACGTTTTCCTATAAGAGTATAATTTTATGTGCTCATAGGAGAGCCACAAAATTGACCATATAATAACACACGAAATACATAAATGCACATAGTATTATTTAATGTAAAATATAATATGGTATGAAATTAATGAACAGATAAAAAGACAAAGAACTCTCCCAACTAGAGAAACAAAACTTTCTAACTTTGTGTCAGGGGAAAAAAAAGAGCAAATTAAAGCACAATTTTTTAAAGATAATATTGAAAACCAGAACCTTCATGCCAGTAAAGCTAGATAAAATGAATAAGAATCTAAGAAAACATAACTTACCAAAGTCATTAAATGAATCCCAGGGATGGGGGAACCTGGTGGGCTGCCATCTATGGGGTCGCACAGAGTTGGACACGACTGAAACGACTTAGCAGCAACAAAACAAAGACACTACAACTTTACTGATGCCACAGCGCTACTTCTGGAAATGTATCATAGACACTCATGACTACATGAGAAAGGACAATGTTAATTCATTACTTTGTTGCTTGTAATAGCAAACTTTATAACAACCTAAATATTTATAAGTGGAGACAGTACATTTGTATGCCTCTTTCATTGAAGAGTGTTGAAATGCTTTCCTAATTTTGACATTACAAAGAATATTGGAATGACATAGAAAACTGTAAGTCATATGCCCTATCTGATAACAATATTCAAGGTATGATATGAGAATCCAAATAAATTATAATGATTAGTCATCAGATGAACTGGAGAGGATAAGAGAGGACCATGGTAGAATACCTGTCCTTCTGTGCATGTGTGTGTGTGTGTGTGTGTGTGTGTGTATGATAAGAAAAATCAGAATTATTCTAAGGTGTATTTTATTAAGTATGGGAGAAAATAGTAGTGCCTTGATAGTGTCATGATGAAGAAAATACAATCTAGTATACATCTTACTCATGTCATATGGTAGAGAAATATGTTTGATTGTTAATTCTAGTAAAGTGAAATAAAATGTTGAGTCTCCCAATTATTTGATTCAACCTCAGATAAAACTGTGGCTGAACCCAAAGGCCATATGTTTCATTGAAAGTTAATGAATAACCTTAAAAAAACAGAAGGACTGTTGACACAAGTGCTTTGAGAATACATTGCATTAAGTCAGTCATTACAATCCGTTATTGAGATAATGGCAAAAGCTTCAGACTATTTACAAGTCAGATATCTTAAGGACATTAAGTCTATATACATTAGGCACATTGGGGCAAAGATCCTTTCTTGTCAGATTTAAACTTATTCGAAATCTTGTCATCATGAAATTGAATCTTGGCTAGTTTGTTTGCAAGAAGCTCTCCTGGGACATCCTGACTTAACTAAAACGATTTATTGTTAAATAACCCTTCACTTAAGACACTGATGTTATTTTAGCTGGTTGATGGTGTATAGCTGTTCTGCTCTTTTTATGTTTGAGTTAGAAAATTGAATTCATATATCAATTTTAATATTTAACCTAAAAATAACCTCAAAAAACTTATTATATATAATTCAAAATGTGTATAAGCAGTATAGAAAATATATACATAATCTATTAACCATTTTGGTCTAGTAGAATTTTCTGTGGTGTTCTCTAAATTTGCAGTCTCCAGTATGGTAGCCACTAATCCCATACAGGGCTTCCCTAGTGGTTCAGTAATAAAGAATCTCCCTGCCGATGCAGGAGATGCGGGCTCTGTACCTGGGATGGGAAGATCCCCTGGAGAAGGAAACGGCAATGCACTCCAGCATTCTTGCCTGGGAAACTCCATGGATGGTGGAGCCTATTGGGATACAGTCCATGGGGTTGCAAAAGAGTCAGACACAACTTAGCAGCTCAAAGACAGCAAGAAGCCACACGTGACTCTTGATAAATTGAAACGTGACAAGTGGAACTGAGAAATCGAGTTTTTAATTTAAATTAATTTGAATATAAATAGCCATGTGTAGCTGTAAATATGGTATAAGTTTTCTTGGAATAACTTTTTCTTCCTTGTATAAACAACACGAGTAAAATAGGTGTGGTTTATAATAGAGTCATCATTTAAAGTACAACACGGACATGTTCTTCTGCAGAAAGTAACCTTTAATGGAGTCACAAACTAGAACTCCTAAATGATCAAATGGGAAAAAGAAGTAAATA
This sequence comes from Oreotragus oreotragus, assembly GCA_006410675.1. Lineage (NCBI taxonomy): Eukaryota > Metazoa > Chordata > Mammalia > Artiodactyla > Bovidae > Oreotragus > Oreotragus oreotragus. The sequence continues at coordinate 225,795 of SJYX01022908.1, forward strand.
ATGACCTCATAATTTTTTTAAGAAAAGAAAAAAAGGACAAAAATAAACAAAATATAAAAAGTAAAATAAACAGCAAATATAAACAAGGAAAGAATAAAGACACATCATCACACTCAGGGTAAGTGAAGCCAGTCTTCACATTAAAGGGTAATGCATTAGACAGGATTATAAAAGAGGCTCAAGCATATGCTATTCACACACACCTCCCCCGCCAAGAAGAAAAACAAACCAATAAACATGTCCTCATCAATAGGTGCAAATCCTAGAAGGTGGGCCACAAGATGGCAGGCAAACGCAAATCCCCAAATGAATAACAACAATAGTAGTACTTTTAATTAATACTAGTAAAAATAAGTTGTCAATATCAATGTTAGAGAAGGTGAGATTTAAGCTTACAACTACTAATCAGGATAAACTGGTACATTAATAGAAATAAAGGCAAACAATTACTATCATTACTACTACTAATATGATGGTGCTGTTAAAGTGCTGCACTCAATATGCCAGCAAATTTGGAAATCTCAGCAGTGGCCACAGGACTGGAAAAGGTCAGTTTTCATTCCAATCCCAAAGAAAGGCAATGCCAAAGAATGCTCAAACTACTGCACAATTGCACTCATCTCACACACTAATAAAGTAATGCTTAAAATTCTGCAAGCCAGGCTTCAATAGTATGTGAACCATGAACTTCCAGATGTTCAAGCTGGATTTAGAAAAGGCAGAGGACCCAGGGATCAAACTTCCAACATCCGCTGGATCATCAAGAAAGGAAGAGAGTTCCAGAAAAAATCTTCTTCTGCTTTACTGACTATGCCAAAGCCTTTGACTATGTGGATCAGAACAAACTGTGGAAAATTCTGAAAGAGATGGGAATACTAGACCACCTGACCTGCCTCTTGCGAATCTGTAGGCAGGTCAAGAAGCAACGCTAAGAACTGGATGTGGAACAACAGACTGGTTCCAAATCAGGAAAGGAGTACATCAAGGCTGCATACTGTCACCCTGCTTATTTAATTTTTATGCAGAGTACATCATGCGAAATGCCAGGCTGGATGAAGCACAAGCTGGAATCAAGATTATTGAGAGAAATATCAGTAACCTCAGATATGCAGATGACACCACCCTTATGGCAGAAAGTGAAGAACTAAACAGACTCTTGATGAAAGCGAAAGAGGAGGGTGAAAAAGTAGGCTTAAAACTCAACATTCAAAAATACTAAGATCATGGCATCCTTTCCCATCATTTCACAGCAAATAGATGGGGAAACAATGGAAACAGTGACAGACTTTATTTTGGGGGGCTCCAAACTCACTGCAGATGGTAACTGCAGCCATGAAATTAAAAGATGCTTGCTCCTTGGAAGAAAAGCTATGACCAACCTAGACAGCATATTAAAATGCAGAGACATTACTCTGCCAACAAATGTTTGTCTAGTCAAAATTATGATTTTTCCAGTGGTCATGTATGGATGTGAGAGTTGGACTACAAAGAAAGCTGAGCACCAAAGAATTGATGCTTTTGAAGTGTTGTGTTGGAGAAGACTCTTGGGAGTCCATTGGACTACAGGGAGATCCAACCAGTGAATCCTACAGGAAATCAGTCCTGAATATTCTTTGGAAGGACTGATGCTGAAGCTCAAGCTCCAATACTTCAGCCACCCGATGCGAAGAACTGACTCATTGGTAAAGACCCTGACACCGGAAAAGATTTAAGGCAGGATGAGAAGGGGACAACAGAGGATGAGACGGTTGAGTGGCATCACCGACTTGATGGACACACGTTTGAGTAAGTTCCAGGAGCTGGTGATGGACAGGGAGGCCTGGCATGCTGCAGTCCATGGGGTTGCAAAGAGTCGGACATGACTGAGCAACTGAACTGACTACTACTTCTAATAATAGAAATTAAATGTAGTAGAATTCAAAAATAAAGTTTCAAGGGGACTGTGACAAGATATATAATTACAGAGAGCATTTTAACTTCCTTCTTTCAGAATGTGTAGAATTAGTAGGAAAAAAATATGTTAGGGTGTAGATGAATTAAACACAATGATTTTAAAAGTCTAGAATGTAAAGCTGGTAAAAGCAGGATTCTTCTATGCTTCTTGCTACTTCTGTCAATGCCTGTAATAATTCCTGTTACAGGGAACTCAGTCATTATTCAAAACATAAATTAACCTTATTTCCTTCAAATATGAAAATACAGATTATATATTTTAAAATATGCAAAAATTAAGAAGGTATGAATATATATAATTTGGGGATCAAACTTGAAATCAAAATGAAAATTATAGTGTCAGGAATGGGTGGAGGAGCACATTAAAGAAAAGTTTTGTGATTCTTTTTCCAGTGTTGTCAGTTTGATTGACATACTGAAACCTTGTTTTTAACAGGTGTCAGATATGATTGTTAAAACTCAACACAGTTACTAAGCTGATGAAATTTAATATTCAAATTAAATTCTATAAAAGTTATTTTATGCACATTACCTCCCTTTTTAATAACAGGAAAATTTCTTCAAAAGTTGTTTGTTAAGTCAGAGTGTATCTTCTTGCCTTTTAGAGAAGCTGATTTCATTATCTACTGGGGAAACTGGAGAATCAGGGAGGGAATTAGGTATTCATTTGTGACCCTTCTGTGCAGTTTGCCACTCTGATGCTTTAGTTCACGCAGGCAGTGATGCCAAGCAGGACAAAACAAAGTTGTCACATAATTTCTAACTGCCCAACAGTTTTCTTCTCCTCTTTTTTCCTATTGATGCTTCCAGTCAGTTTATCATTATTTTACTGATAGGGCAAAGAAAATAAGGGAAAAATATCATGATAACCATATGATTCATTCAGCTCATAAGAAAATATGCGATCTGCTTTAATAACTTTAGTAATTTTGTAAAATTTTATTATGAACATTTTCAAACAAACAAAAGTTTAAAAAATGGTATAAGAAACCCTTATATTCATCACTTAGCTTCAACAACTGTCATTAATCTGGATATTTTCCCCCATACTCCATGCATTTTTTTTCTTCTGTAGCATTTAAGGTAAGTACAAGCAGCATTCCATTTTACCCATAAATACTTAGTAGGTATCTTGGAAAAAAGACTTTTTACTAACAAAAAACTGAATAGTAACTTCTAATATCTATTAAACCCCAAACTAACATGTGCAGACTTCTTTATTTGTATGTAACTATTTGGCATTCTTCCAGAGCCCCTGAATAAATGTCCTAATCTGGTTTATAATTTACACTTTAGGCCAGGCCAATAAATAAAGAGTATTTTCGGGCAGCACAAGGTTTTTCTTCAGTAAAATGCTCCCTTCTGCTTTTTCAGCTAAAACAGAATCTAGATAGGCATTAAAGACGGGTATTTTTTTTATCCTCATGTAGTTGGGGGATTTCCTTCAATCCGTGTCACTTCTTGGATGCCCTCTGGTTGGAGTTTTGAACACCTTTTGTTCACTGCAGGGGTTGGCAAACTTTTTCCTGCTAGTGGCCAGATTGAGGATATTTAAGGTCTCGCATGCCATATGGTCCCTGCCACAGCTCTGGTGTTATCACATCAAAGCAGCCACTGGCCAAAGCAGTCACGGATGGTACATAAACAAATGATCATGAGTGCATTCCAATAAAACATTTACAAAAAAACCAAACAGGTGGAGAGCCAGATTTGGAGCCCTGCTATGTTTGGCCATTTAAAATTATCCTGGCCTCTTTGCTGTAGCCTCTGGTGACTTGCTCAGGAACAGTGGGTATAGCATTATCTATGGACTAGGCCTGGAGAAGGGAATGGCAACCCACTCCAGTATTCTTGCCTGGAAAATCCCAGGGACAGATGAGCCTGGCAGCCGGCAGTCCTTGGGGTCGTGAAGAGTCAGACACAACTGAGCGACTAAACAATGGACTAGATTGTCTACATCAAATCCTGGCTCTTCATTTATTAGATGTGTAATGCCAAGAAAGTTACACCCTTTCTGTACTCAGTCTCCTCATCTGTAAACTGGAGATCATATAAGTAATTAACTCATAGGTATTATGTGAAATAAGGATTAAGTTAAATACATGCAAAGTGCTTAGAATAATAATAAATATCAGCAATTACTGCAATTATTATGATGCTAGGGAGTGTCAGCCCTTTGGTCCTCATGGACTCAGGCTTCATTTAACTCTTAATTGCCAGGCCATTTATCTAGAAACTAGCCATTGGTTTAAACCCAGTCTCCACAGGGGGGTTGCCATCCTTAGGTCATATGACTTGCCACTGGATCTCAACTGGCCTCAAGGCTCAGAAAAACCAAAGAAGCCTCCATCTGCATGATGATGGTCACTCTCATCCACTTGGGCATCTTTGCAGTGATCCTACCCAGGTAATTCCTAGAAGCCTGTTTACAGTATCCTTGAGAAGTCCATCTGAGCCCTTCCTTATCTAAGGCCTCTCCCACATTCCCAGTAGATGCCTGGATATCAGAAGAAAGAATCCACATATCTCTCACTCTGTCTCAGTATTTCCTTCTGACAGCATCCTAAAACTCAAGTAAAGACAATATTTTTTAGTACACCCACTAGACAATATCCTTAGAGTTAGCCTTGTTACCTTAACTATATGGGGCATTTTGCCTACACTATAGAAATACTTTGTGGTTTTATTATCTTAAAAGGAAAGAGAAAGCGATTCCAACAGTGGAGTTGGAAAGACACTGATCACAGATCCTGGCTGACAAGGCTTATTATCCTTTTGCATACCCTAACGAAGAGTATCAGAAGCTAAATACAAACTTGGGACTTTCTTTTTATATTCCTTCTTAGTGGATTTTAACCTCATTTTATAAATGCCACCAAGGTTAGGCAAAGGTGAGAATTCAAAAAGGAACCTAGCAAAATTATAAATATTAAACATTCTACAAATAAGGATGAACTCATATTCAATAGACTTTAAAAGCCAGATATTAACATGGTTATGATCCACTCGACTTAAAAAAAAGAAGCATCAAATCACTAAGGCTTCACTTTTAGACAGTTAAGAAATAGATTTAGGAAATAGATTCCAGATTTTTCCTTAGTGTTGGTATGCGTATTGGCTCAACACTTGCCAGACTGCGATCTTCTGGAAAGACAAAAATACACATAATAAATAAATGCAATAGCATATATATTAATATATAAAATGCAATAAAAAGCATATATGTGCTATAATACACTACCATATGTATTTATGTAACTATGTGTATTTATGTAATCCAATCCAATACATACGTACACTTATGCACATATATATTAAAAAGTATTTTCATGTGCATTATTTCAGCAAGCTGAAAGGTTAGAAATGTTTTGGGGACTTTTTCATGGGTAACTGTAGTCAGAGTAAGGGAAAATACTCTTGGTCATCCTGAATTCTCCTTTCCACTAAACAGAAAGAATTGTTAACATGACTCTCATTATGTTAAAAATGTTATCCTCCTCTCTACTGGTTGATGTTCATATTCTAAACAATATTGACGTTCATCTTCTGCCTGATGCTGATGAACACTTCCTCANTACTCTTGGTCATCCTGAATTCTCCTTTCCACTAAACAGAAAGAATTGTTAACATGACTCTCATTATGTTAAAAATGTTATCCTCCTCTCTACTGGTTGATGTTCATATTCTAAACAATATTGACGTTCATCTTCTGCCTGATGCTGATGAACACTTCCTCAACTTTCACTCTTCATGTTCTGTTAAATTTATCCTCTAATAATAGCTCACAGCATCTACTTCCCTCTACCAAACTCACCCCATCTATGAATGTCTCTCACCTAGACAATTTCAATAGTATTTGACTTTGTCTACCTGCATCCACTGAGTGAGCCCTCTAATCCAATCTCCACAAAGAAGGTAGAATGGTCCAAGAAGATTGTACCACTTCATCTACTCTCAACTCTGCTTAATAAACTTGGCTTCTTGTTGATTTGAGGATAAACTCTACAATGCACAAAATGCTAGGCAACATGCATGTTCATCACTGGTCCTCCAGACTCTTCCTTCCTTTCCCAACTCCAGCCACAGTGACTCTCCATTATCCCTTCTCCTTCCTAAACACAAGACTGACTTGCATGTCATTCCTTCCACTTGGAATGCCTTTGCTACCTTTCATCAAGGTAAGGATGCTCATCCATTAGAAACAAGGTTAATGATAATTTCCTCAGAATAACTTGGTGCACTTCCATGATTAGGTAAAAGCCATCCTTATATGCTTCAATTATACACGGTCTCTTCTTCATAGCACTTACTATAGTGATAATTTTATGTTTATCTATGTAATAACTGGAGTTAATTACTTAAGCTCCCTAAAGCCAGGTGGGTATTTTTTCCCCTCTAATTTTGTTCACTTTGGGGTTCTGAGAGCTTAGGATTGCACCTGTCGCATAACAAATTCAATAAATATCTGTTGAATAGATGTGGAGAGAAAAATAAATACTAAGATATTCTCCTGACTGATAGAAGATGCTGAGAAAATATTGATAGTAGGAATCTGAGAAGAAATTTCTCCAAACTAAGAGGCTAAAATAACGTAATGGATCTTCTTGAATAAAATAACTGTGTATGTAACTGGAGAGAGCTGAAAGGTTTCAGAGGAAAGAGAGTCTTTCTTTATTTCTCCTCTGACATATTTTTAGAGTGTCCATTTCAGGAACTAGGTTGGAGATGCCATGGCCTACCTCCCAGGATGTGAAAGACAGCGTAACAGTGACATTCCTTAAGATTCTGTTAGCAAAATTTGTTTGACTTTTTACCACTTTACCTGAGAGCCAGTTGTCTCATCTATTAAAAATGTATCCTTGATAACAAAAACAGACTTCATCAAGGTCACACAGAGATTTTGACACTAAATTCATTCCACCACAATACACCTGCCGCTCTTAAACAAAGTTTATAGCTGGCGAACAACCAATTACATTACAGCATTATCAATCTCTGTTCTCTTCCACAGAATCTCATCTACATGTTTAAATGAAACTAGTTGCATTTGTTTTTGTTTTTCCTCCCTCCCCATCCCATCCCTCTGGGTCATCCCAGTGCACCAGCCCCAAGCATCCTGTATCCTGTNTACATGTGTCTTTCTCAATTTTGGTTTCCTGAGGGTATATGCCTAGGATTGGGATTGCTGGGTCATATGGTGGTTTTATTCCTAGTTTTTAAAGGAATCTCCATACCATCTTCCATAGTGGCTGTATCAATTTACATTCCCACCAACAGTGCAAGAGCATTCCCCTTTCTTCACACCCTCTCCAGCACTTATTGTTTGTAGACTTTTTGATGATGGCCATTTTGACAGGTGTGAGGTGATCTCATTGTAGTTTTGATTTGCATTTCTCTCATAATGAGTGATGTTGATCTCTATAATGAGTGATGAGTACGAGTTCCCTGTACTTGTTAGCCATCTTTGTCTTCTTTGGAGAAATGGCTGTTTAGGTCTTTTCCCCAATTTTTGACTGGGTTGTTTCTCTGGTATTGAGTTGTATGATCTGCTTGTATATTTTGGAAATGAATCCTTTGTCAGTTGTTTCATTTGCTATTGTTTTCTCCCATTCTGAGGGTTTTCTTTTCAACTTGTTTATAGTTTCCTTTGCTGTGCAAAAGCTTTTACATTTAATCAGGTCCCACTTGTTCACTTTTGTTTTTATTTCCATTACTCTAGGAGGTAGGTCATCAGAGAGGGCAATGGCACCCCATTCCAGTACTCTTGCCTGGAGAATCCCAGGGACAGCGGAGCCTGGTGGGCTGCCATCTATGGGTTTGCACAGAGTCAGACATGACTGAAGTGACTTAGCAGCAGCAGCAGCAGCAAGAGGTGGGTCATAGAGGATCTTACTATGAGTGATGTTGAGCATCTTTTCATGTATTTGTTAGCCATCTGTATGTCTTTTTTGGAGAAATGTCTATTTGTGTTAGGAATTCAACTGCTGATAGTCAATATTGCATTAGTTCAACTCTAATAAGTTTGGAAAGGGTTAGTCATATTCTTAGTGAAACAAAACAGTCCAAGGTCATGTACATTTTTTTAAAAGAAGAGTTAAATTAGTCATTAATGGGTTGAACATGGCAACATTTTTTTTTATATGTTAGTCATGGGATAGCACATGAGTCTTGCTTCCCTGGTGGCTCAGTGGTAAAGAACCTGCCCACCAATGCAGACGTAAGAGACGTGAGTTCGATCCCTGTGTCTGGAAGATCCCCTGGAGAAGGAGACGGCAACCCACTCCAGTATACTTGCCTGGAGAATTCCAGGGACAGATTAGCCAGGTGGGCTGTAGTCCATGGGGTCACAAAGAGTCAGACACGACTTAGCAACTAAGCAACAATAACTGCACCTGAATCATATGTTTACATTTTATCCTTTAGATTTCACTTTGGAGTTTCTTATTTGTGCACGGTACTTAAATTCGTCAGGGATTTATATCTCCACCTTTCACTGTTTTGTAAAAACCCATGGCTAAGGATTACCCTGTTCAAGAATTGTTAAAAAAGAAGACAGAATAAAAAACCAGAAGGGAGCAAATAGCACCACTATTGATAGGTTTATAGCTACCATTCTCAGATATTTCCATTCAAGTGACAATTCAAACACTTTAAAAGTGGAAAATAAAAATATAAAAGGCAACAGGGAAAACCACAGAAGGATCCAAGGAAATGTGTAGGCTTCAGTTTGAGCAAAATTCATGTGGTAAAACAGGAACCTAGGACAGAGCAGGCATACTGATGCAGATTTTAAATTTTAAATAAAACATGTAGAACCTCTGAAAACAGATCCCCATCTTGGCCCAAAGGGAAGCAAAAGGAGGATGTCCCTGTGTGTGCGTCTGTGTGTGTGTGTCCACGTGTTTATATTAAAAAGTCTTGGAAAATAGTTAAAGATGAGCCTTTGAGCAGTGCTTGTTCTAGTGTAGACCCCAATATGATCGCTTATATCCAAGATACTGCAATCATTGGGAAATTTACCAGAATTAATATTTTTCAGCAATAATGAAGTTTCAGGTGGTCATAATTCACTGTCTCTGAGCAAACTTTTCATTTCAGTACAAATTCACAGGGAAAATAGATAATATAGGCCATACTAGAATGCTCTCCATGATTAAATATGGGGAAAAAATGAAAATTTTACCATGGGAATGCAATAGAAAAACAGTCTGAAAACTTGTGGTGTTGAAGTTTAATGTAAGTTTAACAGTAAAAATCATAATTAGACAAATTAATTATAATGTGGTTGTTTTAATGCGACAGTTAGCCATTTATCAGAGCAGTTAAAATGGGCTACATCTGAATACCATTCTCCTAAAACACTGAGTGCAGTTCTGAGAAGAAAATAATGCATAGAATAGAAATGCAATAAGAGGAGGAATCGAATGATTAAAATATCAGGGGGTTAGGACAAAGAGCAACTCTCCAGTCTTCCAGAGGACGCTGTGATAGCAAAAATGCAGGGGTCCCAGTCGGCACAAGCAGGAAAAGGTGAGTTTGCAGTCAAGGAGAATGAAGTCAGAGTGACAACTGAGGCAAATTCACTCTGAGTGATCATTTATTCAACAGATGCTATCTACTTATTTTAAAATGTCAAAAGAGAGTCAAAATTAGAAAGGCATAAATAGAACCTTCAAAGAAAACAAGGCCACTGGGAAATGGGTGATACTTGTTGTTCTAGTAATGCTTGCAGGCGGACGCCAAGTGGAGCAGTGGTTAAGGCCATTATTTCTTTTGCAATTACTAAATGAACTTCCCACTGTGTAAAGATATATGTATACGTTAACTGAGGATTCATGCTTTTGAGAACTGTGATTTTAAACATATATTGAGGCAAAGATGTCTTCATTTAATGCTTTCACATATATGAAAAGGACAGAAAATACATAAAGGCATTTATTATGTGAAATCTCACAGCAAAAAATTAAAAGCCTGGAGGAAATTAGTATTATTTTCATGTGCAACAAACTCGCACTGATACAGCCAGTGTTATTGCAATTCCAATAAATTAATCTTTTATCCCAAGTCAAGAAAGCAAATTTGAATGCAAGGGAGAATCATGCTATTATAAGGATAACCTTGACTCTATTCTACTATCCTTTTTTTCCTCAATAAATCTTTCACAGAGATCGGAATTTACATTCTTGTTTGTGTATAATGAGTTTTGCACCTGTGGTGTGATTAGCTTGCTCTTTTCCTAAACAGATCATAAGATAACTAGTTAAGCGCTGGCCTTCTCCGGTGTCTCTTCTATATTAAAAAGGAAGAAAGAGGTTTTTGCTGGGGGGAGAAGGAACGGTGGGGACGAGGGAAAGCAATGCTATTTACCTCCTTTTGCACCCCATCCATCCTGCTCTGTTAGCTGATGGGGTGAAGGATAGGGCCTGAAAATGATATAGCCAAAGTCCAGGTTGATAGACCCAGAGTTGGAGAAAGAGACACTGCCCCTCTTTCCCCAGCACCTCAAGTCACAGAGAAGCTGGGAAATAAAACTACCGGCATGAAATCAGGAGGGTCCACTGCTCCTAGAGAGACTTCCTAAGGGAAGAAGTAACAACTTTTATTCTAAAGAAACATGTGCGTGTGAATCACAGTCTGGGGTAGGAAGCGGTGTCCAGGGAACAGTCATGTCCAGTCTAGTCTCTTAATGCTAATGTCACCAAACACAGACTTTCAGGCTAGCAAGGGGGTTTGGGTCACTGGAAAGTGACAAGTTACCTGTGACCTTCCTGACAACTGTGTTTCACAACACCTTGTGTGAGGACACAAGCATGTCTAGTGTGTCATCCCTCAAAGTGAACCTGAAATACCTCACTGATGAAGGGTCTAGGTATGACTGCAAGTCACAGCATCACTGCCCCTGTGGCAGCGACGTTCTACTGGCACTGAGCTCCAGAGAGCAAAGAATTCCTTTTGTACAGTTTTAACCACAGTACTTGGAACACTGTCTGGCATGTTGTAGGCACTCAATAAATGTGTTGACTGAATGAATGCATCCTGCACAGCGTGGCACCTGGGCCTATGTACAGCTGCTTCCTCCTCCCTTCCTAACTCCTTCTGCATGAGCATCGGCGGAAACACTCCCAGCCTACAGCAGCCCAGCAAAAATAATGTCTCTTTCATACGCATGTCTGAGCCCTTTCCCCTAACTAAGGGAAGACTACCAGCTAAGTTACTTAACCTCTTAGACCCTCAGTTTCTTCAGAAATAAAATAGGAATGATTACAGAAACTCAAGACAGTTGAACATATTCAATGAATTAATGAAAGCAAAATGCGAAGTGTATAACAGTTTTTCAATATTCAGTAAAGATACAAGTAATCTATTTGAGTAGAATTGGGCTTCTCAAATAAGATAGTATGGGAATTTCTCAATTTTCTAAGGAATTATGAGGCAATGAATGGGAATCTGCTGGGATGCCCCTTATAGAAAATCCCATATATGTACTTTTGTGTTCACAGAAACAAACCAGAATGAAACCTTGGGTATTGACCTTGAACTGGGAAAATAAGCCAAGTCAACTCTACTGGCCTGGAGTTTAGCCCTGAACACCATGACCAATACTCACACCCTCCACAATGACCATTGGGTCAACATTAGGGCTGGGGAAAAGTTTCAGGAAACCAGAAGACACAGGTCTTTCCCCAGGCTGTTCATAATGGACCACCCAATGGCCCATTGTTCCTCCATTTCTGGCCTCTCCTCCACCTGCCTTAGTTTTATGTGAGCCCAGAATTCAGTCTGAATTTCAGTCTACCAAAATCAATCTTAATACAAAAGAATATCATGAATAATAAAAGGAGATATTTAAGAAATTTCAGAGAGGCATGCTCTCCTCATCTCTAAGATGTTGCCCACAGCACTCTGCCTTTCCCCACTTTCAGAAGTTCTTCTCTTGTTTGATTCTCACTCTCTAAGCTGTGAAGAAGGCTGAGCGCCGAAGAATTGATGCTCTTGAACTGTGGTGTTGGAGAAGACTCTTGAGAGTCCCTTGGACTGCAAGGAGATCCAACCAGTCCATTCTGAAGGAGATCAGTCCTGGGTGTTCATTGGAAGGACTGATGCTAAAGGTGAAACTCTAGTACTTTGGACACCTCATGAGAAGAGTTGACTCATTGGAAAAGACTCTGATGCTGGGAGGGATTGGGGGTAGGAGGAGAAGGGGACGACCAAGGATGAGATGGCTGGATGGCATCACTGACTGAATGGACGCGAGTCTGAGTGAACTCCAGGAGATGGTGATGGACAGGGAGGCCTGGCATGCTGCGATTCCTGGGGTTGCAGAGAGTCGGACACGACTGAGCGACTGAATTGAACTGGAGCTCTGTTAGCCAATGCTTTCCCCTCCTCCTTAGACTGTCAAATTCTCCTGCTGTTAACTATCCATACTTCTCCTCTGCTCCTTTGGTGCCAGAACTTTGAGCTCCCGAGGTTCAGGATTTCCCTAAAGTGGGTCTTTCAAAGTATTTCTCAGTAAGACAATTTGTTACTATAAGAAATATTCCTATGAGGGGATGAAAGAATTAAGTTGTTGCCTTGTGCATAGTTAGGAATATAAGATATATACATTAAAATATATTTAGATATAAATATTTATATATATGTATATCTAAAATGATTTAGATATAATTTCACTTGAATCGTTCCTCTGTTCTTTGTGAATAATGATAAAACCTGTGGGCAAAACACCCCCACCTTAAATACACACACACCATCACTGCCATTGCCATCATCACCATCCCCATCATCACTATAGATTGTTAAATGCAGCTAACCATCTATAACTGCTGCCCTTTCATTATCTTCCTTTGAAACTTACCCCAAACTGCGGTCTTTCAGGATCAGTTCCTTTATAAAACCATTTTGAAACCAAATGTTTATGAGTTTCCAGCACAATTGCTTAGACCCTTTCTCTCCCATCCCCCTCCCTCACACTGGTAATATGACGGCTACAAAGATATAAAACCTGAACATGGGTGAGCTTAGCTCTTTGTGTATAGAATACACACTTAACAGACACACTCCCTGGGTAGCCATCCTATTTTGAGAATCAGGAGAGTCTACCACCAAGGAAACAGTACTTGATCTCTGTCCCACCCTCAGGTACCTCAAGGACAGATAGTTCCTAATAATTCTTCTCACAGGAGTAGCACGGTTCCTTCTGTGAAAACAAACCTAGGAATTTGGGAAATAAAGAAGCCCTATCCTGAAGGTAAGGGGCTTCCCAAGTGGCACAGTGGTAAAGAATCTGCCTGCCAATACGGGAGATATAAGAGATGGGGGTTCGATCCCTGGGTTGGGAAGATCCCCTGGAGGAGAGTGCAGGGTAGCCCACTCCAGTATTCTTGCCTGGAGAACCCCATGGACAAAGAAGCTTGGCGGGCTACAGTTCATAGGGTCATACAGAGTCAGACATGACTGAAGTGACTCACAAGAAGCACAAGCATACATCCTGAAGGTGGAGCAGTTTAGACCTGTGCATGGAAAGCTATGTGAAAAGATGAGTGATTCGGCAGGAAGTCATTGGGATGCCAGGACTGGGAGGCAGACATACTAGCTTCTTTGGGCAGAAAGCAAGGTTNATAAAAGGAGATATTTAAGAAATTTCAGAGAGGCATGCTCTCCTCATCTCTAAGATGTTGCCCACAGCACTCTGCCTTTCCCCACTTTCAGAAGTTCTTCTCTTGTTTGATTCTCACTCTCTAAGCTGTGAAGAAGGCTGAGCGCCGAAGAATTGATGCTCTTGAACTGTGGTGTTGGAGAAGACTCTTGAGAGTCCCTTGGACTGCAAGGAGATCCAACCAGTCCATTCTGAAGGAGATCAGTCCTGGGTGTTCATTGGAAGGACTGATGCTAAAGGTGAAACTCTAGTACTTTGGACACCTCATGAGAAGAGTTGACTCATTGGAAAAGACTCTGATGCTGGGAGGGATTGGGGGTAGGAGGAGAAGGGGACGACCAAGGATGAGATGGCTGGATGGCATCACTGACTGAATGGACGCGAGTCTGAGTGAACTCCAGGAGATGGTGATGGACAGGGAGGCCTGGCATGCTGCGATTCCTGGGGTTGCAGAGAGTCGGACACGACTGAGCGACTGAATTGAACTGGAGCTCTGTTAGCCAATGCTTTCCCCTCCTCCTTAGACTGTCAAATTCTCCTGCTGTTAACTATCCATACTTCTCCTCTGCTCCTTTGGTGCCAGAACTTTGAGCTCCCGAGGTTCAGGATTTCCCTAAAGTGGGTCTTTCAAAGTATTTCTCAGTAAGACAATTTGTTACTATAAGAAATATTCCTATGAGGGGATGAAAGAATTAAGTTGTTGCCTTGTGCATAGTTAGGAATATAAGATATATACATTAAAATATATTTAGATATAAATATTTATATATATGTATATCTAAAATGATTTAGATATAATTTCACTTGAATCGTTCCTCTGTTCTTTGTGAATAATGATAAAACCTGTGGGCAAAACACCCCCACCTTAAATACACACACACCATCACTGCCATTGCCATCATCACCATCCCCATCATCACTATAGATTGTTAAATGCAGCTAACCATCTATAACTGCTGCCCTTTCATTATCTTCCTTTGAAACTTACCCCAAACTGCGGTCTTTCAGGATCAGTTCCTTTATAAAACCATTTTGAAACCAAATGTTTATGAGTTTCCAGCACAATTGCTTAGACCCTTTCTCTCCCATCCCCCTCCCTCACACTGGTAATATGACGGCTACAAAGATATAAAACCTGAACATGGGTGAGCTTAGCTCTTTGTGTATAGAATACACACTTAACAGACACACTCCCTGGGTAGCCATCCTATTTTGAGAATCAGGAGAGTCTACCACCAAGGAAACAGTACTTGATCTCTGTCCCACCCTCAGGTACCTCAAGGACAGATAGTTCCTAATAATTCTTCTCACAGGAGTAGCACGGTTCCTTCTGTGAAAACAAACCTAGGAATTTGGGAAATAAAGAAGCCCTATCCTGAAGGTAAGGGGCTTCCCAAGTGGCACAGTGGTAAAGAATCTGCCTGCCAATATGGGAGATATAAGAGATGGGGGTTCGATCCCTGGGTTGGGAAGATCCCCTGGAGGAGAGTGCAGGGTAGCCCACTCCAGTATTCTTGCCTGGAGAACCCCATGGACAAAGAAGCTTGGCGGGCTACAGTTCATAGGGTCATACAGAGTCAGACATGACTGAAGTGACTCACAAGAAGCACAAGCATACATCCTGAAGGTGGAGCAGTTTAGACCTGTGCATGGAAAGCTATGTGAAAAGATGAGTGATTCGGCAGGAAGTCATTGGGATGCCAGGACTGGGAGGCAGACATACTAGCTTCTTTGGGCAGAAAGCAAGGTTATCAGAAAAGAGTGGCATTTTGGCTTCAGCTGTTGAAGTGTCACTCCCTTTGTTCTGGCCACCATCCTTGGCATGCGTCCTGGGGCAGGTACTGTACTTTCACATGGCAGGAAATTATTGGTAAGACCTCTCTGGCCAAATAGTATCTGTCATTTCCTTCTTGGGATAATGCTGCATAATGTACTGTAAAATCTACCAATTTATTAATTAGACCACTATACATGGGGAACTGGTTACAAGAAAATAAAATAAGGACATTTTAAAAGTCAGATGAGGAGGCGAGTTCCCTTTTCTTATCATGAAGTTGGTGAGTGGGTAGTGCAATCTTTAGAACACAGGCCATATGAAGAAGAAACGAGATTTATCCAGGAATAAAAGTATCCACATTTATGAATTCCTCTTTGTTGGTTAAAGTCAGAAGATCCACTTTGTCTTGTAACAACTTGCTAAATCAAGTTTCCACCCCCAGACCCAGGTGTTCTTTCCCTAACTTTGTGACCATGAGCTGCTGTGCTCCTCCAGTGGCAGCATCCACTGACTCAGCGTGGAGCATTACAGAAAGAGGATGTCTCTCCTGCTGAGGGCTACGCTTTGCTGTTCAAGGCAAGTGGAAGGGAACAACTTTTAAGTCCTTTTCAGAACAAACAGATGGTGTCCACCAACCAAACACAAGATAGAAACAATAGTTTAGACACAATCTATTTCTGAAATGTCGTCTCCTGGGGGGATTCTTTAGAGAGAGCTAAAATATTAAAGCCAAATAGGTTTTAAACATAATGTGCTTTCCTGTGTAACTGCAGGCACCAATTAAGAAAGAAAAATGCATATATTATAGAACTGGGGAACAAAGCATTCCTAGGATTTAAATGGAAAGGAAATCTGATATCAAAGTGAGGTTCACACGAAACATGAGGGTCTCGCTTACAGAGCATATGCCTCTTTGAGAAGGTCAATATCTCCTAAGATGAAATGGCAAGAGAATAATTTTTTTTTAAGCAAAGAACTGAAAAGAAAGAAAATGAAAACTGTCCACTCATGAACCCTGAATTTTCAAGGTCATGCATTTTAGAGGTGTTAAAATTAAATTGGTATGTAGAAAACAGATTGGAAAAAAACTCAGGAAAGAAAGGACCTATAAATAAATTGAGATATTACAGAAATGTATTAGGGAAACCACAGAAGGAACAGAAACATTTTCCTATAGAAAAGTTGACCTTTTCAAAGAAAGATTAAATGGAAAATAGGCTAATCTGAAGGTAAAGTCTGATAAGCACCATTGCTTGTTAATAAAATGTCCACTTTGCAAGGTGAATAGACAGTCCAGTCTCAATGTGGGATGACTCCAGTGTCTTCCTTGCTTACTCTTGTGTCTGTGTGAAACACCTTCAAGGTTTTCTATACCAAAGCATAACCTGCTATGAATTTAAATCTTTGACAGCCCGTGTTTCTGGTTGATTAAACTAAGTTGTTTATGGGGTCTGTGGTGTGAATTCAACTTGAGAACAATTAAACTATCCATCTCCGGAGCAAGGAGCTCACTGGCATAGACATCTGACTGTCATCACTTGTCATGCATCTTTCCATTGTCATCTCTGCAGCTTCTTGATACGCAGATATTGGCTCCAGTTCTGAAGAGGGATCATTTGTCACTATCATCAAGTGGCACACAGTGGGTTCCAGTTCATTCAAGGTTCTGAGCATGCATTTTGTGTTAGAACAATTCATAATGAAAGTCCATGCTAGGAATGCTGCAATGGTTCTCTGTTTCTCCCTTTCTCTCTATCTCCTCCCTCTCTCTTTCCTTCTCTTGTTTTTCCTCCTAAGCAAACCATATACAAACTATAAGCTACTGCAAAGCCTACTCATAACCCTCATATCACTTATGCACTCATCCAGGGACCTTTTCCTCAGCAACACTATGCGACTTGGCATGCTCTGAGTTGTCAAAAAGGCAAAAATGAAGTAAAAATAGTCTCAAGCCCAAAGAGTTTTATGACTGAGAGAGGCACACAAACGATGTCCCAGGACATGGTTTCCCACAACTCAGTCTGAGGCCCTGGCATCATGGCATATTCCAGATCCATGGCAATAGGAACAACACATTTCTTGGCCTAAGAGATTCATAAGCACCAAAATATTTAGCACAATAATAGATATTATTGTATCTTCATTATTGAAAAACTGCTGCTGGGTGTAAGTTTACCTAGAATCCAAGCAATGTTGCATATTGACTGAGCTACAGATTTCTTTCTCCCACATCTGTGTTCCTGACTATATATCTGCCAAACCATATCTGGCAACAATGAAACAAGGTTGCATGTAGAAAACTTAGGTTGCTGAGTTAAAACAGCTATTTTCCAATGAAAGCTTGACTTTGTGTACTGCCAGAAAGCATCACATGTGAACAGGGCTATAATTTTTTTTCAAAAAATAATGCAGCCTAAATTCAGGCTGTTCAATCACATTTGTGCAAAGAAATATGAGAGGCCATGGATACAGTCCTGAATAGCATGTGGAACAGATTTACCAGAGGCCAACACAGTAATCATCTAGGCACACAGAGAGCCTGATCTCCATCCCTGGAGTCCTATATTCTTCCTTTCTGCTTCCTAAGTAGTGTTTCCCATACTTGGTGATAAGCCTCACTGGACTGAGACCAGGAAAACTCAGTGTGATGGAGTATGTGTTACACACCATGACCCACACTGGAGATGTGGATCCTCACAGAACAAGGCATACTTGGGAACTTATGAATAACAAAGAGACTGAAATGAAGAAGGGGTAAGGCAACCGCTCAAAGCAACAGAGCTGCTACACACGTGAGTCAGCATCTGAGCCCCGAAACCAAGCTCTCTCTGCTCTACAAGCAGCAGGGACATACGTTGCAAACTCGGTCACCTGGGTCCTACCTTTGGAATCAGAAACCTTGAAAGTGTTGATGGAAAAGCTCCCAGGGGCCTGCCACAGATGCTCCATAGCCTGTCACTCAAGGGCCACCATGTCCCACCTTGCTCTCTGTGCAAGAAATATGTTTGTGCAAAGAAATACAAGGGGCCATGGATACAGTCCTGAATGGCACATAGAACAAATTTACCAGAGGCCAAAACAGAAATCACCGAAGCACACAGAGAACCTGATCTTCATCCTCGGAGTCCCATATTCTTCTCTTCTGTTTCCCAAGGAGTAGTTCCCAAACTTAGGGATAAGACTCACCAGACTGAGACCAGATCTCCTCCTGATGGCAAAGGCAAGTGTCTCTCCCACTGATGTGTATTCACTGATTTAAGCATCACAACGTTATGAAGCTCTGCTTGTGTTTTCTCTATGGGGATAAATGAGGAAATCAAGGCTAGAATCATTAAGTGACTTGTATGAGGTCACATTGTATGAACTTCCCTGGTGGCTCAGACAGTAAAGAATCTGCCTGCAATGAGGGAGGCCCGAGTTCGATCCCTGGGTTGGGAAGATCCTCTGGAGAAGTCAATGGCAACCCACCTTAATATTCATGCCTGGAGAATTCCATGGACAGAGGAGCCTGGCAGGCTACAGTCCATGGGGTCTCAAAGAGTTGGCATGACTGAGTGACTTCACTTTCACTTTCATGAGGTCGCACAGCTGGTCGGCAGGCCTGCACTGAGCTGTCTTTGTAACCTCTGTTACAGAGGTTTTAAGTTCTGTTGCCCCAAATCCTATACAGTGTCCCAGCCTCTTCCCCAACTTCCAGGCCATGATCTAGTACCTCTTGTCAGATCAGCAGTGGTGTTAGATTAGAAACAATGTGTACAATAAATGTAATGCGCTTGAATCATTCTAAAACCATCCCCTCCCCACCCCCTAGGTCGGTGGAAAAACTCTTCTACAAAATTGGTTCCTGGTGCCAAAAAGGTTGGAGACCGCTGCTCTGGGGGGACTCACCACTATTGAGTCTATGCCAATGGCAAGGAAGTGACTTTTCCAAACA
>SJYX01022908.1:246716-275754 GCA_006410675.1 Oreotragus oreotragus
TACGGTTGGAACAACATTGGGAATTTTCATTAGACCAGGCGTGCTTTCTTCAGCACATCACAGTCCTCGTGTCCTGCCCTCATCTCTTACATTTCTACTTGTTCCCAGTGGGGAGCTGAGTTTGAGAACCACAGCTATACATGCCTAGGCTGGGCATACAGTACTTGGGATAAGGAAAATAAATGCCCACCCTGCTTGCTACCACAAGACTTTACAAAAAAGAATGAAGCCAACCAACTAACATGACTTCTGCAACAGCCATTTCAAACCTATCTCTAAATGTTTCCAACAGATGAAATAAAGCTAAATTAAAAGCCAACACAAGGGCAAGAGAAACCTAGTATTCAGTGCTCATGAGATCAGAGCTTGGTTCTCGCATCTGCCCATATTAAAGAAAGCACAGAGTGCTCCACCCACATAGTCTTGGCGAAAGACAGCGCTTGTTTTATATTTAGTGTTTTGGACTGGATACTAGTTCCCCAGCCAGGGATCAAATCCGGGGCCACAGTAGTAAAAGCACCAAGTCCTAACCACAGGACCACTAGAAAACTCATAGAAGGCGGGGTTTAGAATCAGTTTCGGGACTCAGTTCCAGGGTTCACCCGAGTGTCCCAACTTCCTACAAACTGCATGTGGAGTTAAGTGCCCAGTAGCAACCAGTGGCCCTGTAATCCCCTACCCCTACATCTTGCCACCCTCTCCAATCTCTGCATCTCAACTGGGCACCAGAATTCTTCATCCATTATTTCTGCCTGGCCCTTGCATCATTCCTAGATCTCCAAATTTTCTCTGAATACTTCCACTCTTAACCTCAACAGCGAATTCTGATGCCCCAACAAGTTCCTCTAAATCTCCTTCCTAGGAATGAAGCCTCTTTTCCTTCCTTCACACCCTTCAGCAACCATGCTCCACCTAGATCATTAACTAGATGTCTATTTCCCATCCTCCATCCCAGACAGTGCCTACCTGGGGAGCCTACACCATGAGAATGCAAGTAGTTAAAGTAAGCCAGGTGACCTCTCTCCAATGAAAATGCTGATGGAAATCCAATCTAGAACATAAAAGTGAGGTGGGAGTGAGAAAGGACTCTCCCCCATTTCTAGGTACGTTCCCCAAAGGTATCTCAGGGCACGGTGTGTGTACAATACATGAGGCACTAATGGTCTGAAGGCCAGTGAGCTATAACATTTGTACACAGATGGCAACCCACTCCAGTATTCTAGCCTGAAATATTTCATGGACAGAGGAGCCAACAGTCGATGGGGTCACAAGTGTCAGACACGACTGAGTACAGCACCTTCTACCACCCTTATGGGGACCCACATATTCAGACAGGCTTCTCTTTCTCTATCCAGAACTTGGTAAGAATACTAGGATGTCACTACAAGTTTTCCAGTTCATAAAGGCACCAATTTAAACTCATAATTATTTCCATAGTTTACTATTTTAGAAAGTTTCCATAAGAGACGTGTTATACAGAAAGAGAAAATAGAATAAAAATAAGAGCTACTTAATCAATCTACAATTTTGAGACAATGCGAGTTATTTTTTGTGCTTCTGCTTCCGGGTCCAAGGGTGTCTCCCTGGCAGGCAGGCCTGAGTCTGCTCTGGGTAGCCATGCAAGCACAGGATGGATGGTCATTGGAGGGCTGTAAAAACGACAACTTCCTTCCACTTAATTGCCTGTGTCTCACACAAAAGAGCATTTAGAGTATTCCTTGCTAATACAAAGATAAATAACTGCCTTACAGGGAGCCTTATTGGGAGCAGGGGTTATGCAAGAAGAGTGAGTATAGAAGCTATGTTATTACTGTGTAATCTGCAGGTTCAGTTCAGTTCAGTTCAGTCGCTGTCATGTCCAACTCTGGGCCCCCCTGAACTGCAGCACGCCAGGCCTCCCTGTCCATCACCAACTCCCGGAGTCCACCCAAACCCATGTCCATTGAGTCAGTGATGTCATCCAACCATCTCATCCTCTGTCGTCCCCTTCTCCTCCTGCCCTCAATCTTTCCCAGCATCAGGGTCTTTTCCAATGAGTCAGCTCTTTGCATCGGGTGGCCAAAGTATCAGAGTTTCAGCTTCAACACCAGTCCTTCCAATCTGCAGGCAGACTATGCTAAAAGAAGGCTCTGCAGAATTTCCCAAGTGAGGCCTCCAAAATGCCCACACCCACGGGTAAAAGCACAAGCTATGGTCGCTTGACCGCAAAATGTTGGCTAGTGTTTTTGATCATCTTCCAAAGCATCTCTTCAAACTTTGCACAGACCAAGAAAAAAAGTCATCATTTGGTATTTGACAATGAACGTTATTGCGTACAAAGAAGATAACACTGGGGACAAAGACTTCCATGAGGAGATTTTCCTAGATTGCCTCACATTATCAAGGACAATACCCAGAAGAAACTGTCATGCGGCATGCTGAGCCAAAAGGGGCCACAACTGTTTAAATGATCTATATTTCTTGCACTGATTAATATAATTCTATAAAATTCAGTGTTGATATACACAGCAGCACATTCATTCATACACGCTTAGAAAATAAATCTGCTTTTCTAAACTTTTCCCTTTGCATGGGCGGAAGGGAAGTTCTGACATGCTACCTCTCTACCTTCTCCTTCCCTTCTGGTGATTTAGTTGCTAAACCATGTCCAGCTCTTTTGTGACCCCATGGACTGTAGCCTGCCAGGCTCCTCTATCCATGGGATTTCCCAGGCAAGAACACTGAAGTGGGTTGCCATTTCCTTCTCCAGGGGATCTTCCCGACCCAGGGATTGAACTCACATCTCCTGCATTGCAGGCTGTCTCCAGCTTTACATGCAGATTCCTTACCACTGAGCCACCAGGGAGGCCCTTACTTTATACTCACCTCAACTGTTAATCACCATTTGCCCTCAATCCCCACTCCAATCCCCAGCTCCTGAGAGAACCCCTGTTATATCAGCCTGGAGACCTCTCTCATTCAAATAACAGTATTTCAATCTCATTCACCTCTCATTTACTTTCAGAAGTAGATTCAGTAGCAAAGTATTTGTTCACTATACTTTGAGAAGTCTTCCAGGGAAAGGCCATTACTTACTGCAGTAAGCTGAGAATAGAAGTGATTTTACTGTCTCTCAGGATAACTAATTTCGATTGATCTAGTTAAGCGGCAAACAAGTTGCCAAGGTTAATTATAATTCATCAATCACACAAACAAACAGAGTTTACTGATGGAGACAGCCCCACACATTTGTTTGAGGTATGCAACAACGTTGGGAGAGATCAGTTTTAATAATCTTTCCCTCCATGTTCATTGTCAGGAAAATGTGATTTAAAGAAAATCATTTATGCAGTCCCAAATGTATCAATGGAGAACAATCTTACTATTTTTCATTCTTTATAAAGAAAATCAACACAGCCAACAGAAATCAGTTGACAACTATAAAAGGTTTTCAGTCAGTTTAATCTCCATGAAATGTTTATTGATGCTGTGTGAAGCCAAAACATTATTTAGATAAATGCTTTTATTGTCTGTGTGAATTTTGCTAAAAGTATGAGATGGATTTCTTTATGGTTTCTTTCTAGGTAAACTTTAACAAAGGACTGCAAGCAACTCATCAGTAGCTTCGGTTAGATGGGTCTTTGCAGTAGGTGCTGACTGATGAAAAACGTGGAGACTTGGAATCAAAATGAGTCGCCTTCTAAGGCCAGGGGATATTTCCCTTAGCACAGTTTGAGTCAGATGACCAGTATATGCACTGCTACCGAAAGGCTTTTTTTTTTTTGCTAATAACCTCTCCAAAAATAATAAAAAATAAAAGGTTCCTTTATTCTGAAATGACTATTTATGAGAACTTCTCTAAAAGGCATTGTAAATTAATTAACCTCCAATTAAAATAAATAAATTTATATTTTTTTTAAAAAAGAAATCTTCCCTGGGAAATCCCATGGACAGAGGATACTGGCAGGCTGCAGTTAATGGGGTCACAAAAAAAATAAATAAATAAATAAAAGGCATTGAGCTAGGTTCCATCAGACTAGCAATAAACAAGCTAGGTATGGTCTGTCTCCACACAACTGACAGTCTCATGAGGAAGACAACCCTTTAAATAAATGACTATAATAAAGTATGTTGTGAATCATCGTAGAAGCAGTACAGGGCAGTATATGAGGGACTAAAGCAGACACTTAACTAGGAGGCAAGCAAGATGCCCCGATGGAAGTACTTTTACGTATAAAGATAATTCATATGTTGTCAAGGCAAAGCGGAGAAGGCAATGGCACCCCACCCCAGTACTCTTGCCTGGAAAATCCAATGGACAGAGTGGCCTGGTGGGCTGCAGTCCATGGGGTCGCTAACAGTCAGACAGACTGAGCGACTTACTTTCACTTTTCTCTTTCATGCATTGGAGAAGGAAATGGCAACCCACTCCAGTATTCTTGCCTGGAGAATCCCAGGGATGGGGGAGCCTGGTGGGCTGCCGTCTATGGGGTCACACAGAGTCGGACACGACTGAAGTGACTTAGCAGCAGCAGCAGCAGCAAGGCAAAGAGGAGAGAGGATAACTCTAATCAGAGATGGAAGGGCTTCTTACATTATTTGGGCATGAGACACCCTCAGCTAAATTGTCAATCCATGTGTGGAATACAGAGCAATGAAAACAATCAGGGACATGGGACTCGGTCAGAAAAAAAAAAAAAACAGGCTCAACATCAAGAATTAATGCTAGTTACTTAAGAACCTGCTTCTTATTTCACACAGGACCAGTGTCAGTTCTTAAATCCATTTGTTAAACAAACCACCATAATACCACTTGCTCATTCCATTTATATTAATTCAGCTTGCATGAGAGAAAGCTATTTGCTGTTAGTGGAACCAAGGGTTCTGCCAGAGGACATTTTCAATGGAAGAGAGGAGAGAAGGAAGAAGTTTAGAAGAATCATCAAGGTTTGATCCCCAAGCACCTGTACAACTCCCAGAGAGCCTGTCTTTATCTAAAGTCGTAACAATTCCTTCAGCACCACTCATTACAAAAGCAGAAAAGAATGCCTCAGCCAGATGTGTAGGTCTTCAAAATATTCATGAGTGCACCTGCACTTTCTGCAGTCTTAGGATGTGTGATTCTGTATTCCCATTCAGTAAAAATAAAGAAATCAAGAATTAAGTGTGTGTATACATTATATGAGCGAGAGTCACTTGGAACTCTTCAGTGCCTTGGAGATGCAGAGATTTAGAACCTTAGTGCAAATCTTCTTTTCAAAATATGCTCAAGTCTAGGTTTATCCCCAAACCTTCATAAATCTCCATCCTCTTCATTTCTGCCTTCATATGTGTGTGCTGTTCTAACTTCAATCCCTCCTTCTTTGTCTTCAAAGGCATGTAGTGATGCTTGAAGTTTACTGAAGACTTAAAGTAATATGGGAAGAAATCACATTTCAAAACATCACATCTGTCATCTTATTGACTCCCCCAAACCTCTCCAAAGGCTGCCAAGGTAGACCAACTTGCTTTCCTCTCTGCTTCCCTTAAAACAAAACAAAACAAAACAAAACAAAACAAAAAAAACAATGATACTTCCCAGAACCCTGGTGAAGAAAATATTATTATTGTTACCACACACTGTGGCTAGAAACTGGATAAAGCATAAAAACTGTGTATTTGAAAGGTAAATTTTGAAGATCTTTAGACAGAGATACTTAGAGGTCCCTGTAAAGAACACCAATTCCATGATACAATCATACCATCATGGAGTGACAGAGCGCAATTTCTTTTGACAGCAGCTCAGCTTGAGAGATACATTGAGGGTGATGGGTAGGGCATAGGGACATGCACAGAGACAAGGATGATCATTCTAATGACTACTCTTTCTTGAATTTCACTTTACCCCCTAATGAGAAGAAAATGATTAATATTATTATCATTATTATCTCTAACTGAGAGATTCTTAATAATCATTGGCAACTAATACTTATATTAGCGCTATATATATATACATATGCACATGTGCATATCTATACACATATATATATATATATATATATATACACATACACAACCAGGAAGATCCCCTGGAGAAGGGATAGGCTACCCACACCAATATTCTTGGACTTCCCTGGTGGATCAGATGGTAAAGAATCCACCTGCAATGTGAGAGACCTGGGTTCAACCCCTGGGTTGGGAAGATTCCTTAGAAGAGGGCATGGCAACCCATTCCAATAATCTTGCCTGGAGAATCCACATGGACAGAGATGCCTGGCAGGCTATAGTCCATGGGGTCGCAAAGCACAGGACACGACTGAGTGACTAAGCACATAAACACACAATAACGTGTGAATTATCTGTAAGTAAAATAAGCATGATTCAAACAGTGATGTAGCTTTTTTCAATTTTTCAAATTACATGGCCTATTCTGGAAAAGAATTATCTGAACTGGGTGGCCTTAACCTCTATTTTCAATTATGTCAAGGGTGGTGTTTCAGTGAGAAATATAAATAGAACTCTTTTCTAAGCTAATGCCTCCCTATTTAAGAATTCGCACTTTTCCCACTTATTTTATGGTTCAGAAAGGAATTACTAATTACTTCAAGGTTCTTTCTGAATCGAAGGTTTCAAAAGGACATGAAAATAACTCATGTTCCTTTAATAAACATACCTATTAATGCTCTATTTGAATGAAGAAGCAGGACATGCAAGAAAGTTGAAAATAAATATCTGCTATGAAGCAATGTGAAATTTAATTATCTAGACTATATGCTGACTTCATCTTCACTAATGAGGAAGAGAGATTCTTATTAAGAATAAAATACATTTTTGTCTTTGTAATTTTAAAAGCATGTTAGACACTTTAGGAAAATATTTTAAGTTTAAAGTTTAGCCTAGTGTTACCAAAGAAAATGAACCATCTTTTTTAACTGACAAGTTTTAAGGGTTTTAAAATAATGCTTTGTGCTAAACATATACAAAGTTCAATTCAAAAATATTTTGAGTGCTTATTAAATGCCAAGCATTAAAGATATAAAGAGAAGTATGTCGGTTTTTTTGCCCTCAAAGATCCATAGAATAGTATTATTTACCTGCCCACCAAACCAACTTACAAAATTATTTTGAGCAAATTATCTATTATTACCTATGTGTTCAGAATAAAGATATAGTATTTATCTGTATTTAGTGGTTAGACTTTTTGAACTATTTACTGCAAAAACTTAAAATACTGGTTTTCATTAATCAGTATAATCCTGTATTACATTTCTATGAGAAAATATAAAGTGAAATCTTGTTAAAATGTTCTCTGATCAGGTCCTTAACACTTTTCTAGAGAAAGGGATTTACAAAAGCATCCACCAAGTATATAATATAATCTATGGAAATAGAAAAATTCATTTCCCTTCAGTATTTAGTAATTTTCATGAACCAGATTTCAAACTAAAAATAAGAAATACATTTTAGAATCACTTTATTCATTTTATCATTTTATCTAGTAGAGTGCCATTTCATTAAATCAAATGCAAAATACCCTGATGTTTTAAACAAAAGTGGCCATTCTTGAGGTATTTATAGTATATTTCAAGTTTATATTCCTACCTTGAGTTAATAGATGTACATGTGAATTAGGGCAAATTACCTATTTATGTCTATTATGTTCAAATAATATTCTGCCCTGAAACGTGTTTTGAAAACTGAATACTGGATAAAAAAATGAACTTAGCGTTGTCATTAAATAAATAGTTCATCATCTTAGTAAAACTGGGTTTTTTATGCATAAACATATTCAGTTCTTGGAGGACTGGTGTATATCGTAACTTACTTTTGCCAAATATTTGCATTTTCAAGTCTTAATAACATCACATACTAAGTGATCATTTTCTACTCTGGGACATATGTAATTAATAGCATCACTGGAAGGATGAGTTACATTGGGATGTTATTCCTAAATTCAAAATTAAAGCACAATCACTTCTACCACACTTTATACTATATATATATATATATATATATATACACATACACAACCAGGAAGATCCCCTGGAGAAGGGATAGGCTACCCACACCAATATTCTTGGACTTCCCTGGTGGATCAGATGGTAAAGAATCCACCTGCAATGTGAGAGACCTGGGTTCAACCCCTGGGTTGGGAAGATTCCTTAGAAGAGGGCATGGCAACCCATTCCAATAATCTTGCCTGGAGAATCCACATGGACAGAGATGCCTGGCAGGCTATAGTCCATGGGGTCGCAAAGCACAGGACACGACTGAGTGACTAAGCACATAAACACACAATAACGTGTGAATTATCTGTAAGTAAAATAAGCATGATTCAAACAGTGATGTAGCTTTTTTCAATTTTTCAAATTACATGGCCTATTCTGGAAAAGAATTATCTGAACTGGGTGGCCTTAACCTCTATTTTCAATTATGTCAAGGGTGGTGTTTCAGTGAGAAATATAAATAGAACTCTTTTCTAAGCTAATGCCTCCCTATTTAAGAATTCGCACTTTTCCCACTTATTTTATGGTTCAGAAAGGAATTACTAATTACTTCAAGGTTCTTTCTGAATCGAAGGTTTCAAAAGGACATGAAAATAACTCATGTTCCTTTAATAAACATACCTATTAATGCTCTATTTGAATGAAGAAGCAGGACATGCAAGAAAGTTGAAAATAAATATCTGCTATGAAGCAATGTGAAATTTAATTATCTAGACTATATGCTGACTTCATCTTCACTAATGAGGAAGAGAGATTCTTATTAAGAATAAAATACATTTTTGTCTTTGTAATTTTAAAAGCATGTTAGACACTTTAGGAAAATATTTTAAGTTTAAAGTTTAGCCTAGTGTTACCAAAGAAAATGAACCATCTTTTTTAACTGACAAGTTTTAAGGGTTTTAAAATAATGCTTTGTGCTAAACATATACAAAGTTCAATTCAAAAATATTTTGAGTGCTTATTAAATGCCAAGCATTAAAGATATAAAGAGAAGTATGTCGGTTTTTTTGCCCTCAAAGATCCATAGAATAGTATTATTTACCTGCCCACCAAACCAACTTACAAAATTATTTTGAGCAAATTATCTATTATTACCTATGTGTTCAGAATAAAGATATAGTATTTATCTGTATTTAGTGGTTAGACTTTTTGAACTATTTACTGCAAAAACTTAAAATACTGGTTTTCATTAATCAGTATAATCCTGTATTACATTTCTATGAGAAAATATAAAGTGAAATCTTGTTAAAATGTTCTCTGATCAGGTCCTTAACACTTTTCTAGAGAAAGGGATTTACAAAAGCATCCACCAAGTATATAATATAATCTATGGAAATAGAAAAATTCATTTCCCTTCAGTATTTAGTAATTTTCATGAACCAGATTTCAAACTAAAAATAAGAAATACATTTTAGAATCACTTTATTCATTTTATCATTTTATCTAGTAGAGTGCCATTTCATTAAATCAAATGCAAAATACCCTGATGTTTTAAACAAAAGTGGCCATTCTTGAGGTATTTATAGTATATTTCAAGTTTATATTCCTACCTTGAGTTAATAGATGTACATGTGAATTAGGGCAAATTACCTATTTATGTCTATTATGTTCAAATAATATTCAGCCCTGAAACGTGTTTTGAAAACTGAATACTGGATAAAAAAATGAACTTAGCGTTGTCATTAAATAAATAGTTCATCATCTTAGTAAAACTGGGTTTTTTATGCATAAACATATTCAGTTCTTGGAGGACTGGTGTATATCGTAACTTACTTTTGCCAAATATTTGCATTTTCAAGTCTTAATAACATCACATACTAAGTGATCATTTTCTACTCTGGGACATATGTAATTAATAGCATCACTGGAAGGATGAGTTACATTGGGATGTTATTCCTAAATTCAAAATTAAAGCACAATCACTTCTACCACACTTTATACAGACTACCACTTAAATCACTTTTTCTTCATCCAATGAGTGAAATATAATTATATCCTTTGAGATTTCTGAAAGATGACCTTTAAGTGAAAATACCTGAAGGGGTTAATAAGTAACACAAGTCACACATTTTTGTTGCTGTTGTTTAAAAAGAACTTCTTACCTAAATCTGAAACAGACGGTCCTGAGACTCTGGAGACCCTAACTGCCACCATCTCTGAAAGTCACACTAATCCAGCCCTCAGTATCTTTCTCTGGCCTTGTGCCTTCAGGGAAGATGGATTCTCATTAAAGAGCACAATCCAACTTCTCAGGTCCTGTCAATGCCTGACCCTTCTGCGGCTGCTGCTGCTAAGTCACTTCAGTCGTGCCCGACTCTGTGTGACCCCATAGACGGCAGCCCTCCAGGCTCCCCCATCCCTGGGATTCTCCAGGCAAGAATACTGGAGTGGGCTACCATTTCCTTCTCCAATGCATGAAAGAGAAAAGTGAAAGTGAAGTCGCTCAGTCTGTCCAACTGTTAGCGACCCCATGGACTGCAGCCCACCAGGCTACTCCGTCCATTGGATTTTCCAGGCAAGAGTACTGGGGTGGGGTGCCATTGCCTTCCCCGGCCTGACCCTTCTAGAAAATCCATATTTTAATATCCTACAGATAAAATGAAATTCATATAGATACTGCCTTCTGCTAAAATTTCAGTCTATGCAGCTGTGCATGCGTGCATACTAAGTTGCTTCAGTCGTGTTCATGGATTGTAGCCTGCCATGGATCTGTCCATGGTGATTCTCCAAGCAGGAGTACTTCAGAGTGGGTTGCCATGCCCTCCTTCAGGGGATCTTCCGGGCCCAGGGATCAAACCAGCGTACTTACGACTACCCACATTGGCAGGTGGGTTCTTTACCACTAGCGCCACCTGGGAAGCCCCTATGGAGCTGTCAGTCAGTCAGGTCAGTTGCTGAGTTGTGTCCAACTCTTAGCAACCCCATGGACTGCAGCACACCAGGCTTCCTTGTCTGTCACCAACTCCCAGAGCCTGCTCAAACTCATGTCCATCAAGTTGGTCATGCCATCCAACCGTCTCATCCTCTGTCGTCCCCTTTTCCACTTGTTTTCAATCTTTCCCAGCATCAGGGTCTTTTCCAATGAGTCAGTTCTTCACATCAGGTGGCCAAAGTGCTGGAGTTTCAGCTTTAGCATCATTCCTTCCAAAGAAATCCCAGGGTTGATCTCCTTCAGAATGGACTGGTTGGATCTCCTTGCAGTCCAAGGGACTCTCAAGAGTCTTCTCCAACACCACAGTTCAAAAGCATCAATTCTTCGGCACTCAGCCTTCTTCACAGTCCAACTCTCACATCCATACATGACCACAGGAAAAACCATAGCCTTGACTAGACGGACCTTAGTCGGCAAAGTAATGTCTCTGCTTTTGAATATGCTATCTAGGTTGGTCATAACTTTTCTTCCAAGGAGTAAGCGTCTTTTAATTTCATGGCTGCAGTCACCATCTGCAGTGATTTTGGAGCCCAAAAAAATAAAGTCTGACACTGTTTCCACTGTTTCCCCATCTATTTCCCATGAAGTGATGGGACCGGATGCCATGATCTTCGTTTTCTGAATGTTGAGCTTTAAGCCAACTTTTTCACTCTCCTCTTTCACTTTCATCAAGAGGCTTTTTAGTTCCTCTTCACTTTCTGCCATAAGGGTGGTGTCATCTGCATATCTGAGGTTATTGATATTTCTCCCGGCAATCTTGATTCCAGCTTGTGCTTCTTCCAGCCCAGCGTTTCTCATGATGTACTCTGCATATAAGTTAAATAAGCAGGGTGACAATATACAGCCTTGACGTACTCCTTTCCTATCTGGAACCAGTCTGTTGTTCCATGTCCAGTTCTAACTGTTGCTTCCTGACCTGCATACAGGTTTCTCAGGAGGCAGGAGAGGTGGTCTGGTATTCCCATCTCTCTCAGAATTTTCCACAGTTTATTGTGATCCACACAGTCAAAGGCTTTGGCATAGTCAATAAAGCAGAAGTAGATGTTTTTCTGGAACTCTCTTGCTTTTTTGATGATCCAGCAGATGTTGGCAATTTGATCTCTTGTTCCTCTGCCTCTTCTAAATCCAGCTTGAACATCTAGAAGTTCATGGTTCATGTACTATTGAAGCCTGGCTTGGATAATTTTGAGCATTACTTTGCTAGTGTGTGAGATGAGTGCAATTGTGCAGTAGTTTGAATATTTGTTGGAATTACCTTTCTTTGGGATTGAAGTGAAAACTGACCTTTTCTAGTCCTATGGCCACTGCTGAGTTTTCCAAATTTGCTGACATGTTGAGTGCAGCACTTTAACAGCATCGTCCTTTAGGATTTGAAATGGCTCAACTGGAATTCCATCACTTCCACTAGCTTTGTTCATAGTGATGCTTCCTAAGGCCCACTTGACTTCACATTCCAGGATGTCTGGCCCTAGGTGAGCAATCACACCATTGTGGCTTTCTGGGTCATGAAGATCTTTTTTGTATAGTTCTTCTGTGTATTCTACCTTCTGCTTCTGTTAGGTCCATACCCTTTCTGTCCTTTATTGTGCCCATCTTTGCATGAAATATCCCCTTGGTTATCTCTAATTTTCTTGATGAGATCTCTAGTCTTTCCCATTTTATACTTGTCCTCTATTTCTTTGCATTGATCACTGAAGAAGGCTTTCTTCTCTCTCCTTGTTATTCTTTGCAAGTCTACATTCAAATGGATGTATCCTTTCTTTTCTCCTTTGCCTTTAGCTTCTCTTTTTCTCTCAGCTGTTTGTAAGGCCTCATCAGACAACCATTTTGCCTTTTTGCATTTCTTTTTCTTGGGGATGGTCTTGATCACTGCCTCCTGTACAATGTCATGAACCTCTACTCATATTCTTCAGGTACTCTGTCTATCAGATCTAATCCCTTGAATCTTTGTCACTTCCACTGTATAATCATAAGGGATGTGATTTAGGTCAGACCTGAATGGTCTAGCGGTTTTCCCTATTTTCTTCAATTTAAGTCTGAATTTTCCAATAAGGAGTTCATGATCCGAGCCACAGTCAACT
Organism: Oreotragus oreotragus; assembly: GCA_006410675.1. Lineage (NCBI taxonomy): Eukaryota > Metazoa > Chordata > Mammalia > Artiodactyla > Bovidae > Oreotragus > Oreotragus oreotragus. Next base: position 259,694 of record SJYX01022908.1, read on the forward strand.
CCAGGTCTTCCCTTTGCTGACTCTATCGAGTTTCTCCATCTTTGACTGCAAAGAATATAATCAATCTGATTTGGTATTGACCACCTGGTGATGTCCATGTATAAAGTTGTCTCCTGTGTTGTTGGAAGATGGTGTTTGCTATGACCAGTGCGGGCAAAACTCTGTTAACCTTTACTCTGCTTCATTCTGTACTCAAAGGCCAAATTTGCCTGTTACTCTAGTTATCTCTTGACTTCCTCTTTTAGCATTCCAGTCCCCTATAATGAAAAGGACATCTTTTGGGGTGTTAGTTTCAGAAGACCTTGTAGGTCTTCATAGAACCATTCAACTTGAGCTTATTCAGCATTACTGGTTGGGGCATAGACTTGGTTTACTGTGATACTGAATAATTTGCCTTGGAAACAAAAAGAGATCATTCTGTCACTTGTGAGATTGCACCCAAGTACTGCATTTCAGACTCTTTTGTTGACTATGAGGGCTACTCCATTTCTTCTAAGGGTTTCTTGCCCACGGTAATAGATATAATGGTCATCTGAGTTAAATTCAGCCATTACAGTCCATTTTAGTTCACTGATTCCTAAAATGTTGATCTTCACGCCATCTCCTATGTGACCACTTCCAATTTACCTTGATTCATTGGCCTAACATTCCAGGTTCCTATGCAATCTTGTTCTTTATAGCATCAGACTTTACTTTCATCACCATTCGCATCCACAACTGGATGTTATTTTAGCTTTTGCCCCACCTCTTCATTTCCTTCTGGAGTCATTTCTCCACTCTTCTCCAGTAGCATATTGGGCACCTATCAACCTGGGAAGCTCATCTTTTGGTGTCATATCTTTTTGCTGTTTCATGCTGCTCATGGGGTTCTCAAGGCAAGAATGCTGAAGTGGTTTGCCATTCCCTTCTCCAGTGGACCAGGCTTTGTCAGAACTCTCCACCATGATGCAGCCATCTTGGGTGGCCCTACATGACATGACTCATAGCTTCACTGAGTTAGACAAGGCTGTGGTCCATGTGATCAGTTTGGCTAGTTTTCTGTGATTGTGGTTTTCATTCTGTCTGCCCTCTGAGGGATAGGGATAAGAGGCTTATGGAAGTTTCCTGATGGAAGAGACTGACTGAGGGGGAAACTGGGTCTTGTTCTGATGGGCGGGGCCATGCTCAGTAAATCTTTAATCCAATTTTCTGTTGATGGGTGGGGCTGTGTTCCCTCTCTGTTGCTTGACCTGAGGCCAAATTATGGTGGAGGTGATGAAGACAATGGCGACCTCCTTCAAAAGGTCCCAAGCACACACTGCTGCACTCAGTGTCCCCGACCCTGCAGCAAGCCGCTGCCGACCCACACCTCCGCCAGAGACTCCTGCACGCTCACAGGCAAGTCTGGGTCAGTCTCTTGTGGGGTCACTGCTCCTTTCTCCTGGGTGCTGGTGCACATAAGGTTTTGTTTATGCCCTCCAAGAGTCCTGTGTACATTCTGGCAGCTCTAAGGTGGGGTTAATGGCAACCTCCTCCAAGAGGGCTTATGTCACATCAGGCCTGCTGAACCCAGAGCCCCTCTCCATGTGTCAGGCCACTGCTGAGCCTTACCTCCCCAGGAGACAGTGAAACACTCAAAGGCAGGTCTGGCTCAGTCTCTGTGTGGTCTTCTGGTGTGCACAACATTTTGCTTGAGCCCTCTGAGTGTCTCTGGCAAGTATGAGATTTGATTATAAACACAATCTCACCCTTCTTACCATCTTGCTGAGGCTTCTTCTTTGCCCTTGGATGTGGGGTATCTTTTTTCGGTGGGATCCAACATTTTCCTGTTGATGGTTGTTCAGCAGCGAGTTTTAATTTTGGAGTTCTCACAGGAGAAGATGAGTGCACATTCTTCAACCCCACTGTAGTCGAAGATAAAATTTTTTAAATTTCCTATTTCTATGAACATGTGAACTCTGGAAAGATTTCAGTAAGAAAGAAACCCATAACTTTCAATAGAAGATTCAGCATTCATGTAAGCTACACTGAATAGTGTTGATAAGTTAAGAAGCAGATGTACAAGTATGGTTTTTAAACCACAGAAATGAATTGACAAGAGTTATGTCTGGGATGTTGGATTAAAGTTTCAGAGAAACTTTTCTTTTATTGTTTGGCCTGTTTGATTTTTTAAACCATGTAAGTAAGCTGCATTTTTATTTAAATAAAATACTATGCTTGAAATAGAGTACATCAGTGTATATTTGCTTTCAAATAATATGAGAGCTGAAAGGGACACTGAAAAATCATCTGGTCTATCCAGCATCCATTAACTGGCAGGAGGTTTTTCAGATATTTCTTGAATCTTAATAATGGAGACAAATGAAAATGTTCAGACCCATTGAAATAAGATATGAGTTAGATAACGTGGAGGCTTCCACTGGAGCCAGTTAAAAGCTTTAAAAGAGAATGAAACACCAATCTTCCAGAAGCATCATGACACTCTAAATGGAGCCAGAGAAAATATTCCATGGAGGAAACTAGACTGGAGTGGAAGAAAGCTGACTGAAGTTCAGAGACAGGCAGTAGAGCCTAGTCTCAGTATAAAGCATGGAGTCTGGAAATGGACAGACTTAGTCTTCTAAAGAGCTGCATTCCTTTCCAGTTGGGTAGTTTGGACAAGAGTTTTATTTTTCTTTCTTTTCTGATCAAAGAATGTAAATAGAAATTGTAGCTGAAGATTGATGAGCAGATCAAATAAGCCTATAAAATGCTAACCATGATGACTTAACAATAACAATGAAGTAAACACACCTAAATAATTTAAAATTTTAGTTTTTAACATTTTTACTAATTACCAGGTTAGATTTTGAGGCTTCCCAAGTGGCTCAGTGATAAAGAATCCACCTGCCAAGCAGGAGATTTGGTTTGATCCCTGAGTCAGGAAGATCCCCTGGAGAAGGAATGGGCAGCCCATTCCAGTATTCTTGCCTGGGAAATCCCATGGACAGAGGAGCCTGGAGGGCTACAGTCCATGGAGAAGCAAAGAGTCGGACACTACTTAGCTCCTAAACAACAAGGTTAGATTAGTTTTAGTTCTCTAAGAGTGCCAAGTACTTTATATTAGCATATTCTGTTAGAAAGTGTCTCAAATAACAGATATGAATGAAATATCTCTTTATTTTTATATCAGTTTCTTTTTGTAATCTGTATTTTCTCACCATATTCATATTCTTGTATGTAGTGAAAGAATCAAAATCAGACATATAAAATTAATTTTCATTTACTTTTATTCCTAGATAAACTAGTTAACGCAAAAATTTTAAGAAGAAAGGCATCAATAAAAATAGGATTCATTCTAATTCTGACAACTAATTTTTTCCCTTGATATAGAATTAAGATTTAGACAAAAGTTTGTGGATTTTTCTATAGTACATTTAATCTTCCAGCAAGCCTTGAAATTTTGAAACAGGCTTCTATGATTTGGGAAAGAGACTTTTCTCAACACTTCATCTTTTTTTGCTATACTACTAAACGTCTAATAATACACATATTATTAGAGACAATTTGTCAATGCTCTCTATGACTCTGGAAGTCTATTTTATATTCATTGACAATATTTGGGAAATTAAATATTTCTAGAAATTTAAAACTTAATATGGAATTTCTGAAAACTTAATTATTTCTCCTGAAGCTACTCTGAAATAATGGCCATCACACAATCATAAATGGATATTTGGCTTATGAGGAAGCTGTAATAATCTTACCGTTTTATTTTTCTGAATAAAAACTTACAAGTTCTTTTTACCTCAATCATAAGCATTTGGGGTGAATAATATTGGTGGAGAGTGAACAAAAAGAGTGCTTCACGATTTGTTTGCCTCATTTTATCATCAAGTTTTCTTCTTTGCAGGAGTGATGGAATGAGCAGAAGACACACTGTTCTTTCAAAGAACTTTTTTCTTCCTCTGCCATGGACTTTATGAGCTGAGTTCTTTCTCCTTTCAGATTACCACTTATTTAAAGGCTTTTCATAGTCACGATTATTCTTTCAAAGTTCACCCAGTGAATTTACATGAAAAATAGTACCTTTGTAAAATAAACCATATATTATAAACATATTAAGGAAAATGTGTTAAATGGGTTTATAAATGCTAAATGTGTGTTAGGGATTTCAAAAGCTCATTCAAGATATTCTTTGAAATATTTTCTTCAATTGGTTGCACTTTCAAAGGACCACTCACTTTCTGTGGTTTACAATTCATAAAACTGAATTTCACTTATTTTAAAATTTAAAGATGTGTTTTTAAAACCTTGAGGCACACAAAAAATAATTTAGCTATTACAAATAAATAATTTAACTAGGTTTTGTGAAAGACAGCAGAAGGTGTGAGCCAAACATTACTCCTCTGCTTATCTGGAACCATTTGTGCAGAAAGTGAAAGTTTAAGTGTTAGTCACTCAGTCGGGTCTGACTCTCTGCGACCCCATCGACTGTAGCCCTCCAGGCTCCTCTGTTCATGAGATTCTTCGGGCAAGAACAGTGGAGTGGATTGCCGTTCCCTTCTCCTGGGGATTTTCCTGACTCCGGAATCAAACACCAGTCTCCCGCATTGTAGGTGGATTCTTTACCATCTGAGCCACCAGGGAAGGTCTTATAATTGGCATCAATGTCTACTCAGCAAAAGAATTTTTCTGGTTTGGGGTAAATGTGCTAGAATATGACCAAGTATCCAGGCAGACAGCAATTAATGTGTGAGGATAGAAATCAAGAGGTCAGCCTAAAGGCATACCACTTAAGAACACTTAAGAGTAACATATAATCACAGAAAAATACACAGATGCAATAAATGAAAGATGGAACACTGCTCAAGGGTTAGAAACATCTATTTGAAATGAAATTTCAAACAGAATTTCAAATGGAATTTCAGAGTTTGTGAGACAAATTCAAGGACAACTCCAACTTAAAAATGTGGGAGCAAGAGGCAAAGAGGCAGCTGTGAAACTATTAGAACCTTTATCCAGATAGTCTAACCCACCAGGTATCAGACCTATAATGCATCAGTTCAGCTTTATTAGGAAATTCTACTGATTCTTGGCAAGTTGCTGAAAAAGTGCACAAAGTTATGAGAGTTAAAAGTATGCTGCAAACAGCTAACCGTTATTCTGTGTCTTATTAAAATATTTGATTGGTTTTGGTTTCTGCATGTTCAGCTGGGCCTGACTCTATGCCATTCTAGGAGCTGTAGCCTGCCGAGCTCCTCAGTCTGTGAGATTGATTATTCCAGCAAGCATACCAGAGCGGGTTGCCATTTCCTCTACCAGGGGATCTTTCTGACCCAGTGATCAAACCCGCATCTCCAGGGGCTCCGGCATCGGCAGGCAGATTCTTTACCACTGGAGACACCTGGGAAGCCCTTACCGGTTCTGTTAAAAGCAGAACGGAAACTAGTAGACACGAAGGATCCCTTTGTGAATTCTTCATTCTCTATAGTAGATTGCTATTTATATGCAACAATTTTATTGCTAATGTCTCATATCATATTTATTAATATAACTATATACTTTATGTGTAAATCCAAATATATGTATACATATGTTTGTAAACATGTATCTATATTAGTCGCTCAGTCGTGTCTGACTGTAGCCTGCCAGGCTCCTCTGTCCATGGGATTTTCCAGGCAAGAATACTGGAGTGGGTAGCCATTCCCTTCTACAGGGACCTTCCTGATCCAGGAATTGAACCCAGGTCTCCTGCATTGCAGGCAGATTCTTTACCATCTAAGCCAGCAGGGAAGCCCATAAAGAAAAACAATATTAATGTCAGTGGTATCTAAATACACTTTACATTTCCTGTGAAACATGCTCTCACATGAAATAAGTATACCTGTTTTCACAAAAAGAAAGCTCAGTAGGGTTGGGCCTGGCTAGTACTCCAATGAGAGAATCTTCAACTAGATGATAAATACAGAGGATTACATTGCTCTCCTTAAGTTCTCAAATTGACTCAGAACGTTAAACAGGACAACAGTTCTAACCCCTAAACAACAGCTGTAACTTACCAAAAATCATATGTTAATTTTATCTCAGGTTCATGAAACACTGAAATACAAAAGTGGGCACAGTACAGTTTTGAGGAAGAGAAAAAAAAATAATTTGGCAGATCACTATCATGTTAAAAATGGTTGTCAGGACAGGAGAAATCTGTGAAAAGTTATCATAAAAGCCAACTCAAAGGATTTTGAATTTAGGAGCAAAACACTAGAAGCAATTAAATCCTGCATCTTGTCTTCTAAACAAACAAATAAAAATCTGACTCTAGAAAACAAATAAATCACAAATGATTGCCTACTTTATCATATCTAACCATCAAATTCCTTACATGGTTAGCTCTATAAGCATTCAATGCTCACATACAATTTCAAATAAAATCTTTGTCTCATACGATTTTTATAAACTCCAGTGGCTTCCCACTGTATCAAACAGAATCCAAACTCCTTACCCCAGAAACAACATTCTCCAAGATTTCCCTGCCAGCATCTCCAGTATGTTTTATTCCCCCCAAGCACGGGGTACCCACTGCTAGAAACTTGTTACTATCCTCATGTAAGTTGAGTCACTTGCTCTTCTCTCTGCCTGGAGAACATGGAAAATATTTTTTTTTTTTGCCTGGCACATTCTTTATCATCATTAATGCTTTGGTAGAAATGTGACCACAGCTTTCCACACAATCCAAAGATGGGCACTCACAACTCACCTTAATCACCTTTCCTTTATTATCGTATTTCCCTCATAGAAAACACAAACATCTAAAATTGCAGCATGGTTGTTTGTTTGCTGGCTCACTATCCATCGTCTAACTTCCAGTTTCAGAAGAAAATCTCCATAAGAACAGTTGGTTTATCTCTTGTGTACACCTGTCATGGCTCTAGTGTCTAAAACAGACCTTGGCCCAGAACAAAATGCAAATATTTACTGAATGAATAAATTACTGTGTTTCTGAACTACATGCATTTCAAGGTATTTAATAAGATTGTCAGGAAAGGAATAAGATAGATTCAGGTATCTAAAGTATAAACTATGTTAATCTAACAGAATAAATAGCTTTAGAAAAGTACAAAGTTCTAAGTAATAGCCACACTCTTTGACTTTTAAATTGGATGCACTAAACACAATAGAAGCAGCAAGTAATGATGCTGTGATGTGTTCACAGCATCAGCTCAGGCTAGTTGGTGGGAAGAATAATAAATCAGCAGTATTACCTACAGGACTCCAATCAATTAGACTTAATTAGTTAGTAGTTGTGGTGTTATATATAACATTTGGCCAAGGGGTCATTTCATCATCTCATATGTTTGTAAGTAACAGTGAAGACAGAGCTTAGGGATAAGAAGCAAAGGAATCTTAACAGCTTTAAAGGGACTGTCTTCTTTGCTTTTCCATACAATATTCATAAGAACAGCTACTATTTATTGAGCCAAATACTATCTTAAATCTTCTATATACACATTCCCCTTTAATTTTTACAGCAGCCCTGAGAGGTAACCTTGTGAACTCTGTCTTTAAGACAGTAAGCCAGAGCTCATAGAGGTTAATTAACTGCACCTACAGTTAGTCGGTGGTGGAACTGGGAGGTAAGCATCACTTGTCTGGCTTGCACAAATTAAACCAAGAGTTCTCCATGTTGAAGGGACTCCATGAATATGTATCCTTAAGAACCCTGTGCTCCTGATCTTGTCAGAGAATTCCCTCCTCATCCTTTCATCTGGAGCCTGATGCCTCAATTTCTAAGAACTCACTCCAAGCCTGCACCTACCAGTATAAACTAGATTATTTACCCTGATACAGATACTACATTCTCAAATCTAAGTAGTGAAGACTTGTCTTCATTTCTGTTTTGATTTTCTACCTGTTAACATCATTCTCCAAGATAAGGTTCAGCTTTAGTCCTGGAAGGAAGAAGGGGAAAGTGGGCAATATAATCATAATAATATTAAAATTGATGAATTGAATTTTCCAAAATGCATCAAACACCTACAGTGCCAAAATATACTACATGGCAACAGAGACAATACTCAATATAGATGCTTCCTTATGCACTCACCCTGGGCCCATGGCAGAAACTGCTCGTGAATCATGACATTGTTTCCTTCTGAAGCCACAGAGCTCTTGGCTTCAGGATCCTTATAACCTCCCCAAGAAGCTGCCATCAGTGATTCAGCACTCTCATGAGGAATGAAACCAATCTGCCAAATCTTTGGGTGGAGGAAATGAAAGTTAACCAGGATTTGAAGAAAGAATTAAATTCCAAATTGCAAAACTGGCATAAAAATTGTTAGACAGCCAGCGTAATGTTGAGGGCTTGGTTCTGTTTCTTTTTTATTTATTTATTTATTTTTTAAATTTTAGTTTTTAAGTCCGACTTATTCCCTCACATAAGCATCTCACTCCATTAACCTATAGCTATACGTGTTTCTGGAAATTCAGAGGAATGCTTGCCTGGTATGGAGGATCATAAAACATCCAGACCAGTGACAAGATAACCAGTAACTGCCATCCAACTTACCAAGGAAAAAACACCAGGTAGACCAGTAACTCTTAAACAGACATTTAGTCCTTAAATAATAGACTGAGGTGATGAGAAAGAGTTGCAGGCTGGTGGCTCAATGTCTAACAAAACCCAAGGACTAGGGAATCAAAAAAAGCCATAAAAATGACACGCTGAACACTGTGGTATTTAAACTTGATTGTTCAAAAATTACATATACTGGGGCCCAAAGCCAACCAAAAAGAACAGATCATTCAGATCAGCTCAGTTCAGTCTCTCTACTGCTGCTGCTGCTGCTAAGTCACTTCAGTTGTGTCCAACTCTATGTGACCGCATAGATGGCAGCCCACCAGGCTCTGCTGTCCCTGGGATTCCTCAGGCAAGAATGCTGAAGTGGGTTGCCATTTCTTTCTCCAATGCATGAAAGTGAAAAGTGAAAGTGAAAGTGAAGTCCTGTCCGACTCCTAGCGACTCCATGGACTGCAGCCTAGCAGGCTCCTCCATCCATAGGATTTTCCAGGCAAGAGTACTGGAGTGGGGTGCCATTGCCTTCTCCGGTTAAGACGCTCAGTCAGTTCAGTTGCTCAGTCGTGTCCGATTCTTTGAGACCTCATGAATTACACCACACCAGGCCTCCCTGTCCATCACCAACTTCCATAGNAGCTTTAAGCCAACTTTTTCGCTCTCCTCCTTCACTTTCATCAAGAGGCTTTTTAGCTCCTCCTCACTTTCTGCCATAAGGGTGGTGTCATCAGCATATCTGAGGTTATTGATATTTCTGGTTTGATGTATTTGATGTATTTGAAAGAAAAAGAAGTTTTTCAGATTTTGGCAAGTTTAAGTTAAAAATTTTTTTTTAATTTTATTTTTAAAAATTTATTTATTTGGCTGCATTGGGTCTTAGCTGTGGCATGTGGGATCTTCTGTTTTCATTGCAGCATGTGGTATCTTCTTTTTAGTTGTGGGATGGGACTGTTAGTTGTAGTATATGGATTCTAGTTCCCCAACTAGAAATGGGACCTGGGCCTCTGCATTGAGAGTATGGAGTCTTAGCCACTGGACCACCAAAGAAGTCCCTTGAAATGTCTATGCTTGTATATTTGAAATCAGGGATGTAATAATAATAATGAATAATTACTATCATTATTATATTTCCAAATAAGAATCTTAAAAAATTAATGGCTAAGCATGTCTTTGCATTCTGGTAGGATATATTACCTTAATCAGAGAGTGATAAATGAAACTAAAAATAGGATAGTTTTAACATGAATATTTTATTTTCTTATATGCCAGAATACTGGAGTGGGTAGCCTTTTCCTTCTCCAGGGGATCTTCCCAATCCAGGGATGGAACCCAGGTCTCCCACATTGCAGGCAGATTCTTTACCACCTGAGCCACCAGAGAAGGTAAGGGAGCTGAAAAAAAACAACAACAACAACAACAAACATGTGCAGAGTTAAGGTCCATCTAATAGCCAAGCCAGTCATCTAATCCAGGATCTTTAAATTTCATCCATTGTGTGTGGTAGCCCCTTCCTTTGTCTTTGAGGGATTATCTCTGCAAATTATCTCTCACTCAAAGCTGAAGGATAATTTTTATTACTTGCATTTTTCATACTATGCCAAACAATTTGAAGCATTCACAGAGCAGAGTGTCTGAATTCCATAAAATAGCAAAAGCCCAAAGAAGTTTAACTCAGTCAAGAGGTTGACTTTTTTTTTTTTGCCTCCATGGTGCCCAGCTGGCGGGTTGACAGAAATATTTACTTCTCAAATGACTATTGTTCCTGCTGTCATGACATCTGGTTGCTTTGGCATAAACAAATACAAAGAAGATGGAGGGGGGCAATAACCTCTATCTTATATGTAATTAAGTTCAACTCAAAGGCCAAGTAATAAAGGAAGATATATTTTTTAAGTGCCTCCCATTCCATTCTCCATAAATCAACTTTTTGCTTTAACTCGACCTGCTCAGAGCAACCTGCGAATCTCTCTGGCTTGTTCCTTTCACTTGGTGTTGAAAGACTGGAAAAGGTAGACTGGCTGTGGGTCCTCAGTGGGGCTGTGTTTCTAGATTTGTTTAGAAACTTGGAGTAGTTCATCAGTCTACCAGGGGGGAAGGACTCTGTCTATCAGGTAGCCTGGAATCAGAGACAGAGTCAGTGGTAACTGGGCCCAAAGGAAAGGGCAGTTTTGCATTTATTTTTCTAATTTGCTTCTCCATGGACAAACAGTCATATAATTTTGGCCATATTTGGTTGACCTCATGAATCAAATCTACCCTGGGCTATTCTGTCCCCTCTAGAATGGTCAAGACTATCCAGAACTGCTTTGCTATGATCTGAGTAATAAGACAAACCTGACATATAACCAGAAAACAAGAAGCCAAAGGAAAGGTTACACACCCAGTCTAGAATAAGCATGATATTTGGAGTTTAAGATCTCAGTATCTAAATATTTTTGGTAAGATTCTAACACCTTTTGGAAAAGCAGTTTGGGGAGCTCTCTGTGACTTTCTGAACCCCAAACAGATCTTGATTGTAACTGTTCTGCATCAGATGGTAGAAGCTTGGTTTTCAGACTCCAACCCTTTAGTGATAATTACCTTATTAAATATAATTTTTTTAAGGTGAAATAAAATGTCAGCTTGAAATTGTGCAGTTGTAACCTGTCTTGGGAAGGACTCATTTCCTAGTTCTCACGCGATGATGTTTATAACTATTTTCATTTTCCAACAGACATTGATTACCAGCAGATAGATCATCCCTGACACACCAGCCAGAGTGTAAGTACATAGGTCTCTCTAAATTGATATTCTTTTTATGAAATGCCGTCTTCCAAGTTTTACTTTTACCAAAAATACTCCATTATAGTTAGGGATTATCACTATGCATAGTGAGGTTTTGTATTTGTGCTTGTGAGCCTCAAAGTTACACAAATCACAGAAAGTGAAGTGAAGTGAAGTTGCTCAGTCGTGTCTGACTCTTCGCGACCCCATGGACTGCAGCCCACCAGGCTCCTCCGTCCATGGGATTTTCCAGGCAGAGGCCAGGTCTATATTACTGCCGCTAATACTATTACAATGACCATTCATTGACTGTGGGCCATGTGCTGGGTACTTTGCATATCTTATAGTTAATCCATTCTATAACAGTGCAAGTTAGGTGTTATTGTATCTATTTTATACACAGAAAAACTGAGAATGGAAGAAATGAAATCAACTATCTGGGGCCTCATAGCTACTCATAGCTAACTTGTAACAGACTTGGGTTTCAGCAACGGTTCTTTCTGGGTTTAAAGATCTTAACTTTTCATTTTTTCACTTGGAAAATAATATCTGTGCAATGCTAAGAATTTGGGGATGATTAACCTAGTCACTTTCTATATAGTAGTTTAATATAGTGGAGAAGGCACTGGCGATCCATTCCAGTACTCTTGCCTGGAAACTCCCATGGATGGAGGAGCCTAGTGGACTGCAGTTTATGGGGTCGTGAAGAGTCGGATGCAACTGAGTGACTTCAATTTCACTTTTCACTTCCATGCATTGGANGATGCTTTTGAACTGTGGTGTTGGAGAAGACTCCTGAGAGTCCCTTGGACTGCAAGGAGATCCAACCGGTCCATTCTGAAGGAGATCAACACTGGGATTTCTTTGGAAGGAATGATGCTAAAGCTGAAACTCCAGTACTTTGGCCACCTCATGCAAAGAGTTGACTCATTGGAAAAGACTCTGATGCTGGGAGGGATTGGGGGCAGGAGGAGAAGGGGACGACCGAGGATGAGATGGCTGGATGGCATTACGGACTCGATGGACATGAGTCTGAGTGAACTCTGGGAGATGGTGATGAACAGGGAGGCCTGGCGTGCTGCGATTCATGGGGTCGCAAAGAGTTGGACACGACTGAGTGACTGAACTGAACTGAACTGACTTCCTGTTTTTCTTTCAGGACTCATAATAGATGACACTTTCTCCAGGCTTTCCCAAGGTGTGAATTATTTGTCCTTGTTCCTATCAATTTTTGCTGTTTTCTAGATATGCCATATTAATATGCTTGTTTTGTTTTCTTCCCCAGTGGATGTAGGTTCTTGAAGAGAGGGCAATGTCTCTTTCATTTATCTTTGTATCTTTTAAAACACTATTCATCAAGTCAGTCATGAAACACAGCGTATTCTCTGAAGGGTGGACTTGCAGATAACTTTTCATTTCTGTCTTTCTACTTAACCTGTTTTGACTTACTTTTCTACAGTGATCATGCATTTCCTGTATTATAAAATTGTGAAAGTTTGAAATGAGTTAAATATCAAAAAGTAAAATTTTTAAAACCCAGATAACTGCAGGAAAAGGCTAAAGTTGATAACATATCAGTGAGTCTGTTATCTGTGGCTGATGTTTAAATGGTGATAGAATTCAGGCCCCAAATCACCCCTATCCTAAGCTTATATCTGTTAGTAGGATTGAGATTATGGAGATTGTAGGGCCCAGCCAATTAAGGGCAGGTGGAATCAGAGAGGAAGTGCATATGATTAAAGAGCAGAGGGTCATTTAGGGAAAACAGATGGGGCCAGCTGTGAAAGTTCTTCGGAAAACTGGAAAAAAATAAAAGGTTTCCAAGTGTATGAAATAATAGGAGCTGCTGAACCAGGAAATATGAGCAAAAGCTGGAAGAATAAGAAGTACAAAGTATAAAAGAGAGAGATAAAGGAAAGAAAAAGAAAGGAAGAGAGGAATAGGGCTCACTAGGGGAAAAATATATCAGAAAGATGCTTAGGGAACAAGTCAGGAAGAAACAGAAGGTAAGACTGTTGACATGGTCTGCCCGGTACAGGACATCTGGTCTCCTGCTGGTGGTAGATCTCATTCAGCCGTCCAGGTGCAGCCATCATACCATGAGGTGCTGGAGGGATTTCTGAATAGTACCCTTTGGGTCACTGTTTTCTTGGGAAGGTTTTGTCTTCCAAACTTAAGTGCACTGGGCCTCTGGTGTGAGCCATTTATTTACGTTTTGAAATGTGAGCGTTGCCTGTGAACTTTCTCTACCCTGCTGGATCTGTGTGCCTGGGACAAAAGACATGACTTAGCTGTCAGTGCACTGAAGTATGCAGCCTGCCTGTAGGTCAGGTCACAAGGCAAAGCTGTTTAAAAAGCATGAGGCTCCTCTCGGGAGACAGCTGTGTGTCCAGGCAGCGTTTGTCAGCTGTGCTAAAGATGGAATTGAGGACAGAGAGGAACATCCAGAAGAACACTGTATGAATGGAAGGGCGCCATAAAGTGTTTTAAACTGGTGTGAAGTCAGGCTTGAAGTGTTGAGGTCAGAGGGTAAGTTCTCTTTTCCCTGGAGCCCAACTCATTCTCTGGCAGAGTTTCAGAAAGCTAGTTGTGGTGGGTAGAGAACGGTAGAGAATGGCTGCCCCGAGACTCACTGCTTGTGGGTCTTCCTGCTAGGTGACTAAGGTGAAGCCGATGGTCCAGAGTTCAAGGTGATAGCGTTTCCTTGTGCTTAGGAGGAGGCAATGGTCATACCGCATCATTTATTTTCTTATCCTGCCATAGATTCTACTTTTAACCGTGGACACTTTGGTCTTAGAAATACACACTTTTGGCCACTGTCTAGTGAGTCTGACTAATAGAATTGATCTTAAAGTTGAAAGGGCTAAGACTGGTGGTTAAATTGTCTGTTATTTGGGGGAGGCCTTTAACTTCATGACATGATCAAATTCAATATATGGAACAACATGAGATGAGTAAGGCAAAACTTGCTTTACACTGTGGCCTTGAATTTATTTATGAGGCTACAGACAGGACTGTTGGGTTTTGGTTGTTAAATTTGTAAGCAGTCACTGAAAGCAGAGTTGGGCAGAGCTGGGATGGCCCACTGGCTCCAGGAACTCATCCTTTTCTGGGTTTGCCATGAGTTGCAGGCAGCTTTCCACTGTTTGATGTTGTTCTGCCATTGGAATGATTCACATCTAATACTGTGTATTTCAATCCAGAGTATGAATATAATATCTAACGACCTATCATGGAAACTATTTTGTTTGTAGATACCCATGCTCATACAGAAAATATTGAGGCTCATTCATATCTCTGCCTTCAGAAAACAGTTCATGTTGTGGAAATGGCATGGATTTAGACATGAGATTGTCCTAGCTTCAAATCTCAACTCGACAACATACTTACTAGAAAACCTTGGACCATTTATTTAACCTCGTAACTTCAGTTTCCTTACCTGTAGATGAGGATAATGCTATCTACTTATACAATTGTTGTGAATATTAGATAAGAAAATGTGTATATATTAGAGTTTTTCATTGCCTACAACATAACTTGCTTTTGCTAATTTAAACAGAAAAGTATTTGTTAAGGGATATTAGCTCACAGAATTGTTGGAAACGCAGAGAGAATGGTCTCTAGGCTGGGCTTCCAAGAATCACACTGTAGAACTGACCTGCTGTGAGAGGCTGCCACAGTGAGTCCCAGAACCTGGTTACGGCCCTCATCAGAACTTGATAAATCTAAAATTGTCATTGCTGTTGCCATTATTAGAAGAACCAAATGCTTTCACCTTCATGTTTCCCAGAAATCTATACCCACCTGAGTGGCCTCCACATTTCACTGTGTACTTCTCTTACTTCTAGTCCTAACAGACTTTTCTTCAAAGAGTTATGGTCTTTTTACAAAGATTACTCCCAAACACCTTGTATTTTGCCCTCAGATCACTGTTGCCACCTTGCCACCCACAGTGACTTTCCTTCTACTCTCCTCCCATAACCTTAAGGACACAACACAACTTCTGTTCCCAGCTGCACAGAATTAAGTCATTTCTCTGTCCTTCAAATTTAAAATGACCTCGGTCTGATTACCCTCATTTCTCAGCTGTTGTTGTCTTTACCTGTTATTTTAAATTTTTATTGTGCAAAATAATTTTGCATTTTAATCTGTTCTCAAATAAATTGTAAGTTTCTTGATAGCAAAGATGTGTATGTGTCCGTGTGTGTGCATGTATGTGCGAGTTTAGTTGCTCACTTGTGTCTGACTCTTGCGATCCCACCAGGCTCCTCTGTCCATGGGATTTTCCTGGCAAGAACACTGGAGCAGGTTGCCATTTCCTACTCCAGGGGATAATCCCAACCTGCGGATTGAACCTGCATCTCCTACATTGGCAGGCATATTCTTTACCGCTGTGCCACCTGGGAAACCAAAAATATAATACTCGGCAGTCTCTACAGTAATGAGCACATAGTATGTATTCAACAAATATTTGTTGATAACAAACCAGCTGGTTTGTTAGCATACTTAAAATTGGCTCCATTAAAAGCTGTAGTGAATGCCATGAAGAGCTACATAGATTCAACTTCTGGGCCAAAGGACTTAGCCCTCCATCTGTTTTACCTTAATTTGGGACAAGTCTAAAGGGCCATCCAGTTTCAGGGCTCCCTAAAGAAAGCTGAGCACTGAAGAACTGATGCTTTTGAACTGTGGTATTGAAGACTCTTGAGAGTCCCTTGGACTGCAAGGAGATCAAACCAGTCAATCTTAAAGGAAATCAGTCCTGAAT
>SJYX01022908.1:280285-346823 GCA_006410675.1 Oreotragus oreotragus
TTTTTTTTTTTTGCCTCCATGGTGCCCAGCTGGCGGGTTGACAGAAATATTTACTTCTCAAATGACTATTGTTCCTGCTGTCATGACATCTGGTTGCTTTGGCATAAACAAATACAAAGAAGATGGAGGGGGGCAATAACCTCTATCTTATATGTAATTAAGTTCAACTCAAAGGCCAAGTAATAAAGGAAGATATATTTTTTAAGTGCCTCCCATTCCATTCTCCATAAATCAACTTTTTGCTTTAACTCCACCTGCTCAGAGCAACCTGCGAATCTCTCTGGCTTGTTCCTTTCACTTGGTGTTGAAAGACTGGAAAAGGTAGACTGGCTGTGGGTCCTCAGTGGGGCTGTGTTTCTAGATTTGTTTAGAAACTTGGAGTAGTTCATCAGTCTACCAGGGGGGAAGGACTCTGTCTATCAGGTAGCCTGGAATCAGAGACAGAGTCAGTGGTAACTGGGCCCAAAGGAAAGGGCAGTTTTGCATTTATTTTTCTAATTTGCTTCTCCATGGACAAACAGTCATATAATTTTGGCCGTATTTGGTTGACCTCATGAATCAAATCTACCCTGGGCTATTCTGTCCCCTCTAGAATGGTCAAGACTATCCAGAACTGCTTTGCTATGATCTGAGTAATAAGACAAACCTGACATATAACCAGAAAACAAGAAGCCAAAGGAAAGGTTACACACCCAGTCTAGAATAAGCATGATATTTGGAGTTTAAGATCTCAGTATCTAAATATTTTTGGTAAGATTCTAACACCTTTTGGAAAAGCAGTTTGGGGAGCTCTCTGTGACTTTCTGAACCCCAAACAGATCTTGATTGTAACTGTTCTGCATCAGATGGTAGAAGCTTGGTTTTCAGACTCCAACCCTTTAGTGATAATTACCTTATTAAATATAATTTTTTTAAGGTGAAATAAAATGTCAGCTTGAAATTGTGCAGTTGTAACCTGTCTTGGGAAGGACACATTTCCTAGTTCTCACGCGATGATGTTTATAACTATTTTCATTTTCCAACAGACATTGATTACCAGCAGATAGATCATCCCTGACACACCAGCCAGAGTGTAAGTACATAGGTCTCTCTAAATTGATATTCTTTTTATGAAATGCAGTCTTCCAAGTTTTACTTTTACCAAAAATACTCCATTATAGTTAGGGATTATCACTATGCATAGTGAGGTTTTGTATTTGTGCTTGTGAGCCTCAAAGTTACACAAATCACAGAAAGTGAAGTGAAGTGAAGTTGCTCAGTCGTGTCTGACTCTTCGCGACCCCATGGACTGCAGCCCACCAGGCTCCTCCGTCCATGGGATTTTCCAGGCAGAGGCCAGGTCTATATTACTGCCGCTAATACTATTACAATGACCATTCATTGACTGTGGGCCATGTGCTGGGTACTTTGCATATCTTATAGTTAATCCATTCTATAACAGTGCAAGTTAGGTGTTATTGTATCTATTTTATACACAGAAAAACTGAGAATGGAAGAAATGAAATCAACTATCTGAGGCCAGGTCTATATTATTGCCGCTAATACTATTACAATGACCATTCATTGACTGTGGGCCATGTGCTGGGTACTTTGCATATCTTATAGTTAATCCATTCTATAACAGTGCAAGTTAGGTGTTATTGTATCTATTTTATACACAGAAAAACTGAGAATGGAAGAAATGAAATCAACTATCTGGGGCCTCATAGCTACTCATAGCTAACTTGTAACAGACTTGGGTTTCAGCAACGGTTCTTTCTGGGTTTAAAGATCTTAACTTTTCATTTTTTCACTTGGAAAATAATATCTGTGCAATGCTAAGAATTTGGGGATGATTAACCTAGTCACTTTCTATATAGTCGTTTAATATAGTGGAGAAGGCACTGGCGATCCATTCCAGTACTCTTGCCTGGAAACTCCCATGGATGGAGGAGCCTAGTGGACTGCAGTTTATGGGGTCGTGAAGAGTCGGATGCAACTGAGTGACTTCAATTTCACTTTTCACTTCCATGCATTGGAGAAGGAAATGGCAACCCACTCCAGTGTTCTTGCCTGGAGAATCCCAGGGACTGAGGAGCCTGGTGGGCTGCCATCTATGGGGTCACACAGAGTCGGACACGACTGACATGACTTAGCAGCAGCAGCAGCAGCAGCAGTTTAATATAGAAATATTCTGCTTTCTTTTTTTGTAAATGCTGTGAGTTATTCCTTTTGTCTTTAGATCTAACACAGTAGTTGTAATGCTTAAAATCACAGTGGTACAAAGTGCCTGGGTTTGAATCCCATATCAGCCACTTACTAGCTATGTGGCCCAGTAAGGCACTCAGCCTAATTCCACAGGGGCCTCTGTAGCCTAAATGACACTTTAGGTTTTGAGATAGGGGAACTGAACTCGGATACTCCCTTACTGGTCAAGCACTGGGTAAGTGCCCGGAAGTGGTGGAGAGAAGAAAAGACACAAAGGTCCACATGGTCTACATGTGTGACAGAGTGCTGCCTGTGTTAGTCCTAAAACACCGAAAACTGGAGAGCGCGGGACTCAGAGAACTGGCCAATACTGTCCGGAGTTTCTGGCCAGAGCACAGGCAGGGTCACGTGCAATGTGGGAGCCATTCTCCTGTTTATCTAGCACACTGTGGGCATGTCCTGTGCTGCAGAAACACCTGCTGGGCAAGACCACTCAGGATAGACCCTCACTGCTATAAAGCTGCGGTTCCTGCCACTCTTGAGGGCACCTTGGAGCCTTTTCTCTCTTTTTCCTCCTTCTGCCTTGATAAAAAGAACCTTGGCCTGGTGCCAAGACAGCGGGTATATGAAGAGGAGTAAGTTAAGGTCTTTTTCATTTGCCTCATTGGAGAGGCAGCCGTGCATACATCTGGCTACAATGATTCCTGAAGACAGCAACACAACACGGGCTGAGAAGAGCAAACAGCAGAGTGCTATGGAAACACAATGGTGGAGACGCGAATTCAAAACGGAGCTTTGAGGGGAAATTCATGACAGTGGTGACATTTTAGCAAAGCCTTGAAGGATGAATGTCGGTAAGATTTCTAGGTGGGAAAGAAAGGGAGGATCCTGAAGACTGAGGGTATGAACAAATATTGTGAGAAATGAAGCACGTAGTTTGCTCAGGGCAATGAGTATTCCACTGGCTCCCATTGTGTGACATATGTTGGGAGAAGCAGGGCCTTGACACTGCGGAACTTTCACGTGGGCACACGGCTGTCACCGTGACCAGGCTGTGTAGCATGGTGCTGCTAACACTGGTTTCATTACATTACAGCAGAAGCGTGCTTGGGAAACTGTCTTCCCAAGCTGAGAAAGAAGGTTCTTAATGGAAGTTTCTGTTGAAAGCCAATGACAATAGAAATAACATTCCAAACTGATGTGTAAGACCAGGATTTACATAACTTGTTAATTCTAGTTATTTGTCTGTAGATAATTTGGCTTTTCTATGTAGATAATCGTGTCATCTGCAGATGATTTTATTTCCTCTTTTATAGTCTTGTGCTTTCTGCTGCTTCTTCTTTTTTTTTAAATCTCTATTGAGGTCTCTATTGAAAAGACCCTGATGCTGGGAAAGATTGAAGGCAGGAGAAGGGGACGGCAGAGGATGAGATGGTTGGATGGCATCACCAACTCGATGGATATGAGTTTGAGTAAGTGCTGGGAGTTGGTGATGGAGAGGGAGGCCTGGCGTGCTGCAGTCCATGCGGTTGCAAAGAGTCAGACATGACTGAGCAACTGAACTGACCTGACTGAGGTCTGGAAGATCCCCTGGAGGAGGGCATGGCAACCAACCCCAGTATTCTTGCCTGGTGAATCCCATGGACAGAAGAACCTGCAGGCTATAGTCCATTGGGTCACAAAGAGTTGGGCACAACTGAAATGATTTAGCACACATGCACACATACTTTGAGGTATAATTGACAAGTAAAATTATAAGATATTTTTTAAAAGACCAGGATTTAAAGAATAGTTGGCTGAGAACTTAAACCTTGAACCCTTCATCCATATTGCGGATGTAAAAGGGATGAGGAGAGGAGTGTGTTTGAAAATGTGTGGGGAGCATTTTGAGGGAGAATAGGTTCCACCCAAGGGAATCCCCCAAAGGAGTTGCTCCCCATCTTTGTCAAACAAAGGGCAAGAGGCTTTTAGAGCACCCACTGGAGTTGCATGTCCCTTTAGGCTGTTCTTGTGTCTGACATCGTCTGAAAGGTTCAAAAGCTGAGACAGACTGGCTAGTTGCTCTGACTTGAGGAGTGAAGGAGAGATTGCTGTGCCATGGGGTTGGTTAGCACTTTCGGAGTTGTCAGAACAGATAAAGGGGGTGGCAGCAAGAGGTAACTGGTGTGGGGTCTCCTAATGTCCTGAGAGGAGGGCCACCCAGACCACAGCAGAGGGAAGCTAGAGGTATAGTTGGACTTCTTAGGGCTAAGAAAGGAATAAGTCTTCCCTGGTGGCACAGCGGTAAAGAAACCACCTACAATGCAGGAGATGCAGTTTCCATCCCTGGGTCAGGAAGATCCCCTGGAGAAGGGAATGGCTGCCAACTCCAATACTCTTGCCTGGGAAATCCCAAAGACAGAGGAGCCTGGTGGGCTATAGTCCACAAGTCCACAAAGAGTTGGATACGAGTTAGCAACTCAGCAAGGAAGGAATAAGCCACTCATTGGCAGAGAAGTGCACCAGTTATGGAGCATCTCCAAAGAACCTGGAACAGTGCCCATGAGACATTAATCTTGAGACATCTGTCAGGTCCCAAGAGTGGCAATGCTGAAGTATCACTATAAGATCCATCAAGTAAGAATGCACCTGCCCAGGACTTTCCTGGTGGCTCAGTGGATAGGAATCTGCCTGCCAGCGCAAGGGGCATTGGTTTGGTCCCTGGTCCAGGAAGATCCCCCAGTCCATGGAACAACCCCGTGAGCCACAACTGCTGAAGTCCTCGCACTACAGCCAGTGCTCTGCAGCAAGAGAAGCCGCTACGAGAAGCCTGTGAGCTGCAGTGAGGAGTAGCCCCCGCTCATTTCAGCTAGAGAAAGCTGGTGTGCAGCAGTGATGCCCCAGCGCAACCACACAAGAAAAACAGACGTACCCGGCAGATTTCCTTTACTTCTCCCATGACTTCTCATTCAGCGGTGTCAGAAACACATTTAGCGAACTTAGGGAGGAGGGATAAAAGTGCTGGGTCATGGAAGAGGGAAGGTTCTTTTTTTAGCCCATGTCCCCTGTCTTGGGCTGCCTATGTATAGTTAGGTCCTAGCTTGGGGTAGAGGTGAGAGGAGGGCAGAGGTGGTGGGGAAGTCTTAACTTTATAGCAAGACTGACATTTACATGGGATTGGACGTTTATAATAATGGATTGAGACTATTTATACTTCTTAAAGCTTATCAGAAAAATCGTGAGACTTTCCAAATTTTTTATCCAAGGGTATCCACCAATTAGGCTCCACTAAATAAGTCATTTTATGGCTAAATCCTCTGAGTTATGCTTGTTTAATGTCATGGTGACACCACTAATTACTCTTAAAATTGCTTCCTTGGGAAGAACTTACCTAGTTCCCCAAAGATGGAATGCAGTGTATCAGCATTTCTGATTTGGCCCTCATGGTAATACTATGATGGTTATAAGCATGCCAGCCAGTAAATTAATGATCTGATATAAGAATCAAATAACTGATCCCAGCTCCTAGGATCACCCCGAATCTACAGTGAAATGAAACACTGTCTTCAAGTGATCTGCTTAAATGGTCTTAGCATCAGATAGCAGAGATTTTGCCGTCAGGGTCCAGGTCTTACTTCCTTTCTCCCTGCTCAGCATGAGGTTGGGAGAAAGGTCTTCCTTCGTCCTTCCTTTATAGACCTTTTGTAAAGTTCACCACCTCCTACCACACCTTTTAACAGGGCACTGATTGCACTGGTTCCCAACAAAGACATGGAGATGTTACTTTTCCCCAGTGGGTTCTGCTAGGCCTTCAGAACTTTAAGAAAAGGCAGCCCAGATGCAAACACTCAGGAAGTGAGTACACTGTCTGAGCTCTTCTACAAACTATGTGCTAAGCCCTTAAAGAGCCTGCGGGTCCTATTCATTCCTGCTTAAGCATTTTTCAGAGCAAAGTTTTCTTCTAGATGGAAGTTGGCAAATTTCAGCATGTGGGCCAAATCTAGCCCTCTGCCTGTTTTTCTGTAGCCTATGACCTAGTAATGGTTATTATTTTTTAAACGTTTGAGGGAAAAAATAAAAGAAGAAACAGTGTTTTGTGACATGTGAAATTATATGAAATTCACATTTCTGAATCCATAAATAAAGTTTTATTGGAACACAGCCATGCTGATTCATTTATGTATTGTCTATGACTACAATGAAAGTTCAATACTCACAACAGAGACCATATGGCAAAGCCTAAACTATTTACTATCTGGCCCTTTCCAGAAAAGTGTTTGCCAATTCCTGATCTAAACCATGACACTATCTCCTATTTATGATTTTATCTGTTTTCCATGCATTAACCATTTTTGACTTTGATGTATAGGTTGTAGCAATCCAACATGGAGGTCAAACCAGTCAATCATAAAGGAAATCAACCCTGAATATTCATTGGAAGGAGCTGAAGCTCCAATATTTTGACCACTTGATGCAAAGAGCCAACTCATTGAAAAAGACACTGATTCTGGGAAAGATTGAGGGCAGGAGGAGAAGAGGGTGACAGAGGATGAGACGGTTGGATGACATCATCAACTCAATGGATATGAGTTTGAGCAAACTCCCGGAGATGGTGAAGGACAAGGAAGTCTGTTGTTGCAGTCCAGGGGGTTGCAAAGAGTCAGACACAACTTAACGACTAAACAACAGCAATCATGGGGTTGCTGTTTTAGAAAGTGAATCTTCCCCTGCTAAGTGATTTCAGTGTAATACAGTGGGCAGAGCACTCAGAAGGTTAGGACCCCGGGTTTAGACTTAGTTCTGTAATTAGCCTAGAGACTCTAGGTAAGTCATTTCACCTTTGAGGACTTTAAGGGATGAACTCTTTAACAGGTTTTCAACCTGTGTTTTGAGGAGTTCTAGTTCGTCTTTGAGTCCTTAAGGATCCAATAGAGAAGTGGTTCTTAGTACCTCACTACTTGATCTTCAGAGTCCCCTCCATAGTACGGACTTTACCAAATGACCATGTGCAGAAGATTTTAATGGATAGAAAGAACTGGCTTGCTGAGCATTGTTTTGGAAAGCCATAGAATCAGATCATCCGCAAGATCTCTTGCTGTCCCATGAGACTAAAAGGAAGGAAGGGCTTTTGGGATCTGATATTACTCAGATGTGTAAGCCATAAACAGGAGATGCTGATCTTCAGATTCTAAATCCAGCTTGCTGGCATGTTATCTAGTAGGCTACCTATTTCAGTTTCCCCATCTGGATAACAGAAGTGGCATATAACTGGGCTCTTTAAAACGTGTGATAGTTATGGTAATAAATACTATCTGGCAAAGAAATGGTAGCCTAGCTAGTTTATTCCAATTTCTGGTTTACTAAAAATTCACAGATGTGGAGTATACCAGGGAAGCTGAAAGGTGAAGAGCATCTTATTACTCTCATGGCAACCCTTGGGGTTGAGGGAGCTTTAATAAGCAGTTCTAAAAAAAACAATTGGAAACTTATTACTTTATATATTCAAGAATAGATCATTATGGTTTAAGTTGGTGAAGTTCATTAGAAAAGCCTAAAAAGGGTGGAAATTATAAGCCACAGTTTTGCCTGACTCCCTAATGTAAACATGACTGGATATTTTTAGATGCATTATCTTTGAGTTGATAAACATTTTCAGTTATGTTAAGAAGGCAAGCTTAACTGAATTTGCAGTCCACAATCGCTGTTTTATGCCCATTTACAAATGACCGTTCATCCGCCCTCTTGAAAAGATTAATGACAGAGGGCAGGAAAATTGCTTAAGATACAGATTTGATTCATTTTTACTAAATAATGTTTAATAGTGGGTACATTGGGGAGATGGTTACTGATGGATACTGATAACTTTTCTGCAGTTAAAGTTTGAAAGTACAAGTAAGTGAAGAAGTAGAAAGGGTGGTCAAAGAGACAATAAGAGACCAGTACATTTTGTTTCAATATATATACTCCGTTTATTCAATGAAAGTTTATTGACCACCATACACCAAGCGCTGTGGAAGATATAACAATGAATTAATTAGACAGAGACTTGTATTTAAGGGAAGGAGTTCAGAAGCAAAGAGTGGATACTCTCTAACTCATAAGACACCATCCTTTGGTGGCCCACTGACCATTAGTGACTTGGGGCCCAGGTAGCGGGGAGGGCTCAGCTTGATGGAAACATTGCATGAAATGGATAATTCTTGCTCACCTTTTTCAGTGTTCCTCCCCAGCATCCAGTTTTGACAGCACTGATTTATGTTTCCAGTCATCTTCAGACAGGAGATTTGAGAAGGTTCCATGAGCTTACAGTCCTATCCTGTTCCGCATGAGGTTGGGAGCCATGTCTGCAAGGGAATATTTGGGAATAGAATTGTGGAAGCTCTGAATTCAGATCTTCTCACTGTGCTGTTTTACTGTCAGAGTTCCCAGGGAAAACCTGGGATCCCCAGCCCCGGCCTGCAGTTCAAACTGAATTACTGGCTCTGTCCCCAACCACTCTGTTACTCCTGGCCAGTCACTTGATTTCTCAGGTTCCTGGAGGGGGCCATGCGATCTAGCCCTTCCCCTATCTGCTCTCCCTCATGGTATTCTGGTGGTAATTCACAGAAGGGTAGCTCTTAATTTGCTTTCGCTGGAAGCTTCCATAAAGTATATGATCAAGATTAAGAAGGCATGGTGGAAATAAACATCTCAAGATTTACAGTTACACTGGGGTGGCTAGGGGGACAGAGGGTGTATTTCAAAGCCTGGTTCAATCTTCTGAGTTGGGGACTTGGAAAGGAACTTGGACTTTGGAGGGTTCGAATTTGTTAGTTCTTGGCCAAACACAACTTTCCATTCCTAAGGAAGAAGTCTATAAAAAGGCCATTTGGACTTCAAAGAGATGATATTTTGATGCATTAAGTGTACATATGAATCAGAAACATGTGGATTAAATTTCCCGTTCAAACACGTGGCCTTGAAAATTTCAGGGGAAAGTGTTTGGCAAAGCGTGCCTGGGATTTGGATAAAGATGGAGCTTTTCTATTTTTCCATGTTTGAGAAGTTTCATCTTCTTCCATGTGCCCCCCACCAAGTGATGTGATTGACATATCCCTAATGTACTCTCAGTGGGTGACAGAGTAAAATTTGCCTTCTGACAAATACATATTGAGTTTACAAAAGGGGAAGAGGATATGGACCTTCGTTGGAGGGGTCACTGCAGTTTACAGAAACCCCAAACCCAACCAAACAATTTTTTCCTGGAATAAGGGCATGGGAAAGCAAGACACCAATTACACTGGGGACAAGTGCTGTGGGACAGTTGGCTCTGTTTTAATGACTAGTGTCCTGCCCTCTCAGTCCAAGGCTACCATCAATATTGGTATGACCTTTGCGAGACAGCCCTTAAAGGACTCAGAAAGAAAGCCAGCCCTTCTGAGTTTGGCCGTCAGGGCACTTGTGCCTGCATAAGTTTGGTTCATGTTCTGTTCACTGCCTAGAGTGTGTAGAGGATGCCTTCCTTTGGAAGAGACTGCCTGTGTCCAGGAGGAGCTAGAAAAGTTGACTGAGTCAGCTTTAGTGCAGCTCTCCCTCGTCAGTGGTGAGACTTCCAATCAAATATAGAAGGGCCTTCCATCTGTCGTAGGGAAGAATATGGAGCCCAAATCATTATTTGGTCAAAGGTTACACACAACATTCTTTCTTTCTGTTCCGTAATAATGTATTTTGTTGCCTGAATATAAAGAATTCTTGCTCATTGTAGAAAATTTTAAAATCACAAGTAACTATGCAAAAGAAGATAAAAGTCACCAAAATCCAAGAATGCAGTTACCATTGTTAACATGGACAGTTTCCCATGTCATTAAGTGTCTTCAAAAACGTTACTTTAAATAGCCTTTTCAAATTCCACAGTACAGATGTTTCAGAATGCATTTGACCAACCTCCTATTGTTGATATTTTATTCTCCGGTTCTTTGGTTATGATAATGCAGAGATAACCATTCCTGAACATAAATCTGTGTCCCCATCTCTGATTATTTCCTTAAGGTAGATTCCTAGTGAGGGGAATACTGACTTAGAATGTGCAAACATTTTTATACATTTTGATATATTACTCCAAGTAGATTTCCAGGAAGATTGTATTAATTTAGTTTTCCACCTGCAGTGCATTTGATGGTCTTCCATTCTTTCGAGCTGTTACAGTTTTAGAGGACACCCTCTTTCTCATGCATGGACTCGTGGATGGGGATATTAATGAATCCTTTACCATGCTGAACCATCCAGCAAGAATGCCAGTGACCGTGGTTGCCAACCACTGAGCCCTAGAAGAAGTGAGAGTTCTACAAAGCATTTCAAAAAAATCTTATTGGTTTTAGAGCATATTGGCTAAATTTTTCTTCTCTCCCAGCCCAACAGGGCTCCAGTTACCCCTCTTTTCTTTGATTTCTAAGAATCTGCATAGCTGCTTCCCTGGGGACTCTTTGCAAAGCAAACTCTAGGTTGAGATCATGGGGTGTGGATTCCCTTCCAAGCCTGTAGAGTTTACCTCTCAAAGACACAGGGATCATCCTCTTGATTTCCCAACCCAATGGGGTCCAGTGGGAGCTAGAAACTGGGACAGTTAGGCAATGTATGGCCCCAAACCAGGATATTCCTTCTCTGTGTTGGCCAGAAAGGGTTATCCAATCCTTGACTCTTAGTCCAGAACTTCCTGAACTGTATTGTCTTATCAGTACTTCCTGGCTTCAAAGCCAGTGGATCTTCATATCAAGGGGATGATACTTCTCAGGAGAATGGCAGTCCTGTCTCAGGGAGTAAGAAGGGGATGCCTTCAAGAATCCGGTGATCCTAACCAACGATCTCTCCCTATACCTTTTAGGCTCCTGAGTCAGCTCTCCTTCCCCCGTGGCTACTGTATGTTAGGAACATAAATTAACATTAATATTAGTTTGAATAACATGTACATTGGGAAAGTAGGTTTTCTGCTAAGCAAGCCATCAATTAACAAAAGGCAGCTATTTTGCTGATTTATCTACAACCAAAAAATGTCCACTCTCTTCATTAATCAAATACTTAATAGAGTCAGTGGAAATATTACAAAAACAATATTTTTAAGACGTTTTAAAACAAAAAAAAAAAAGGAAAAAAGAAACACTAAGAAATTTCCATTTACTTTA
This sequence comes from Oreotragus oreotragus, assembly GCA_006410675.1. Lineage (NCBI taxonomy): Eukaryota > Metazoa > Chordata > Mammalia > Artiodactyla > Bovidae > Oreotragus > Oreotragus oreotragus. The sequence goes on from SJYX01022908.1 coordinate 291,610, forward strand.
GGCTGCTTAGTGTTCTGACAGGCATAATTAATGATATAATTTCCTGAATGTCCAAAGGACCTGCTTTTTTTCTTTAAACATATAATGCATACATATAGCAAAAAAAAAAAAAGACCCAAACAGGTAATTAAAGTGCTTCCCATTTTTTTTTAACGAATAAACCCCTTCAGAGAGCTGTCAGGCAGTATCCGGGCCCCACCTCCCACTCTTTATTAACTGACATGTCAAAGAAGAAAGCCATATCATTTTTATGTTCCCATGGCACAGAAACTAATTTTGGGTATTTTAGGCCAGGGAGATTTATAGATCAGCATCAGAAACTTCTCTTTGGGTTCCTGAGAGAATAGTAACATTCCAGGAGTTGGATAGATTTAGTATCCGCCCTGTTTAAAATATGGGCTCCTGTCAAACCTATGGGTATCCCTGAGTAACCTTGTATTATGGCCCAGCTGTTCCTTAAAAGGAGCCATGGAAAATGTCAGGACACTGTGGCAGGTCTCCCCTCCTTTGCTGGGTCACCTTGGGGAGGATTGGGTTGAGCAGCAATTCTGCAAGAGGCTTCTGAGGCTCTCAGGAGAATTGCCTGCCAAATGCTGCTGCTGGTGGCCCCTAAGGTTGAGCATTTAGTAGGAAGGGAGAGAAAGGGTACCTGGGAATCAGTACTTTGGAGAAAACACCAGAACTTTCTTTAGGTCAGCCTTCCTAGGGAGTCTGGGAGGAGGGAAGTTGATATTTCAGAGTATCAATTAAAGAAAAATCATACAAGGCTAAATAAAGGATGCTGTTTTCAGTGTTGAAAAGATGAGTATGTGTTGGCCAAGGAAAAAATAAAGCTATAATTGTCATTTGACTGGATTACCAACTTTTTGAGAGCCACCAACGTTTTTAATACTTCCTATCCATCTGCCACATTCCCCTCTTTATCCTAATGGAGGTGGTAACAAAATGTTTCTTCCTGATACCCTTAACCTGCACAACTAGATCTTCAAGTGAAAGTGAAATTCGCTCTGTCCTGCCGACTCTTTGTGACCACATGGACTATACAGTCCATACAATTCTCCAGGTCAGAATACTGGACTGGGTAGCCTTTCCCTTCTTTGGGGGATCTTCCCAACCCAGGGATCGAATCTAGGTCTCCTTCATTGGGTGGATTCTTTACCAGCTGAACCACCAGGGAAGCCTAAATCTTCAAGGAATACCTCACAGAATAGATGGCTTTGGAATTCAAGAGGCTTGGATCTCAGTCCTTTCAAGCCGTGTGACTTTGGATAAAAGTTTAATTTTTCTGGGCCTGATTCCCTAAACTCATACTAACTTTATAAGATTGAGTCAAGGATTCAATGAGATAATACAAGTAAAGATTTTAGTATCTGAAACATGGTAAGCCTTCAATGAGTGAAAGATTTTAGGATGAATATCAGGGAAACACCAGGAGAAACAAAAATAGATGACTGACTAGATAGAACATATGAAGGTCAAAAGCAAGGAATTACTACTATTTGTTCTATAAAGAAACCTGATGAAAGTCCAATTGCTTCTTGGCTAGTAAGCTCCATGAGAATGGGTTCTGTGTCTTATTTTGCTCAGATTATATTTCCAGTGTATAGAGTGTGACTATTCAGTGAATGAATGAATATTAAGTCCAGGTTCAAGTCTTCCATCCTCCATGAGAGATTTCTCTAATCCATTCTGATTTCTCTCTTCTCTGAATTTCACTGCCTAACCTGCTTTTTGGAAACTTTATCACATTCTCCTTTGTACTGATATTTAACATGTGTGTGCGTGTGTGTGTGTGTGTGTTTGACTGTGACAAGACTATAAACTCTGGAAGGCAGGAGCCATGCCTTGCACCTCTCCCGAGTTTCCCCCTGGCCTCCCCTCATCACTCCTAATACCGTAAACAGCATCCACAGCACACATTAGTGACTAAATATTAATACATGTTGAACTGAGTTGAAATAATGCAGGACTTTAGAGGTGGGGAAGAGGTTCACACAGTTACAGATTTGTGGAGAGTCACACTGTCCCCAAGCCAGGCTGACTTTTACATCTCTCCCGATCATTTCAGGAGTCTTGGGGCTTTGCATGTGCCCACTTGTCTTCTTTTGCAGAATGTCTCTGCCAACCTAAGCAGGATTGTCAAGGACTTAGGTTCCCTTATTGCCTTCCTGTAAAACACACATTCTCAGAAAGACTCCAATTTAACTTTGGTTGACAGCAGTTTACAAATCTCTGCCAAAAGAGAAAATCCTGCTGCTTTGCAATCACTGGCTCTTTGAGTAGACGAGCTATTCATTGGTTTCTCCAGGAATTCGGTTTCAAAGTTGAACAGGTATATGAGGAATATGACTCCTGTCTGATCATATTTCATGGCCACCACAAGTGGCTGCTGAGAGATTTTGCTTAAGGCTGCAGCTGGGGCTAGTTGGGCGCCTGCCAAGAGCAGGGGCATGATATATTTCTGTGGTGTATATGGCTGTCTGTTTTCATAGGTATAACATTCATATATATTGCTTTGGGGATTAAGGGGGAAGGGTGTGAATACTCTGTTTCCCTCCACAGTGGTTTGTAGGTTGATTCTCCTTTCTGTCTATTTGGCTTCAAACAGGATCTTAAAGATCACAGATCCTCAGAAAAAGCCAGAACATGATAGTGGCGCCTTCAAGGAGGATGATTACACATGCCATTCATGGGGCTGGGGATAGGTAGGTACTGGAGGTAGGGGTATTACTTGTTGATACACAGTTGTCACAGATAACCACCTATGTTCCTACATTTTCTCTGGGACCTTCAAGTTCTGTTTACATTGGTCTCCTTGCTTATCAGCCTGCCTTGATCTGAGTATCTGCATGCAGGGAATGGCTTGTGGAAGCTTTTCAACGTCACCCTCCCCACTTATTTAAGGAAGATTCTGTAGAGAAGACAGGATTTCAGGAACTGCTTGAATAAAGGAAAAGAGGTGTCTTTGTGACTCAAGCTGTCTATCCAACTCTATTTTCTAATTCTTTAGCATAAACTTTGAGTCCATCTTTAAAGCACCTGATGTAGTGTTTAGCTCAGTATTTTTATGCAGTGAGCCCTCTTTAAATATTTTTTAAGCTTTCATAGATGACTACACACACACACACACACACACATACATATGTGTGTCTTAGATTCTTGGATGAAGACGGTAGCCATGATGCCTCGAGTGCACACGACATGCCAGGCACACTACCACAGCTTTGCAGGCCTCGTGGCATCTGCTGCTCAGGTTCTCACAGTAGCCATGAGGCAGGCATTATTATGACTCTCATTTTACAGATGAAGAACTTTAAGTTTCAAAGAAGAAGTGACTTCTTCAGCTTCACACAGCTAGTAATCCTTGGCAAAATCAGGATTCAAACTCCGGTTTTTCTCATTCTAGAACTGGAGCTCTTCTTAATGTTATACTGTCTTAAGGCCTCTAACATGTCCAAACACACACACACATACCGTCCCCACACCCAGCCGCATTCCCACCCACTCCGAGGATTGAGGACCTTTCTTTGCATTGCAGAGCCATTCTCTGGGCACAGACTCCTGGTACTGAAAGCCCAAGTGAAGCACATTTAGGGACTTGGAGGTCTTTTCAGTGGAGTGACTGCCTTTTCTCAGTTGGGCTGAACTTACAGAGGCTCATGCACTCTAGAGCTATGTGGGTATCTAGGGGTGCTCACCTGATGGTCTGCAGGGACTGGCCCCAGAGCAGATTCCTGGATACAGACACTGGGGACCTGCAGTCATCTCAGGCACTTCCTGGATACCTCCTCATCTGTGGATCTGCCTTTTCCTGAAGCTGCCCTCATTCTCTGCTGAGAGAGAGGCTATTTACTGTTGGCAGGAGGCTGCCTCAGCGTTTTGACAAGATGCGTCTCTTCTGATCAGGGTGGAGGGCTATTTGCCTGGCAATATTTGTGGTCTTTCTCATTGTCTCTTTTACATCCCCCCACAATAGTAACAGAGCATATTGGTCTGTTTTTTGAGGACTGGGTCTGTAGTCCTTGGACCAATGACCATAACTGCCTCTGGCCCTAATCATCTTAGAAAGGGACCTGGGATTTGGTTCTAATGTTCAGCCCAGGAGCAGAAAGCCAGTTTAAATATCTCAAAGAATAGCTCATCAAGTGATTAAAGAAACAATTTGCAAACTGAGATCAATATCCTAAGCTCAACTCTCACTTAAAGTCAGACCTCCAATATAATCAATGTCAGTAGGCATTATCCCACTCCATCAAGGAGAATCAAGTCATGTTATCTTCATGTGGGTTGCATACATAAGAGGAGTTTAAGTAAGTGGAATCTCAAAGAGCAGAGGAATTCCATGAATAGCTCATCAGTCAAAAATGATGATAGAATGTCAACTAGTTTAATGGAGTTGGTCACCTGCTGCTTCCAGGAAGCTGGTTAATTCAATTTGTCAGCTCAGGGCAGATGTTAGAGACCCAGACTCATGCATAATACTCATACAGACTTATATTGAATTTTGATGTCTTTAGTTTCTCACTTCCTTTCAGTGGCATGTACAGCAGAATTCATCCACCCCCCAAGGCGGCTGTTACAGTTTATATATATATATATATATATATATATAGTTTTTTTTTTTTTTTTGCTGTTTTTAACTGGCAAAGAATAAACTCAGTATTGAAGAAAACTGGTTAAACTACAACCTTGCTACCCTCCTGGAGTCCTATGCTTTAAGATGTCTCTATATGACCAGAACAACCAAGGTATGACATCAGACTCTGATGTTTGCTTTTTCATGTAGAATCCAAGAATCATCTTGTCTCCAAATGAAACACATTCTCTTTTGTGTACACCTAAATTCCTTACTAACTCATCCTCGATCAAGGAAGAAGCTGTAGTAAATCCCCCCTCCACCTATTCACTGAACCAAAAATTACTCCCCTAGCTCTTGATGAGTGTATCATCCCATGATAGATAATGTTTACTTTCCTCTGTAGGGCATGGAGTTTGTGTGGCTGTTGTTTAGAAGATGCAGAAATACCAAAATCAAGTGATATCCTTGGATTTGGAACCTAGACCCAAGAACTGGGGTGTGTTAGTCCTCTTTTAGGAGTAGACACTAATGATAATGCAATCATGACCTGATGTTTCCACCTTAAAAGCAAATGTTCACGAGAGCAGAATTGCCTTGGGATATGACCAGATTATTTGAGAGCACCTGCCTTTTGTGACCTAAGTAATTAGCATTCTTGAGGCTACACAGCTACAAGCAACGGTCCAAAAATTGTAGCTCTGAGAGCTTACAGCAACCAGGGTTATTTAAGAACTTTCCTGGGGCTCTGGGTCACGATTGAATATCAATGGCTGGTTCCAGGTTGGGAGTGAGGGTAGTGTACAGTTACAAGAGGGAGTGTCAACATTTTTTTGTGTCTGGCTTGCTATCCAAGCAAGCTGCTTGGGTAAACAACATCTAAATTTTATAGGCTTTGAACATGTGGCACTCCACACGTCTTGGATATTTGCATTTACTGGTAATTTTAAATGAGGGGGATGTCTTGTTGAGTTCACCAGAATTTCCCTGTCATGTGTCTTAGATTTCAAAGCAGTGAACCGGGAGGCCTGGAGCTTCCAGTGTTAGGGAACTAAATCTGAGTAATGCCGAAGAGCAAGCACTTAGAAAATGAAATAATCTCTGTAACACTTGTAATGCATATCACTTTGGAAGGCAAATGTTCTACTGGGGAACTTTTGTGCAAAGCTAATTGGATCCAGTTGCCATCCTCTGCCTGCATCTGATGGAATCTTGATATGGTTTTCTTACCTTTCTGCAGCAAGATTTTTAATCTTTAAAAAAAAAAGTTTATATATTTGACTGTGCCGGGTCTCAGTTGTGGCACTCGAGATCTATTTCCCTGGCCAGGGATCAAACCCAGGTTGCCTGCATTGGGAGCGTGGAGTCTTAGCCACTGGACCACCAGGGAAGTCCCAAGATTTTTAATTTTGTTTTAAAAAAATCTACTTTGCCATTATCTCATCCCTATCCTCATGCCTTTCATTCTCAAGCTGAGAGAGAGAGGAAAAGGAAGGAAGAGAGGAAAGGCAGAAGAAAAGAAGGAAGAGGAAGAAAAAGACAGAAGCGTCTATTTTCTATTAGCATAACGGGCCCCCTGTATGTTTGAGTTTAGAGTTGGCATTAGTCAAATTTGAAGGTGAATCCAAAAGTCTGTATACCAGGTCAATGGAAAAGTGAAGGACTTAGAATTTTCCCACAGTAAATGAAATAAACAATTAGCATAAATGACTCCTGAAGGCATTGTAGGAGAGCATCGTACAAGTGATTCCATAGGTCTTTGTCTTCTATAAAACACACTTTAGTCAGTCCTGTCAGGCGCCTTTCTCTCACCTCCCCTTTCCTTACACAACTTAATTTTCCCAGCAATTTCAGTCCCTCTTTGTGGATTCAAGTAGTACTGCTGTAGTCTATCCAGTTTGGGCTTTATACCATCCTTGCATGGTTCTACTCATGTTAGTTCTTCATCTTCTTTGGAATCATAAGGTTTGCCTCTGGGGCTGGGTGTCTAGAGGAGGGCCCCAGGTATTCCTCTACTTTTCTGAACCTCACAGGATCCACAGAATCATGCAGAATAAATAGTTATGGATTNTCCATGAGAATGGGTTCTGTGTCTTATTTTGCTCAGATTATATTTCCAGTGTATAGAGTGTGACTATTCAGTGAATGAATGAATATTAAGTCCAGGTTCAAGTCTTCCATCCTCCATGAGAGATTTCTCTAATCCATTCTGATTTCTCTCTTCTCTGAATTTCACTGCCTAACCTGCTTTTTGGAAACTTTATCACATTCTCCTTTGTACTGATATTTAACATGTGTGTGCGTGTGTGTGTGTGTGTGTTTGACTGTGACAAGACTATAAACTCTGGAAGGCAGGAGCCATGCCTTGCACCTCTCCCGAGTTTCCGCCTGGCCTCCCCTCATCACTCCTAATACCGTAAACAGCATCCACAGCACACATTAGTGACTAAATATTAATACATGTTGAACTGAGTTGAAATAATGCAGGACTTTAGAGGTGGGGAAGAGGTTCACACAGTTACAGATTTGTGGAGAGTCACACTGTCCCCAAGCCAGGCTGACTTTTACATCTCTCCCGATCATTTCAGGAGTCTTGGGGCTTTGCATGTGCCCACTTGTCTTCTTTTGCAGAATGTCTCTGCCAACCTAAGCAGGATTGTCAAGGACTTAGGTTCCCTTATTGCCTTCCTGTAAAACACACATTCTCAGAAAGACTCCAATTTAACTTTGGTTGACAGCAGTTTACAAATCTCTGCCAAAAGAGAAAATCCTGCTGCTTTGCAATCACTGGCTCTTTGAGTAGACGAGCTATTCATTGGTTTCTCCAGGAATTCGGTTTCAAAGTTGAACAGGTATATGAGGAATATGACTCCTGTCTGATCATATTTCATGGCCACCACAAGTGGCTGCTGAGAGATTTTGCTTAAGGCTGCAGCTGGGGCTAGTTGGGCGCCTGCCAAGAGCAGGGGCATGATATATTTCTGTGGTGTATATGGCTGTCTGTTTTCATAGGTATAACATTCATATATATTGCTTTGGGGATTAAGGGGGAAGGGTGTGAATACTCTGTTTCCCTCCACAGTGGTTTGTAGGTTGATTCTCCTTTCTGTCTATTTGGCTTCAAACAGGATCTTAAAGATCACAGATCCTCAGAAAAAGCCAGAACATGATAGTGGCGCCTTCAAGGAGGATGATTACACATGCCATTCATGGGGCTGGGGATAGGTAGGTACTGGAGGTAGGGGTATTACTTGTTGATACACAGTTGTCACAGATAACCACCTATGTTCCTACATTTTCTCTGGGACCTTCAAGTTCTGTTTACATTGGTCTCCTTGCTTATCAGCCTGCCTTGATCTGAGTATCTGCATGCAGGGAATGGCTTGTGGAAGCTTTTCAACGTCACCCTCCCCACTTATTTAAGGAAGATTCTGTAGAGAAGACAGGATTTCAGGAACTGCTTGAATAAAGGAAAAGAGGTGTCTTTGTGACTCAAGCTGTCTATCCAACTCTATTTTCTAATTCTTTAGCATAAACTTTGAGTCCATCTTTAAAGCACCTGATGTAGTGTTTAGCTCAGTATTTTTATGCAGTGAGCCCTCTTTAAATATTTTTTAAGCTTTCATAGATGACTACACACACACACACACACACACATACATATGTGTGTCTTAGATTCTTGGATGAAGACGGTAGCCATGATGCCTCGAGTGCACACGACATGCCAGGCACACTACCACAGCTTTGCAGGCCTCGTGGCATCTGCTGCTCAGGTTCTCACAGTAGCCATGAGGCAGGCATTATTATGACTCTCATTTTACAGATGAAGAACTTTAAGTTTCAAAGAAGAAGTGACTTCTTCAGCTTCACACAGCTAGTAATCCTTGGCAAAATCAGGATTCAAACTCTGGTTTTTCTCATTCTAGAACTGGAGCTCTTCTTAATGTTATACTGTCTTAAGGCCTCTAACATGTCCAAACACACACACACATACCGTCCCCACACCCAGCCGCATTCCCACCCACTCCGAGGATTGAGGACCTTTCTTTGCATTGCAGAGCCATTCTCTGGGCACAGACTCCTGGTACTGAAAGCCCAAGTGAAGCACATTTAGGGACTTGGAGGTCTTTTCAGTGGAGTGACTGCCTTTTCTCAGTTGGGCTGAACTTACAGAGGCTCATGCACTCTAGAGCTATGTGGGTATCTAGGGGTGCTCACCTGATGGTCTGCAGGGACTGGCCCCAGAGCAGATTCCTGGATACAGACACTGGGGACCTGCAGTCATCTCAGGCACTTCCTGGATACCTCCTCATCTGTGGATCTGCCTTTTCCTGAAGCTGCCCTCATTCTCTGCTGAGAGAGAGGCTATTTACTGTTGGCAGGAGGCTGCCTCAGCGTTTTGACAAGATGCGTCTCTTCTGATCAGGGTGGAGGGCTATTTGCCTGGCAATATTTGTGGTCTTTCTCATTGTCTCTTTTACATCCCCCCACAATAGTAACAGAGCATATTGGTCTGTTTTTTGAGGACTGGGTCTGTAGTCCTTGGACCAATGACCATAACTGCCTCTGGCCCTAATCATCTTAGAAAGGGACCTGGGATTTGGTTCTAATGTTCAGCCCAGGAGCAGAAAGCCAGTTTAAATATCTCAAAGAATAGCTCATCAAGTGATTAAAGAAACAATTTGCAAACTGAGATCAATATCCTAAGCTCAACTCTCACTTAAAGTCAGACCTCCAATATAATCAATGTCAGTAGGCATTATCCCACTCCATCAAGGAGAATCAAGTCATGTTATCTTCATGTGGGTTGCATACATAAGAGGAGTTTAAGTAAGTGGAATCTCAAAGAGCAGAGGAATTCCATGAATAGCTCATCAGTCAAAAATGATGATAGAATGTCAACTAGTTTAATGGAGTTGGTCACCTGCTGCTTCCAGGAAGCTGGTTAATTCAATTTGTCAGCTCAGGGCAGATGTTAGAGACCCAGACTCATGCATAATACTCATACAGACTTATATTGAATTTTGATGTCTTTAGTTTCTCACTTCCTTTCAGTGGCATGTACAGCAGAATTCATCCACCCCCCAAGGCGGCTGTTACAGTTTATATATATATATATAGTGTTTTTTTTTTTTTTGCTGTTTTTAACTGGCAAAGAATAAACTCAGTATTGAAGAAAACTGGTTAAACTACAACCTTGCTACCCTCCTGGAGTCCTATGCTTTAAGATGTCTCTATATGACCAGAACAACCAAGGTATGACATCAGACTCTGATGTTTGCTTTTTCATGTAGAATCCAAGAATCATCTTGTCTCCAAATGAAACACATTCTCTTTTGTGTACACCTAAATTCCTTACTAACTCATCCTCGATCAAGGAAGAAGCTGTAGTAAATCCCCCCTCCACCTATTCACTGAACCAAAAATTACTCCCCTAGCTCTTGATGAGTGTATCATCCCATGATAGATAATGTTTACTTTCCTCTGTAGGGCATGGAGTTTGTGTGGCTGTTGTTTAGAAGATGCAGAAATACCAAAATCAAGTGATATCCTTGGATTTGGAACCTAGACCCAAGAACTGGGGTGTGTTAGTCCTCTTTTAGGAGTAGACACTAATGATAATGCAATCATGACCTGATATTTCCACCTTAAAAGCAAATGTTCACGAGAGCAGAATTGCCTTGGGATATGACCAGATTATTTGAGAGCACCTGCCTTTTGTGACCTAAGTAATTAGCATTCTTGAGGCTACACAGCTACAAGCAACGGTCCAAAAATTGTAGCTCTGAGAGCTTACAGCAACCAGGGTTATTTAAGAACTTTCCTGGGGCTCTGGGTCACGATTGAATATCAATGGCTGGTTCCACGTTGGGAGTGTGGGTAGTGTACAGTTACAAGAGGGAGTGTCAACATTTTTTTGTGTCTGGCTTGCTATCCAAGCAAGCTGCTTGGGTAAACAACATCTAAATTTTATAGGCTTTGAACATGTGGCACTCCACACGTCTTGGATATTTGCATTTACTGGTAATTTTTAATGAGGGGGATGTCTTGTTGAGTTCACCTCTTAAAGGGACAGTACACAGAATCTAAAGTTTCGTCACTTGGCCCTCCGGACCTCGAAGGTCACAATCCCTTGATTTAGACTCATTACGGCTTCTCGTTCGTGAATCTTTTACTTTATTAGAGACATTGTGAACATTACGTATAGTGAAACCTTCCGTTTACAAGATGACCCCTTGAATTGTGCAAAGCTAATTGGATCCAGTTGCCATCCTCTGCCTGCATCTGATGGAATCTTGATATGGTTTTCTTACCTTTCTGCAGCAAGATTTTTAATCTTTAAGAATTTCCCTGTCATGTGTCTTAGATTTCAAAGCAGTGAACCGGGAGGCCTGGAGCTTCCAGTGTTAGCGAACTAAATCTGAGTAATGCCGAAGAGCAAGCACTTAGAAAATGAAATAATCTCTGTAAGACTTGTAATGCATATCGCTTTGGAAGGCAAACGTTCTACTGGGGAACTTTTGTGCAAAGCTAATTGGATCCAGTTGCCATCCTCTGCCTGCATCTGACGGAATCTTGATATGGTTTTCTTACCTTTCTGCAGCAAGATTTTTAATCTTAAAATCTCTGTAAGACTTGTAATGCATATCGCTTTGGAAGGCAAACGTTCTACTGGGGAACTTTTGTGCAAAGCTAATTGGATCCAGTTGCCATCCTCTGCCTGCATCTGACGGAATCTTGATATGGTTTTCTTACCTTTCTGCAGCAAGATTTTTAATCTTAAAAAAAAAAAGTTTATATATTTGACTGTGCCGGGTCTCAGTTGTGGCACTCGAGATCTATTTCCCTGGCCAGGGATCGAACCCAGGTTGCCTGCATTGGGAGCGTGGAGTCTTAGCCACTGGACCACCAGGGAAGTCCCAAGATTTTTAATTTTGTTTTAAAAAAATCTACTTTGCCATTATCTCATCCCTATCCTCATGTCTTTCATTCTCAAGTTGAGAGAGAGAGGAAAAGGAAGGAAGAGAGGAAAGGCAGAAGAAAAGAAGGAAAAGGAAGAAAAAGACAGAAGCGTCTATTTTCTATTAGCATAACGGGCCTCCTGTATGTTTCAGTTTAGAGTTGGCATTAGTCAAATTTGAAGGTGAATCCAAAGGTCTGTATACCAGGTCAATGGAAAAGTGAAGGACTTAGAATTTTCCCACAGTAAATGAAATAAACAATTANAGTAGTTATAAGAATGCTCCAGGTGTTTACAACATGCAGCCAAGTTTTCACTCCAGTGGTCTAAGGAAGGGAGGTTGCAGTCTGAGTTATTTCATCTGTCCAGCAGTGTCATCATGGACCATGCATCGGCCATCTTTCTTTTCTGCTCTCCTCTGGGTGTTGGTTCTTGTTGACTCTTTCCTTCACTATTGCAAGTTGCTTGCACCTATTCAAACCACATCTCCTTTCAAAACACTGTCCAAAGGTCAGAAAAGGAGAAGAAAGCACCTACTTTCCTTTTGTCTTTTTAAACCTAAAGCAAAATTTCCCAGAAGTTTCCCAGATGTTGCCTTCTCACATCTTTGACCTGAACTAAATCACATGACCAACTCTATGCCAGTCACTAATGATGGAGTAAAATAATTGGTTTGGCTTAGACCTATGGTTCTCATCCCTGGTATACACTAGAATCACATGGAGGACTTTTAAGCCTCTGGGAGGCTGGGACCCAGGTCCAGACAATTCACTGAGAATCTTGGGGTCAGACCCCATCATTGGGAATGTTTAAACTACTCCTCAGGTGATTCTAGTTTTGACCAATCAAGGTACCCCTGCTGGGGCTGTAAGGAAGCTCCTCCCTTTAGGAAAACACATAGCCACCTGACAGGTGAACAGAATCAAGGTTCCGTTATCAGAAGAGAAAGGGGAAGGGCTGTTTGAAAGGCCGCTGTCACTCATGGAACATCTGTGTGCTGCCATAGTAACCGCCTAGACGCACATCCTCACTAGAGTGTCACTCTGCTCCACTTCTTTATAGCCCTGCAAGTTCTTATCTCAGGCCCTGCATGTAGCAGTGTATTATTCTTATTATTAACTGCACTGTCAACCTGCTGGGTGATCACTAAAGGAGTAATGTTATTTTACCGGGACATTTAAACCCGCCAGAAGGACGGCTTCACATCCTCCCAGCACAGAGGCCAGAGAAGACATTGAAAGGTCCCACCCTGCTCCTGATTGGTGTATCTGCCTCTTGACCCTGCCATGGTTTTATATGACAGGGAAATTCCACACTATCGACATTAATGCTTGACCTCACGGGGTCCCTGCCAGGAGCTGCTGCCGGCATTTCTGTGTGCCCGCTTTTGTCCTCAGGGTGGCGAGGGCCAAAGTTTGTCCCTGTAAGCTGACTGGGGCAAGTCAGCACTGGGGCTGTTTTGTGTGGTGACTACATTTGGATGCATAACTGAGAAACTTTGCCTCCTCTTCTGAGAACTTGACATTTCCCTTTCGTGGTGAGAGAGTAAGCATTGGAAGAGTGACGGGTGCAGAGACAGGCTGCCAGACTTAAATGAAAGGAGTTGCTGGAGCTGGGGGAAGACGGGTTGTGACTTCAGCAGCACAAACTCTCTTTCATTCAACAAAATCCCAGGCACAGCATCTCATTCACAACTTCTCCCAAAGAGAATGTCCAGGAAGGGCTTGCCCTGGGGAGGCTCCATTGGCATCTCGTCCTGTAAGCTGTTTCACATGGAGCAGAAAAGGAGGTGGTTCGAAGGCCAAGGTCTGTGAAATAATCATTTGGAACATTTATTTCCCAACAGTGGGAGGAAGGTGTTTGATAGTTCATCGTTCTCTTCCCTGTAATAAAGTCTGAAATAAAGACTTTACATTCTGTTACCCAAAACCCCAGTCTCAGGGGATGTTGCTTCTCATCTCTGGCCACACTCATAATTAATCTGGCCACCCCCTGTTAATGACTCAGTTCTTCGTAACCGGAGACATATAGTGGTAAAGGTCCTCTCATAGACTAGCGTTGTGGGACTGTCCCGCATCTAGCAAGTGTTAGTATGAAATTCACTACAGGACATACAGAAAAGGATCATTTCTTTCATATCACTTCCTTCTGAATTGAAAATCCTTGAGTCACCACCATTTTGTAGATGAGAGGCTTTGCCAACCTTTAATTTCAGGGACTGGTTTTTTCTAAGGATTTGGGGAGGAGGCTCTAAACATATGGCAATCTGGTTGAAGCTGATACAAACTAAAACCCTCCTCTTCCGAGAGGTGGATGAGCCCAGGTTGATTCACTTTGGAGGCCCAGGACTGGCAGTGGACTGAAGGGTATTGATTTCTCCTTTGTTTTCAATAATGTTCCCTGAGAGCTCTACAAAGCCAACAGGACAGCTTTATGGGGCCAGATTAGGAGCTAACATTGCCTGCCCATTGCCATTTCCTATAACTCTTACAAAGACCCTTGCCACGCTGTTTACAAAGATGTAGTATCTGAGCGCCAGAGCAAAGATCAGATTCCTTTTCTGCAACTTCATTAAGGACAACTTTCATCCTTCTTCCATGAAGAATTATTGTAAAAATTGAAAACTCTTCCACATGTGGCTAAAGAAGGGAGCTTGGAGAGGGTGGGTTCCAGAGCCCAATACAAATACCTTTGATTTACCAAGTTGACAAGACTTCCCTGGTGGCTCAGATGGTAAAGCATCTGTCTACAATGCAGGAGACCCAGGTTNATTGTAAAAATTGAAAACTCTTCCACATGTGGCTAAAGAAGGGAGCTTGGAGAGGGTGGGTTCCAGAGCCCAATACAAATACCTTTGATTTACCAAGTTGACAAGACTTCCCTGGTGGCTCAGATGGTAAAGCATCTGTCTACAATGCAGGAGACCCGGGTTCGATCCCTGGGTCAGGAAGATCTGCTCCTGGAGAAGGAAATGGCAATCCACTCAGAACTATTGCTTGGAAAATCCCATGGACAAAGGAGCCTGGTAGGCTACAGTCCATGGGGTCACAAAGAGTCGGACACGACTGAACGACTTCACTTACTTACCAAGTTGACAGCCATCCAGGTTCCCGAAGAAATGGCATATCCTAGCCCCCAATCCTTGTTTCTTTCTGAAGAATTCCTATGAAAATGCAAAGTGAGTATACTTTTGTCTCATATCTTAAAAATTAAAAAACAAACAAACAAGGAAACCTCAGTGTTTCTTTCCAGGGTAGATCTCCTATTGCTAGTTGGTTGGTACTCAGGATGAGAGGAAACAAGCTACACAAGTTAGAATGTTCTGGTTCCTGGATGCTGGTGGTGGACAGGGTGACAAGGAGGGGTGGTGATGGCTGGTGGTTAAGTTGCTAAGCCATGTCTGACTCTTGCGACTTCAAGGACAGTAGCCTGCTAGTCTCTTCTGTCCTTGGGATTCTCCAGGCAAGAATACTGGAGTGCTGTGCTATTACTCCGTGTCTTCTTGGGAGGCGAGGAGAAGAGAGGGTGGCCAAGTTAATCCTCCACTTCCCACCAAAGAGCCTCCCTGCCTGCTTATCTAATTCCTCAGGGTCTGGGGGAGAGATGGTTATAACAGTACCTTGAGGATTTCAGAAGATTGTAGGAATTTGCATGCATTTCAGTCATGGCTGTTCTCTGCTCCCAGTGAGTCTCCTGGTGGGGTGGACAGAGGCAGTCAGTGGAGGTGACAAAGAGGAGCCCTGGGAGTCCTCTTGGGCACAGACTGGTAGGTGTGGTCCTGGGAGAGGAGGCTGAGGCCTGATCCCGGCGCTCCCTGATGCTGCAGGTGATGGATGGATGACTTACTCAACTTTCATCCTCATCTCTTGGTCTGGAAAATAGAGATGACGCCATAGGACTACTCAGGGTTTCCAATACAGTGACTACCGAGGAATTTGCCAGTGGGAAATGTTGAGTGTTTAGACTGTTGATGAACCTGGCTTTGCAGATCTGGGAGCTCTCCAAAACATCTCCATCCACAGAACTTTCACCAGGCCCTTCAGGCATTTTAGTCTAAAATCCTGGCAATGTCCCAGCAAGACATTTTGCAGCTTAGCTAGTCTGCTAGCTCTCAAGGGACTGTGAACATACAAAACGAAAGCCAACTGTATATTTGCAGCTTTGTTCCTTGCGGAGATGCCTGAGTTATTAAATAGGAAAAAAATGGAAGAGATGGTTTAACTTCTCAAAAACTTGCCCTTCTCTTTGGGTATTTCTTCCCCTTTGGGTGTCAATTGCCTTCCAACTCTGTTAGCCAAAAGAAAAGATTGAGTGTGTTAATTTGAAAAACCTTAAAAAGAAAAAATAAAGGACAATCTTTATACATCATTATTTTCCCATGGGTCAAATATTCTTATCTTTTGGCTGACTGCAATATTTACTTTTTCAACTGCAAATGTGCTTCAGTCTTGTGTAATTCAGCCAAAACAGCCTTCCAATCCATTGGAACATATGCCTTGGTGTTCTTTTACCATTGTAACTATAACAAGAAGGCCTTCTATTCATCAATTCAAGCTTGGAACACAGCCTTCCTCTTGTATTCTTGGGATTCCTACTGTCCCTCCTCACTTGACCTAG
This sequence comes from Oreotragus oreotragus, assembly GCA_006410675.1. Taxonomy (NCBI): domain Eukaryota; kingdom Metazoa; phylum Chordata; class Mammalia; order Artiodactyla; family Bovidae; genus Oreotragus; species Oreotragus oreotragus. The sequence continues at coordinate 307,764 of SJYX01022908.1, forward strand.
AGGACAGGAGTCAGCTGTACCCGGGAAATCAATAGCAGACCATTAATGTAACCTTTTGATAATGCTTGGATCAAGATTAGCATCTACCACACAGGAGGTGGAACCCAGTGATTTCTCATTATTGTCCTTTGCATGCAGTGAGTGACATCTGCATCACCAGGCTCCTGCTGCATTTCTGGATGTGTTCTGTCCTTATACTCAATCTACTTCTAGCTGTGTGACCTTTACTACCACTGCTATTTCACCTCCAAGTTGGTTGGGGGCGCTAGATGGGGGTTGAAGGTAAGAAAATGTCCCATTCTGGCACCTTTCTGTCTTATATTTTTGCCCAAATGACAAGGTGTAGGTAGCTGGCAGTTTCAGGAAGTCAGAGAACAGGAATCATGCTAATGGCAGAAATGTCCTGAAACTTTTCAGTTTCTCTTATTTTATCTAACTGCTGCCTCCCTCCAACCATCCATCCCAAATCCTTGTTTATCAAGGGCTGAATTACAGAGTGGCAAGGCAGATCCCTCCAGGACTGTCTACAAAGTTGGTCACCACCCTGGTTACTCAATATGTGTCTAATTCAAATAAGCTCTTTTTGAATCTCAAGTATTTTATTCTCTTGGAGCAAGATCTTGAAGTCATAGAACCATGAATCCTGGGACAATAAACCATGGACTCTTGGAAGCCATGATTCATAGATTTTTGTGACTGTCTATCTAAATTGAATATATCGAAACTTCTCTAAAATTTATGCAGTGGATATACGTTTCTATGATATTCCACATGCCATGTTATTAGAGTAGGAAGTGGTGTCTTTCCATTTTACTGATGAAGGAAACATCGGAAGTGAAGTAGTTATCAAGCTTTTGGACCTCTCAGTGCAGAGAGGACCCTGAGTAAGTTTTTCAGGGGAGGAAATGGGCTGTGAGGGGATTAAATGGATTGTCCAAGGTGGACACAGTTGTCAGGCAGGGCTGGGGCCACGTCCATGTGGTCACGACTCTGCTCTTTCTAGAACCATTCTACCTCCCTACAAAGTAATTCTTATGCAACAGTTACCATGAGGCAGATTCAGTTCCAGTTGAGACAACTCCATTTAGTTTGGTATCAGCAAAACTCATCATATCAGAAGAGTCTAGAAATATGTCTGCATCGGTTTACAATGCTAAGCAGTATCGATGCTTCTAAGGAACTCTGTGGGACTCTATTTGTTATCATTGTCTATAAGTCTTGCTGTATTTGAGGGAGCTGGTTGTTTCATGTCTTAAGGGTGGTGTAGACTTTATGAATCTGAATCTCCAAATAGAATGTATTGAGAGTTGGGGGCCTTACTGGCCATAAAGGTGAAGTCTCTGTATCCCATACATCATTTTCTTTGAAATTCTATGGCAACTGATTTCCTTCCCTCTTTCCTTCCTTTCTCTCTTCTCTCTCTTCCTCCTTTCCCCCTTTCCTTCTCTCCATCTCTCTCTTCTTCCCCCTCTTTCTTTACATCTTTTACTTCTTATCACCTCCCCCTCTCTGCCTTTCTTTCTTCGATGGAGAAATGGTTGGGAGTGAATTGTCAGGATGAAGGTATAAGATATATTTATGGTTCAACCAATGCTAATTGCCTTCAAATAAAACTTTTATTTACTGGCCCCCTAGACCAAAAACAAACAAAACAAAAACAAAGAAAAAAACCCAACCCAACTATTAGAAAAAGATTTGTAACAAAGACATTAAGGTCGTCTACCTAAGACTGTGAAACCCTCAGTTCCTAATGGCATTTTAATGAAAAAAGTGTGATCACAGATGACATGGTCATAAATGAGGTAAGATTTATGTCTACTTTCTCCCTGCAACCTCACAATTTTAAGACTAGATCTGGGACTCTTGAGGGTAGGAAAAGAGGCAGCAGAGTTATTGAATTTTCCCAAATTCAAAAAGCACAACCAAGCCTTTCAAGAATGACATTTTCCCTGGCTGTTCTAAAGACTGTTGACATGGTCTTATACGAATAATGTTGTTGTTCAGTTACCCTGTTGTGTCCAACTCTTTGCCACCCCACGGACTGCAGCACGCCAAACCTCACTGTCCCTCCCCATCTCCCAGAGTTTGTCCAAGTTCATGTGGGGATAATACCATTTGCTATAGGCCAGAGGACAGAAATCCATTTGGATTTCATTGTTAGAACCAAAACAGAATTAGTTCTGGTCAGGCTGGTAGAAAAAGGAATTAATTGTAATAAACTGGAAGAATGTAACTAAACTTTGGGGGCTTCTGAGGTGGTGTTAGTGATAAAGAACCTTCTGCCAATGCATGATGACACGACTGAAGCGACTTAGCAGCAGCAGCAGCCCAGGAGACACGGTTTTGATCCCTGGGGCAGGAAGATCCCCTGGGGTAGGAAATCGCAACCTGCTCCAGTATTCTTGCCTGGAAAAGTCCATGAGCAGAGGAGCCTGGTGGGCTACAGTCCATGGAGCTGCAAAGAGTCAGATGCAACTGAGCACACACAGAGAACCAAGCTTGTAGCCAAGGAAAACAAATTCCTAGAGATTAAAAGACATGAATTTTCCCCATAAAAAGAGAGGTGGGACCTAATCTTCTTTTCTACCAGGTTTATCACATGCAAGTTGTGTATGTTTGTGGGTGTGTGTGTATTCATCTTCTCTAGACACATTTTGTTTTTTGAGAGCAATTTAGACCCCATTTGATAATACAGAAATAGCTCCGACCATGATGATGTTCAACAATTAAAGACCTATAAGTATTCTCCTCATTCTACAGAGATTACAGGTGCCATGACCCTCCCTGGCCACTTGGAAATTATCCTGACAATTGTGTGGTAAGTCCTCCCTTGTGAATTTAGGGTTCTCATCAGATTTGGGGAAGTACCAATTGCCGAGGTGAGGGCAGAGCTTCGAGCTTGACTGCTTCACTGCTCATCCATACCTTCCTTTCATCCCCTTTCCTGGAGTTCCCATAGTCTTCAGAGCCCATTACACTGCCCACAGCCTTTCTAAAAGTAGAAGGAAGAGCATTTGCTTAGCTGAATTAGGGGGAGTCTGTAGAGGCCAGTGAAGTTTTTACTGAGCCATATCTGGAAGGATTGAAAAATTAAGTGGGTTTCTTTATTTTGTGCTTTGTTGTTTCTTTCTATCCTTTTGAAAAAGTAGTCTGTACTAAGGCTTGAGCTGGGTGATGTCTGTTGAGATGTAGGACATCATTTATAGGACAAAAAGAGCCTGTGAGAGGTAAAGCTCAAACATGGTGGGGTAGACAGACCATTGGGTTGAATTGAGAAGGGAGTGTCTGAGAATTTCATCAAACCAGTGACAGGTTTTCGTGACTGGCTGGGTGTGTAATGTCAGATGATGAGGATTAGCTGAGAAGTCTAAAGGGATAACTGGTAAAAGGTAACAAAAGTGGATGATGTATCAGATGAAACAATAACCAGAGGGACCTTTCCCCCATGTGAGGACACGGTGAGAAGACTGTCGCCTGGATCTCAGACTTTCAGTTTCAGAACTGTAAGAAAGAAACTTCTGTTGTTTGTAAGCTACCCGATCTGAGGTATTTTGTTCTAGCAGCCCATTTTGCCACCTTATGTCTAGGGTAATCATCATCCTGAACTCAGTTCTGTCACGCACGGATGCTGTTGCACATTCATTTTGGTGAAGGGAGCTCAGACACCTGCTCTGGGGCTGGAGAGGTCAAGCAGGCTGGGTTAAAATCCTCTAGCTTCTGCCTTTTCCTCAGATTTTCATGCCTGTTTTCTTAGATGGAAAACAGAGTTAAAAGTGCTACAAAAGTCCTGGGGTCATTTTGAGAATGAGAGGAGTGAGTGGAGATGAAGTGTTTAGCACAGACCTGCCACAAAGCTGAGTAACTTGAAGTGATGACATGACTTCATAGTGACCCTAAATTCCACTGGATTACGATTCCCCACTCCCCCCATCCAGTTCTATCACTGCCACTGTCTCAGCCAGCAAGCTGTTGGCCTTGACAACCCTATAGTGCCCCGTGCTCCAAAACCGCCTTAGTAAAGCATCAGCAAGTCATACTCGCTGAAAGTAATTGTGGTTTTTATGTAGCACGAAATGGATGCTGTGGGGACAGTTTCCTAAAACAGATGTCCTGTAGGCTAACTTCTTAACTGAATGACTTAGAGAAAGTGACTCAGGTTCCTGAGTTGCCTTTTCTCATCTGTAAAATGGGGAAAGAAAACCTGTCTACCACACAGGTTATTGGGAGGATGAAAACTAAACAATGTTTCTGAGGCTTAGGGCCTGGCGTGGAGGAGTCACTCTTACCCTGCCTGTCACCTTTTAGAAACCCAGCCCTGGCTGATGTGCAGAAGACATTCCTCCAGTTTTTATTCAAAACACTATAGTTTTGTTAAAACTCAAATACTTAGGGGGAAGCTTTTATTTATTTATATTTTGTGTCCCCAAACACACATTTTCTTGAAGGGAAATGGAATCTGTCTGGTTTTGATTCATTTACATTCAACTTGTTAGTATTGTTTTGTAAGCTCCAGCCAATATCCAAGTAGCCTTTTAAATCTTTTTTTAAATGCTGTGTTGTAAAGTCTAGGAAGTTTATTTTTCTCTTTCTTCTTTTTCAAAAAAGTGCTAAAAGAAAACTGGATTTTAGCACGTTTGAATTTGGGTTTATCCTCAGTGTAAAACTGGCTTCCAACAAATTTGGTAAAAAGTATATTTTGCCATTCCTGGTTTGAAGATTTCAGCTCAATTTCAGTTACTCATGAAAAATGTTTTCATATTCCAAGCCAAGAGCATGTCTGTGTGTTCTATTACTGTTTTACAAGATCACGAAATTGTCCCCTCTTCAGAACTTTAGGCTTGCCACTGAAGTGATATAATGAAGACCTTTGCTTCGTATTTGCATGGTATTGGTTTTGCGTTGACCCTATCTTCATTGATTTGGTAGAGGGTTTTGGTGGAAATTGGTAAGTTTCATTCATGTAGACAGACAAGAGAAATGACATGTAATTATCCAGACCTATACTCAACAAGAAGAAAAACAGAAGGGAGTCGGACGGTACCCTCAGCGCAAAGGGTTTCTCAGAGATTTCTAATGAGAAAGACACCAGTCCCACTCTCTACCGTATCATTTTACCCACCAAGCCGGTATAGTAAACACAACCTCAAGACAATGCCACTTACTTTCCATTGTGTAGTAATAGGCTTCGTCTGCTATTCCTAGGCTAACAATTGTTCATTGTTCACGCTGCTTCAAGGTTTAGAAATTGAATTTTCTCCTTGGTTCCCAGGGGAAACAGCAAGACTGAAAACAAACAAGGAGGTAATTTCCACATGTGCAGCAGCCATTTCATTTGCCAAGGGTCTCAAATTGTATATTTGTGTATCTTAAGAGATGAGTTTGCAACAGCTTAGACTCTTATATAAATCTCAGAAAGGAAATAACATCTCCTCTTGAATTTGCTTTCAGCTGCATTTTCTGGGCAGACGTAGTAAGCCTTGGCAAGTTTGACTTGAGTACTCATTTCCAGGCAAGGAATGTGTATTTCCGTTTTCATAAGAGGAATAGTAAATTTCAGCCTTCTATCCTTCCACTTTGCTACTGTCTGGAGGCAGTAAGGAAATGTCATACTGATGATTTTTTTAATCTCCACCTTGCTTATGAGTATTCTTAGGTAGATAAGGGAAACATATAAATATCAAATCAGTTTTCTTTGCACCTGTACCTAAATTTTCACATAGCCAAAATAGCTACAGAATATTTGAGCAGAGGAATTAAACAACCCTTGAAACTGCCTTGTCTAATTTAGCTAGGTCAGTCCAGCCAGATGAGGGCCTGCCCACTCAAGGCAAAAAGATGGGAATGAAAACTCCCCAAATACCAACAGCAGTAGGGTGTGGAAGGAGTAGAATTGTGTTTATGGTTTGTCTGTTTTCTTTTTCTTTTCTGAATTCTTATGCAATGAATGTATTTGTATCTGTAGATCTTAAGGTTGTGTTTACCAAAAAGACGAGCATATGTATTTGTTCTTTTTTTTTTTTAGTTTTAAGAAATCAAACTATATGGAAACATAAAGAATGAAATGTACAAGTTCTTGTCATTCATCTCCTAATCACATTCTGGTCTCCAGAAATCAAATTTGGTTTTGTGAGTAAGCTTCTAGACTTTTCTCTGTTATATATGTGTAATTGTCAACATTGCATTGAAAGAGTAGAATGGGATAAAGTACATGTAGGAAACAGTTTCCCCTTACTATCTCTATCAACAGTGATAGGCAGGTTCACTGTAACTTTCCCGGACACTCATATATGATGATAAAACCATTCCTCCAGTCGTTTCAAGTCCCAATTGTAGTCCCCAGGCTCTCTGGCTGTCTGTACACATGAAGGGTTCTGCCAGCTTGGGGGCATCCTTTGACAAAAGATGCAGGTGCTACTGCCGAGAATGAAAGCTAACCCCTCAAGCAGGAGTGTGAATACCATCACACGACTGGAAGGATATGAGCGGGGAGTGCTGACAGCATCTCTACAGGTGTGGCCCTTTGAAAATGATCCTGGCTGGCGCTCTCACATGTGGTCCAAGAGGAACCCACATGCAGTTTGGTGGCTCTTAGGAGGAGTGCAGTCTGCTGCAATGCAACACACTCTGTGCCTGGGACTTCCTATGCTTCTGGATCCAGCCTCTTGCCAGTAGATGAACTTGGGTCATGGACTGGTCTATACTCCTATACACTCCAGCATTTTGAGCAGTCTCCTTGAAACTCCCCTTATTTAGACCAAGGTAAAGGTGAAAGCACCACCCCAACATGTCCTTTCAAAGAAATTCTTTCTCAGCTTTGTCAGTTGCAGTCCTTTTGTCCTCTTGAGATGGGTGATGTAGCAGATACCTCCTTTGCATGTCCTGTCTAGGTGGCCTAGCAGCTCATTTTGAAAGGTAAGAACACTGATCACCTAGTGCTTTATTCTGAGTTGCTTGGAGCCTTAGACAAATCTGAAAAAGAATCTCACTTTAACATCTCATTATATACCTAGAAATTTTATCATTTCCATAAATTGGAACATATTAATGTTCTGCAAATCACTGTCTTAGTTATCTAGCAATCTTTTCATGTCCAATAGTGTTGAACAGCCTCATTCATTTTAATGAAAGCAAAATATTCTATCAGGTAAATCAGCTGTAGTTTAGGCAGTTCCCTATTGATGTTGAGCCATTTGCCTATTGAGGCTGTTTTTAATGTTTGGATCTTATAAATAATGCTGCTATCAATATTTCTATATTCACACTTTTTTTTTTTTTGCATGTGTGTACACATGCAAGTATTTTGCCTAAAACAGAGATATGAGAGTAAAGGGGACTTCCCTGGTGGTCCAGTGGTTAAAAATCTACCTGCCAATGTAGAGGACATGCATTTAATCTCTGGTCCAGAAGATCCCACATGCTGTGGAACAACTAAGCCTGAAGCCCTCACACCCTAAAGCTCTCACAATAAGAAAAGCCATCTCAATGAGTAGCCCATGTATCACAATGAAAAATGGCTCCCACTTGCTGCAACTGGAGAAAACCCACACACAGCAATGAAAACCCAATGCAGCCAAAATAAAGAAACTTAACACAAAAACAATTAACTTTTAAAAAAGGAAAGCAAAGGATATGAAAGGTAGGAACCAGAAAATTTTTGCTAGATATTTCCCAAGTGCCTACACATGGGTTGTATAAATTCTCTACTTTCTCCAGCAGTGCCTAAGAGTGCCCATTTCCCTGCAACCTCACTAAATGTTTTCACTGTTTTTAATCTTTGCCATTTGGGGGAGCCAACAGTGATCTCATTATTATTTTATTCCATATTCCCTTGGTTACTAATGAGGTGAACTATCTTTTCTCGTGTTTGTCCATGCTCTTAGAATCACGTATCCTTCTCTAGTTTGGAGTTCTAAGGCCTTTACCAACCTCCTGTAGTTCTAAGCAAGGGGGAAATGGTGAAATGATAAAGGAGAGACTGTACATTGGTGAGAACCTGGCCCAGCTCCATGAGGACAAGAAATGGCAGAATTTCTACCACTCAGATTTTATCACCTTTTTTTTTTTCCCCAAAACTCTTTGCAAGTCTGAATCTGAACCATAGGCCACCTTTTTTTTTTTTTTTCTAAAATTGACACATATAATTTATTAGTAAACTTTCAACCGATTTTTTTTGTATCTAAGAGCTCATGCAAACTTACTTTGAATCTTAAACCCAAGTAGTTGCATGCATGCTTTTTACCTCTTGGCTTTTATTTTACACACATTAAAGATTACTCAAGACACATTGGGTTTAGAGGAAGAACCAAAGGAGATTATTTAGGAACACCCAGCAGCCATGGCAACATAGAAGGAACATGTACTCTCCTCAAAAATATTCCACTTACAGGTAATGACATTCGTTTGCCAAACAGCCCCAAGCTAGCCCAAGAAAGAATAGACAGATGGTTTGAGGTGTGTCAGGAACAGGATTTACAAAATAAGATTATGGTTATGCTGGAAAGTAACAGCAATCATGGTAAACAGATGGAACAGACTCACTTTTTGCCATGGGGCAGAGGAAGAAAGGGGTTTTGAATTGCTGCATGAGAATTAGAGTTGGCTCACCCAGACACATAGTTCTCTGGGTTTTATAGACTTTGTAGGCACCATGTAGACCATATGACAGGCCTCTAGTTGGGTGTCTTCAGATCTGTAGCAGGGGACTTGCATTCGAGTTGTAGGTGTCTCATGATGTTGGCCCTCTTTTGGTTGTGGATGGCATAGTCATCTATCCTAACCTTTACTACATGAACATCACTATCTTACCCCTTGAACTGTCATTTGAGAGGACACTGGAGAGAGCCAGCCTGTTTATTCCTGAATGTGTATTTGGCTGCTTCAGTTAGATTTACAGCAGAGGAGGGTACTGAATATTTCCCATGTATGACTGGTCTATTTTCTCATTAGTGCAAATCATAGGCTTTGAAGGTATAATGAATGAGTCTGCCTCTGCCACGAATTTAAAATCTCAGACTTCTCCTTTCCAATTCAACTAATTGTATAGGAATGTATAGAAACATAATGTTTCCTCTTGAGAGTATTTTGGCATTTTTCAAGGGAAAAGAGAGAGAGGTTGTCAATGTGGATTTGCTGGTACTGAGAAGAAGGTGGTCACAAGGAAAGACTGGAGATCAGAGACCTTGGGATGCAGTTGAGCCTTCCTTGCTGGTTAGGAATTGTCCTCATGTAAGCAAAGGGTGGATTTTGCTTTTAGAATTTATTTATTTCCATTTAATTTATTTCCATTAGTCCTAGAGTTTGACAGCTAGCTCGCAATGGCAGCCCACTGCAAAGCATGTGAGGCCTCCAAGTTGGCACACTGATGTCTGACTAATGGGGAAAATTACCCAATGAGAATTAGCAATCTTGCATCATCAATCAAAATTCTTACATTACCTTTCATGTGGGTAGCAGAACAAGACTTCCAAAAGGAGTTAGGACTGGTTTTAACACGGCCTGTTGGTCACTGAGACAGGAAATATTTAACATGAATCAGACTCATTTGAAATAATTTTGATCTGTCTTGGTCCTCAGTTTCCCAGTGTTAGTATTAATGAGCACTCATTTAACCCTTTAATAATGTATTGAAAAATGTGCCCACTCATCATTCCTGGATAGATATAACTGGCATAACTGGCCTGCTTTCACTCTATTATGCTCTTTATTTGTAATAGACTTTTCAACCTAACACTTTTGGACAAGTGGAGTCTCTTAAATGTTAAATTAAGAAAACTAGTCCTGGCCTACTAGTCCAAAGAACAGCATTTCTGTCAAGGGCTGAATTGATCCCAGATGGATTCTGGAATGGAGAATTAACGATTACATAAAATGGCCTATATCTGAATTACATAGTGGTGACCCTCTAGAGGAGGGCTTGACCCATAGTCACATGTGTTCTCAGAGTTGGGGCTTAGACACCATCTGCTGTGGACTTTGGATGCATCAGGTGGTTAAAATGAATTGAAAAATATTAAGGTAAGCTGGTACTGGAAGATGGCACAGTTTGCAAACAAATACAGCAACTGAGGTAGTAAACTTGCCTTCTTCAACATTGATGTCAGAAACGACAAGCTGAGTGTCTAGGATTCAGGTGGCTTATCTTCTTTATCTTGTCTTTGGAGGCTGTGTTGAACAAACATTCTTTTGGTAATAATAAGAGCTGAGCAGAGGAAGACAGTCTGTGGCTTTCTGACCCCTTTCTAACTAGCATGGTAAATAAAATGACAATAATGAAAACACCCAGAGTGCTTCTTTATGTATCTCTCCATGGGAAGTCATAAGACTGAATGGAACCTTCATTTAGTGGATTCCACCAGTGGGAAGATATACAAACAAAGCCAAACTCACAGGAGCTGTCCTGGATCATAGGCTCCACTTCCGACCAGGTAACTGGAGGATACTGAGCAGACAGTGGAGTTAGATGGGGCTGTCTCCTCATTATTCTGCTTGTAAGGGACATATGAACTATGTACTTAGGATAGATTGTGTGGGACATAGGCTACAAATTGTATAGGAATGTATAAGAAATGACCAAGAACCAAGGTTGGAATGGGGGTCAGATGAATTCCCAAAATACTTTCCTTTCAACAAATTCTGTTATGGAGTCCAAATGGCCATTTTGAGCACCTCCATGATGTACAGGAATCATGTGGCTTGGGGACACTCCCCTCACCCCCTCACACACACACACACGCACACACCCCCACGTGTGTGTGCACATACATACATACTTTAGCACAGACCAACCACTCTGTGAATTAAGATTTCTTAGAGAAGATTTAGAAGTCAGTAGATCATCATGCAACCGAGGTTGCACATTAGAATTATCTGGAAGTATTTGAGGGGAAAATAAGACCAATTTCCTTGACCTTATTTTAGACCAATTAAATCAGATTCTCGGGGCAATGAGTTTTTTTTTTTTTAAAAAAAAAAAATGTAAGAAATCACAATTACTTCTAAGCATGGGTAAATTTAATTTGAAATGTGGCAAATCCTTTCATTTAGGTTTGTAAAACAAGTTTTTCAAGTAGACACAATGGTCATTATGAAAGTGCTGCTTTTTCTCCATTTAGTGATGTTCATTTGGATTTCAAAGGGCCCCTTCAGGTTAACAACGAACTGTGGTCTTTTTAGTTTTTCTTAAAGACTGGAGATGTTTGACTTTGAAAAGCCTTTCTCTCAACAGTTTTTTAACTTCAAAGCACCCAGAAGGTCTCTGTAGTCCGCTTGGTGGAGAGCACTTTTTTCACAGGCATATGAAAATTTTCGTAACTTTCAGACCTAAACTTAAATATCATTGTGTGTCTGCATTTGTGTGTGTGAAATTTTGTCCCCTTTCATAAACTTCCACAATAAGCAGCAACTTTCAGAGTTCTAGTACCTTATTATACAGTATTTGCACACACACAATTATCTAATGCTAAAATGAGGGAAATAGAGATTACACCCTAAGGCAATTTCTGCAAGTTGAAGAACCATTAAAATTGGAATTCCCAAATGAGTTTTTTCCATGTCTTAAACTTCATGGAATGGATTGAGTCAGATGTCCAGGAAGGTAATTAGCAGCATTATTAAAAAAAAAAAAAATCGCAACTTTTGTGGGGCAAAGATATTCCTAGTTTTACCCAACATTAATTTAATACTGTGGAGTCAGGAAAGTCTTCAAAGGAGGTGTGCTTGGTAAGGTCACCAGAGGGAAATTTGAAGAATGTTTGGACTAAAACTGAAATTGTGTGAATTTTACAAATATAGTCAACAGGAGAAATACTAAAATGTGAGTGTATAAAAAATGAGTTTCATAATATCTCACAGACGCTGCCATTTTCTGTGGCTTTCATGACAAAGTCACTTGGAAAATAGAAATCACTGGATTTATAGGTTTGTTTCTCTGTTCTCCAGTTTTCCTTCCCTTCTTCACCTAGAAGCTCTTAGGGAATGAGCGCTTTCTGATGATTCTTCTCATCCCGACTGCGTCCTCAGTGGACAGTTCATATGTATGTTTAAAAGAGTGGGTGAGTGATTTTTATTGTATGTTGGCCTGTGCTGCGTCTGCATTGCTGTGTGCAGGCTTTTTCTGTAGCTGCAACAAGCAGGGGTAACTCTCTAGTTGTAGCGTGCAGGCTCTCATCGTGGTAGCTTCTCTTGTGGTGGCCCAAGGTTCTAGAGTGCACAGGCTCAGTTACTGTGGCACACAGGCCTAGTTGCTCCGTGATATGTGGACTCTTCCAGGACCAGGGACCCATGTCCCCTGCACTGGCAGGTAGGTTCTTAACTACCAGATCACCCAAAAGTCCTTCAGTGGACAATGTATATGCTTCCTCATTGGCTTTTCCCCTTCTCTGTTATTCCTTGAAACCAAACATCACAGTGGGCTGCAGGATATCCTTCTCTTCTCAAAAAGAGTTTAGTCCTTGCTATTTTGTTTTCTTTTAGTACTTGTACTTCTAACAAATTCTGCTCCAGAAAACATTATACAACGCTAATGCTGAGCCTCGTGTCAAGCATTTTATATGCATGATCTCATTTGCTCTTTAGAACAATCTTGTGAAAGAGGCAAAATTACTTTCAGTTAACAGATGAGAATTTTGAGGTCAGTAGAAGTTGAACCGGGGAAGGCAATGGCACCCCACCCCAGTACTCTTGCCTGGAAAATCCAATGGACGGAGTAGCCTGGTGGGCTGCAGTCCATGGGGTCGCTAACAGTCGGACAGACTGAGCGACTTCACTTTCACTTTTCTCTTTCATGCATTGGAGAAGGAAATGGCAACCCACTCCAGTATTCTTGCCTGGAGAATCCCAGGGATGGGGGAGCCTGGTGGGCTGCCGTCTATGGGGTCACACAGAGTCGGACATGACTTCTGAGCGACTTCACTTTCACTTTTCTCTTTCATGCATTGGAGAAGGAAATGGCAACCCACTCCAGTATTCTTGCCTGGAGAATCCCAGGGATGGGGGAGCCTGGTGGGCTGCCGTCTATGGGGTCACACAGAGTCGGAGACGACTGAAGTGACTTACCAGCAGCAGCAGCAGAATTTAAACACTGTCTCTAAGGCCATGTGGGCGGTAAGGGGTACCTGTAGAATTTGAACCCAGGGCTCTGGATTTCTTGACTGCTCTGTTATAGTAAGATCTTAGTTTTATAGTGAACATGACAACATTTATTTAAAAATAATGACTATTATTCATATGGTAACCGTCAAATTACAAACAAATCACTCTTCGTTCTTCCTAAATATCAAACAACTCTGGAATCAATATTCCAATACTTTGGCTGCCTGATGTGAAGAGCCAACTCATTCATTGGAAAAGATCCTGATACTGGGAAAGACTGAGGGCAAGAGAAGAAGGGGATGACAGAGAATGAGATGGTTGGATGGCATTACCAACTCAATGGACATGAGTTTGAGCAAACTCCAGGAGATGGTGAAGGACAGGGAAGCCTGGTGTGCTGCAGTCCATGGGGTCACAAAGAATCAGACATGACTTAGCAACTGAACAACAACAATGAAATCAATTGGTATTTTAAGTCAGAAATCTGAGCCTTAGTCCAACTCTACATGTTCTTAAGATAGATCTGAAATACAATAGAAGTAATGAACATTTTACTTCTTCTCTCCCCAATTACAGGGCCCTCCACTAATACATGGGGCTTCCCAGGTGGTGCTAGTGGTAAAGAACCTGCCTGCTGATGCAGGAGAATGTAAGAGACACAGGTTCGATCCCTGGGTCAGGAAAGTCCCCTGGAGGAGGGCATGGCGACCCACTCCAGTACTCTTGCCTGGAGAATCCCATGGACAGAGGAGCCTGGTGGGCCAAGAGCCATAGAGTCACAAAGAGTAGGACACGACTGAAGTGTCTTAGCACACTGCTGATGCATATGGTCACTTGGTACTCAAAAAGGGGCTTCTGTCCCCTTGCAGAAGCTTTGTGCCAGGATGCTCCCTGGACAAAGGAGTGTTCACTGGATCTTAAGCTCTAGTTATCCTCTTGACTTAGGCCAAAGGTAAATGTGGAGTGAGATGAGTCAAGGACTCTAAACAAATCACACTTCAGATAATCATTGAGATAGGAATATGTGCACTTCATGTGTTCTAATTTTATGAGAAGCCGGATGTTATTGATAAAGGAGAACTCAAACAAATATTAAAGGATAAAGCCATTAGTTCTTGGACAGACCTCTTGGGCTGTATGTCATAGTTCTCATCTGTCTCCTTACAAGAGCTCCGCAGTGGGAGGGCATGCCAGGGCTTCCTTATATCAGAGCAGGCTGTTGCCGAAAAGCACATGGCTTCTCCATCCTTTGCTCTCTCTTTGTATCTGCAGTCCTTGCTGAAGCTCCTTTTGGCCCTCTGACTGATTTCCATAAGGTTGAGATATGAATACATACAAGGACAGGGTGCTGTTACGCACTGAACAACCCATATCAGTGGAGTGATAGAGAGCAACCTCAGTATCCGTTGCTGTAGTTCTAATCATTTAGAAGATCTCAGCCTCAAGCAGTGAGGAGCAATGGGCCTGAATTGCCGGGGAAGGAGAAGACTTGGCCGGGGGGGAATCCATAAAAGCCCTAATCTGCTTATGAAGCCCCAAGTTTTATCCTTCTGTTTAAACTCTTGATAAGATGTTCAATTTGTCTGTTGTTCCCATGGAACGTCATTCAGTGATCTGCATATCCTCCACTTACATCTCCTTTGAATAATGCTCAGTGCACAAAGTGTTCAAGCAAAGCCAACTAAAAAACCCTCATCTGATTTCTCCCTGGACTCTCATGTGAACAGAACAGATGTGACTCCCAAATATGAGGATAACAATGGCACCAAAGGAGTGATCTGATTGCCCATTATACTTGGATCTGGAATGACTTGTAAAAGAAGTTAAGGTATTTTCCCTGGAGTATTGTAACTTTTTAGGGGCTTTCAATCACTCTAATTTTGGACACATACCTTACAACATACAGGAGGCATGCCGGAATCAGTGCTCAGAAATGCCCTGGCTGACGTGTCTCGTGGCTTAATTATAGCAATGCACACCCACAGCACAGCACTAGTGTCTGGAATTACTCCCATAGCTATATCTGCCTCAGATTTCTAGGTGATTCAGCCCAGAGATGGGTACTGAAATTCTGTACCATAATTATAAATGTCCTACCAGTAGGTTCATTTCAACTCTTAGGAGTTCTCAATAAATATATCCAGAAGTCCTATACCTTAATTCTAATCCACTGTTTTATAAACTGTAGGTTGCAACCCATTAATGGATTTTAAGTCAACTGAATGACTTATTACCAGTATTTTGGGAGTAATGACATTGACTAGAACAGAGTAGTCAATATCAAAGTGGACTACACATAATAAAGGTGAGTATTGTTTCTTGAAATTTCCTCTATATTCCATCCAAGACATAGCATTCCATCTAAGACATACATTTTCTATCATAAATCTCTTAAATCAGGATGAGTTAAAAGACTCTTGCTCCTTGGAAGTTATGACCAATCTAGACAGCTTATTAAAAGCAGAGTCATTACTTTGACAACAAAGTTCCATTTAGTCAAAGCTATGGTTTTTCCAGTGGTCATGTATGGATGTGAGAGTTGAACTATAAAGAATGCTGAGCGCCGAAGAACTGATGATTTTGAACTGTGGTGTTGGAGAAGACTCTTGAGAGTCCCTTGGACTGCAAGGAGATCCAACCAGTCCATTCTGAAGGAGATCAGTCCTGGGTGTTCTTTGGAAGGACTGATGCTGAAACTGAAACTGCAATACTTTAGCCACCTGATGCAAAGAACTGGCTCATTTGAAAAAACCCTGATGCTGGCAAAGATTGAAGGTGGGAAGAGAAGGGAATGACAGAGGATGAGATGGCTGGATGGCATCACTGACTCAATGGACATGAGTTTGAGTAAACTCCAGGAGTTGGTGATGGACAGGGAGACCTGGCGTGCTGCAGTCCATGGGGTTGCAAAGAACTGGACACGACTGAGCGACTGAACGGAACTGAACTGAAAACCCTAAAACATCTTGCATTTGACTCCAGATTTATTTTCTGTCTTCAAATCCTAACTACTTTCCTTGAGTTCAAGTGTTACCCTTCCCTGAAACCTGACTCCAAGTGTAGAATATTCCAACAGAATATTCCAATTTGCAGGTTTTCTGTAAGTGGAATTATACAGGATGTGCTCTTTTGTGTCTAGCTCCTTTTTGAAAAGCTTTTTATTATCATTGCTATTTTTTGGCTGTACTGTGAGGCATGTGGAACTTCCCTGATCAGGGATCAAACCCGTGCCCTCCGCACTGGAAGGGTGCAGTCTTAACCACTGGAACACCAGGGAAGTCCATGTTTGTGAAATTCATCCACAGCTTTGCACATTCTTGTGGGGCATTCATTCTCATTGCTGTAAAGAATCACATTTTTGTGACTATACCACAAATTAGTCCTCCATTCAACTACTGAGGGTATTTGGGTAGTTTCTACTGTTAAACTAGTTCAAATAGAGCTGCTGTGAACCTCCTAGTACCTTCTAGGATGTATACTTAGGAATAGACATAATGAGTCATGTGTGTGTGCTTAGTCACTCAATCATGTCCACATCTTTGAGATCCCATGGACTGTAGACTTCCAGGCTCCTCTGTCTATGGGATTCTCCAGGCAAGAATACTGGAGTGGGTTGCCATGCCCTCCTCCAGGGGTTCTTCCCAACCCAGGGATCAAACCCAGGTCTCTTGCATTGCAGGCAGATTCTTTACTGTCTGAGCCACCACGGAAGCCCAAGAATCTAATGTCTTAGGGAATATATATTCATCTTTAACAGATTCCGAAAATGGACTTTTTCATTGCAGTCAGTCTGGTAAATGTGTAATAGTATTTCATGTGGTTTGAATTTGCATCTCCCTGATGGCTAATGGAGTTGAGAATCTCTCCTGTAGTTATTGATTATTTCGGAAGCCCAAGAATCTAATGTCTTAGGGAATATATATTCATCTTTAACAGATTCCGAAAATGGACTTTTTCATTGCAGTCAGTCTGGTAAATGTGTAATAGTATTTCATGTGGTTTGAATTTGCATCTCCCTGATGGCTAATGGAGTTGAGAATCTCTCCTGTAGTTATTGATTATTCGGATGGATAGCTTATATTGTGAGTTGTCTATAGAATTTTATATTGGGTTTTCTGTCATTTTCTTATTGATTGTTAAAGGGTTTTTTTAATGTTAAAAAATGTTTATTTATTTGACTGCTCTGGCTCTTGGTTGTGGCACATGGGATGTTTTAGTTGCATCGTGTAAACTCTTAATTGCAGCATGTGGGATCTAGTTCCCTGACCGGGGATTGAACCCAGGCCTCCTGCATTGGGAATGTGGAGTCTTAGCACTGGGCCACCAGGGAAGTCTCTGAAAGTTATTTTGGATGTGATTCCTTTATCAGATGCATGTAATTAAAAGTATCTTTTCCACTGTGGATTTGCCTTTTAATTCTCTTAATAATGTCTTTTGATGAACATGTCCTCTTAGTTTTAACATTGTCTAATTTATCAACTTTATGTTTAAAGCTCTTTGTGTCCTCTTTAAGAGCTTCTTGCTTGCTCTCAGTTCAGTTCAGTTCAGCTCAGTCGCTCAGTCGTGTCCGACTCTTTGCGACCCCATGAATCGCAGCACGCCAGGCCTCCCTGTCCATCACCGTCTCCCGGAGTTCACTCAGACTCATGTCCATCGAGTCCGTGATGCCATCCAGCCATCTCATCCTCGGTCGTCTCCTTCTCCTCCTGCCCCTAATCCCTCCCAACATCAAACTCTTTTCCAATGAGTCAGCTCTTCTCATGAGCTGACCAAAGTACTGGAGTTTCAGCTTTAGCATCATTCCTTCCAAAGAAATCCCAGGGCTGATCTCCTTCAGAATGGACTGGTTGGATCTCCTTGCAGTCCAAGGGACTCTCAAGAGTCTTCTCCAACACCACAGTTCAAAAGCATCAATTCTTCGGCGCTCAGCTTTCTTCACAGTCCAACTTTCACATCCATACATGACCACAGGAAAAACCATAGCCTTGACTAGGCGGACCTTAGTCGGCAAAGTAATGTCTCTGCTTTTGAATATACTATCCAGGTTGGTCATAACTTTTCTTCCAAGGAGTAAGCGTCTTTTAATTTCATGGCTGCAGTCACCATCTGCAGTGATTTTGGAGCCCAAAAAAATAAAGTCTGACACTGTTTCCACTGTTTCCCCATCTATTTCCCATGAAGTGATGGGACCGGATGCCATGATCTTCGTTTTCTGAATGTTGAGCTTTAAGCCAACTTTTTCGCTCTCCTCCTTCACTTTCATCAAGAGGCTTTTTAGCTCCTCCTCACTTTCTGCCATAAGGGTGGTGTCATCAGCATATCTGAGGTTATTGATATTTCTCCCGGCAATCTTGATTCCAGCTTGTGTTTCTTCCAGTCCAGCGTTTCTCATGATGTACTCTGCATATAAGTTAAATAAGCAGGGAGACAATATACAGCCTTGACGTACTCCTTTTCCTATTTGGAACCAGTCTGTTGTTCCATGTCCAGTTCTAACTGTTGCTTCCTGACCTGCATACAGATTTCTCAAGAGGCAGGTTAGGTGGTCTGGTATTCCCATCTCTTTCAGAATTTTCCACAGTTTATTGTGATCCACACAGTCAAAGGCTTTGGCATAGTCAATAAAGCAGAAATAGATGTTTTTCTGGAACTCTCTTGCTTTTTCCATGATCCAGCGGATGTTGGCAATTTGATCTCTGGTTCCTCTGCCTGTTCTAAAACCAGCTTGAACATCAGGGAGTTCACGGTTCACATATTGCTGAAGCCTGGCTTGGAGAATTTTGAGCATTACTTTACTAGCGTGTGAGATGAGTGCAATTGTGCGGTAGTTTGAGCATTCTTTGGCATTGCCTTTCTTTGGAATTGGAATGAAAACTGACCTTTTCCAGTCCTGTGGCCACTGCTGAGTTTTCCAAATTTGCTGGCATATTGAGTGCAGCACTTTCACAGCATCATCTTCCAGGATTTGAAACAGCTCAACTGGAATTCCATCACCTCCACTAGCTTTGTTCTTAGTGATGCTTTCTAAGGCCCACTTGACTTCACATTCCAAGATGTCTGGCTCTAGATTAGTGATCACATCCTCATGATTATCTGGGTCGTGAAGATCTTTTCTGTACAGTTCTTCTGTGTATTCTTGCCACCTCTTCTTAATATCTTCTGCTTCTGTTAGGTCCATACCATTTCTGTCCTTTATCTAGCCCATCTTTGCATGAAATGTTCCCTTGGTATCTCTAGTTTTCTTGAAGAGATCTCTAGTCTTTCCCATTCTGTTGTTTTCCTCTATCTCTTTGCATTGATCGCTAAAGAAGGCTTTCTTATCTCTTCTTGCTATTCTTTGGAACTCTGCATTCAGATGCTTGTATCTTTCCTTTTATCCTTTGCTTTTCACCTCTCTTCTTTTCAGTGCTATTTGTAAGGCTTCTCCAGACAGCCATTTTGCTTTTTTGCATTTCTTTTCCATGGGGATGGTCTTGATCCCTGTCTCCTGTACAATGTCATGAACCTCATTCTATAGTTCATCAGGCACTCTATCTATCAGATCTAGGCCCTTAAATCTATTTCTTACAACTTACTCCATTGTACCAAATAAGAGATTGTCTGCTCAGAAAGATATACTCTCTACTTTTGAAACTGCATACTAGAATCTGGAGTTATATTGCATATATTTGACTGAAGCTTATTTTCACTAAAGATCTCTGCTTATTTTAAGCTTTGCATGGAGAAGCGGCTTTATTATCTTTCTTCTCTCATTTGAAACTCAAAACTATTTGATATTTCAAAAATAATTTTTAAATTAATCTGTACCTTAAACTTATCCATTTATATGTAATCTGGTAAGCAGTATTGTCCACAAAAAGAAAAAAAAATAAAGAAAATTATGTTCAGAGTTGTGTGATTTATCTATGGCCGCATTGCAAATTAATGTCAAATTTGAGAGAATGGGATAGAAACATACATAGTACCATATCTAAAACTGATAGCAGATGGGAATTTGCTGCATGAAAGAGGGAGCTCAACTCAGTGCTTTGTGACAACCCAGAGGGGTGGGATGAAGAGAGAGATGGGAGAGGGGTTCAGGAGGACGGAGACTTATGTACACTTGTGGCTGGTTCATGTTGATGTATCGCAGAAACCAACACAGTACTGTAAAGTGATTATCCTCCAGTTAAAGAATCTTTGAATGAAAAATCATGTCTATTTGCTTTTAGGTTAAGTTTCCTTTCCATTAAGAACATACTCACTTTATTTAGGCATTTTCCTTCTGAAATTTCTCAAAATGTTGGGCCAAGGGTAAAAACACAATGTTGATCTAACCTGTGCCTCAATATTTACAAAAAGTCTTAAGCTTGCACTTAGGTTTAATTATACAACGCACACTAAATTTATGTGTTTATAAATAGTTTACTCTCTTGTTTATCACTCAGGTATATTATATTGTTTCACATCAAAAAATAATTTTTAAAACCTTTTTTCAAACTGCATTCATAAATTTAAAATGTTCCAGTTCTCTCTGGAACCCTGTGGGGTCTGGGTGTGCCCCTGTTCTAGAGTTATGCAAGGAAGGTCCTACTGACAGTCTCATCTGGACACTGGACATCGACATGGGGGCCTCTAGAAGAACAGGGAACATCACCAGGTTCTTAGTATACAGGCGGTTTCTGGTCCAAAAAAGAGAAATGAGATGAATTTCCAGCCTGACAGTCATATTCAGAGACAATTAAGATACAAGTTCCTTGAACTGAAATGAAAATGAAGGCTGTCCCCAAAATCAGGGCTCAAGGATAGGGATTAATAAAGGAACACAGTTGTGATGTCCCAGAAATACAAGAAGTTACAGAGAAGTGGAAAGAATAAAAGGCCTGATAGTCTTTCTTGGAATAACATTTCTTACAAGGTCATCTTCCAGTGCCATGTTCTTTATATTCAAGAGGAGTTTTTATTTAAGAACATTTCATTGAATCTTCTCCCCTTCAGCATCCCCTTTCATTATAGAAATCATTTCCAGAGTCCATCAACACTATTTGAGTGCTTCTAATCAAAACAGTGAAAAAGCAATATTCAGAAGAAAACACTAGTATACTATCTCAAACACGATTTCAAATCTCTTCTTTGTCATGGAATGAAATTAGATGTATGGTAAAGGAACAATCAAAACGAGAAAGGACAACCCTTTAGGCTTTTTTTTTTTTTCTCAATCAAATCCAATACTGAAGCATTCCTCAGAAGCCTTATAAAAACTTCACTTAGTTCTCACTGCACTCTCAATTACCACTGTCATTTATGAGTGATTTCAAAGGCATAAGAATTTTAACATTCATTGCTATGCTAGCGTAGTCACAGATCACCCAGGAAAATGGCAAAATAGATAGAATCTCAGGTCACCACCTCCTGATTGGATCTAGCAGTCAAAAAACAAAATGTGAGAAATAATAACTATATTCAATAAGCAAGTATCAAGTTCAAAATCACTCAGTGGTGAAATGAAAAAAAAAAAAAATGACCTGTCACCAAATACAAAGGTGAGTCAGTTGGCAAGAATTATTCTGGCAGTGTGTCTCCATAAAGATGGGAAAAGCAAAGAACAGCCAAGGCAGAATAGACAGTTCCCAATTTAAAGTCATTAATTCGAGATCCAGTGGTTAGAAAAAAGAAAAAAACAGTAGCGATGACGGACTGAGGCACTCTTGCACTGGCTGAGAAACTAAAAGTCCAGGTAGAATTACAAAGGGCAGAACTGATGGAGAGGAAAGGGGAAGAAGACATTCTCATGTCTGAACCATGAGACAGGTGGCAAAGGAGTCAGATAAGAACCTATCAGCTGTGCCTCCAACAACTGGCTCTCCCCAGATTCATGGGAATGTGAGCAATAGGTTATAGCACATTCACTGAAAATAAAAGAACAGTTATTTATCTTTCAAAGAGACCAGTCTCCATGTTTGTCAATTGAGAATGTCTAGGAAAATGTGTTTCCAAGTTTTCCCAATGAAAGCTAACAACTGTTGATCACTGAATCATATGTGAGTTTCAGTGTAGAAATACAGACACTAAGAGTCCAAGAGCTCAGGGTTTGAAATCTGAATCAACCAACTATGGGACTTTGGACAAATTAGGTCAGTGAGCATTTTGAGTCTGTTTTCTACATACAAATGGAGATAAAATGACTACACTATAGAATGAAAGAAAGTGAAAGTCGCTCAGTCGTGTCCCTCTTTTCGACCTCATGGACGATACAGTCCATAGAACTCTCCAGGCCAGAATACTGGAGTGGGTAGCCTCTCCCTCCTCCCGGGGATCTAGCCTAAAAACAGCACTGTAGAATGTGCCTCCCAACAAAGCGTGTCTGCAGTTCTGTATGCCTGAAGATGGCTTTGGCTCTACCTATTTTTCTGAAGTACAGTTCAGAACAGAGAAGTCCTACACATGACTAAATGTTCCCAGCTTCTAGAAGTGGTTATAAAACTAAGAATTCCTTGCCATACACATGAATAAGTCTCCCTTGGTGAGGAAGACTGGCCTCACAGAGGAGACACAAGATCTGATAGTATTCCAGAAGTAATTGTTTCTCTTCCTGGGAAAACTGGATACTGAAGTGTGATTACCTCCTTGATCCTATAAAGTTCAAATGTTTTCAACTTTTAAAAATTGTTTTGAGTATTATATGGATAGACTATTGTGATAAAAATATAAAAATTTAGAAATATTATTGAGGATACAAATAAGACCCCACTGAAAAGCCTCAAGTTAAAGAGCCAACAAAAATAAAATTACAATCTCAATAAGGCAATAACATATATCAGAGGTAAGGCGAGAGCTCACAAGATGATATGTGGCCGTGACATGCCACATGCTCACAACATCTTTCAACAAAAGAGAAAGAAATGCTAAAAAAGACTTAAATGACATTAAAGAAATCTATACAAACTCTCAAATATTTCACCTTAAACATGACACACTGATCATACAAGGGGGAATCTGGATGGAGATTTCAATTCTAAGGACTATCCTCAGGACCTTACTCAATGTTTTGCAGTTAGTATTACACGCATATAATCATGTAATCATATCACACATGATTATGTATATATGTATGGTGCATTAAGGATTGAAAACACTCAGAATGATATTCATTTACACANAATTCTAAGGACTATCCTCAGGACCTTACTCAATGTTTTGCAGTTAGTATTACACGCATATAATCATGTAATCATATCACACATGATTATGTATATATGTATGGTGCATTAAGGATTGAAAACACTCAGAATGATATTGATTTACACATATGGTGCTTTTTGTGTCTGTCATTTTCAGTTACTGCATTCCAGATAAAGTTAACTTGGACAAGAATTGATTGCCATCCGCACGCCCACTTTATTAAAAGAAAAATGTTTTCTTTACCAAATGTCTATTCCTAAACATGGAAGAAATTCCCCAGGTATCACATTTCGGCAGGTTATCATCAAAAGGGATAATTTTCCTTTAATTCTTCCTAACCACTGCCACTAACCACTGTCCTTTGTCACTAACTGCGGTTCATTGTCAGTTTTGCTGTTATTTTTTGGAATAGGTTTGATTCCTTTCTTAAGGCCATACTGATAATGACTTTTTAGCCTGTGTATACACTCACAGTGTTCTACTACCATTTGTATTTCCTTGGCCCCGCTGTTGTATTGTGAAGGAGCCCTTAGTTAGGGACCAAACCACCTGATCTAGGGTATTTACTCTGTCTACTGAGCCAAGATGTCACCCTGTTTCTGATTGGTGAAAAAAAAAGACAATAGTTCCTACAATTCAAGGTGTTTCATTTGTATTTCCT
The DNA here is from genome assembly GCA_006410675.1 of Oreotragus oreotragus. Lineage (NCBI taxonomy): Eukaryota > Metazoa > Chordata > Mammalia > Artiodactyla > Bovidae > Oreotragus > Oreotragus oreotragus. Next base: position 331,675 of record SJYX01022908.1, read on the forward strand.
TGGCCCCGCTGTTGTATTGTGAAGGAGCCCTTAGTTAGGGACCAAACCACCTGATCTAGGGTATTTACTCTGTCTACTGAGCCAAGATGTCACCCTGTTTCTGATTGGTGAAAAAAAAAGACAATAGTTCCTACAATTCAAGGTGTTATGTGCATGAGAGATAATTTAAGCCCATAGTCCATCTTATCATGTATCAGTGTCTGACACAATTTCTAGTGGTAATAACAGAAACAGCAGCTATTTGGGGGTTATCCATGTTCTTTCTTTGAAATTGTAGTCTACAGATTTTAGGTTTTAATATTATAGCTGTAACTCGCCATTTTTTTCACTTGCTACTTTTTTGTCTATTTTCCCACACTAGTATTAAGTGTGTTACCTTACTTCCCTCTTAGATTTCTCAGTCATGATCCAAAAGAAACAACTGTATTTTTTTTCTTGATAGTAGACATATTTAAAGCAAGGTTTCACCTGTTATTAAGGATAAATATCCTTAATATCATCCCAGGAGCAAACTAAAGATTTTGAGTTTAGTAATTATATTTTTAGCATTCTTTTTCATTATTATTAAAACAATGTTAGCAGCAACAATGAGCCATGTTTGTTTTATTCCTGTTTGTCATAGAAATTCTCTCGTATTTCTGCATTAAAGGCAATGCTTACTGAAAGATAGTTTTGCCTTGTGAAAAGAGCAGCATTCTTTCTTTTTTCAGAATGCTTATGTCAAACAGATGTTGAATTTTTAACAGATACTTTCTTGGCTTTTGAGATAATTACATAGATTTTAAACAATGTTTTCTTCTGATGTATTCTGTTAATTTTCCTGGTGTGATATCAGCTAAGCATTGTAGGGTTAAGTCCTGTGGTTTTAATAAAAAGGGCTTTTCATATCTTACATCCTATTTGCTAATATTATTGCGGAATGTTTTTATTCATTTGCTTATTCAACCAAATAATTAGTAAGCAAGCACTTCCTGGAAAGGATTGTGCTGGGCTCTACAAAGGTTCAAACACGAATGAGAGAAACAATGGTCCGGAAACCCAGGCTCCTGAAGGGGGCGCACGTGAACACAGTCACACCGCAAGGCCCCCTGCTTTGCGCATCTTAAGAGTATAATTTGATTCTTGGACAAATATTTATTGATCTTCTTGTATGTGCTAAACAGTGTAGTCAAAACAGAGGATAATCTGACAAAGAAAATAGCACAAGACTAATTTCAGGGAATTCATAATCTAGGTGAAGACAGCCAATGATCACATGATCACACTAAACAAATATTTGACAAAAAAAAAAAAATACTTGCTTCGTAGAATCTAGGCTTTAAGTGCTGAGGCTACAACAAGAAACAGAACAGTCTAAACTCCGCTGCTTTGGTGCTCACTTTCTTGTGTCATGTTAAGTGTGTTAATCACCTGCACTGAGGCCAGACAGAATAAATGATCGTGACCCTTGACCTCACTCAGAAATCTTATCTGGGATGGTGACACTACTGTTTCAAAGAATATTAAGTATTACAAGGCCCAAAGGTAGCAAAATGAAGCAGCATCAGAAAAAAAGAGCCAAAAAACTTAAGAGCCCAGAGGAGAAGGGAGTAGAGGGGTCTGAGGCAAAGATGCAGAAAATACAGCTGGGAGTTGTAGGGGTATATAGACAATGCAAACTGGTCATTTTAATTTTTACTTTAAAGTAAAGGGAATCACAGGAAAAAAACTGTTATACGTGTGGAGTGAAATAATCAGAGGTAAGTGAAAATAGTATTTTCTTCCAGTTCACTAATTTCTTCTTTAACTGCTAGTGTACTTTTCATATCCAAGATCCCTAATTGATTCACTTAATAATTATCTTTTCTTATATCAATTCTGCATGCCATTATCCCATAATTAGTAGCTAATTTTATATTAATGTAAATACCTTCAGTCATCTCTTTGAATGTCCTAGGCACACTAACTGAGCAACTTCTCTTTCACTTTTCCGTTTCATGCACTGGAGAAGGAAATGGCAACCCACTTCAGTGTTTTTGCCTGGAGAATCCCAGGGATGGGGGAGCCTGATGGGTTGCCGTCTATGGGGTTGCACAGAGTCGGACATGACTGAAGCTATTTAGCAGCAGCAGCAGGCACACTAAGTTTAAATGATCAGAATGCTCTGTTTGATCAACAGGTTCATCTATATCATTTTCTAAATTCAATCCCACATGTGAGTGATATCACATGAATCTGTTTCCCTCTCTCTGGATCACCCTACCCAGCATAACAATCTACAGGTTCATCCATTTTGCCACAAATGGCATCATTTGGGGGGGCTCTCTCTTCCATTCCAGTGGATTGCTTCTAGTTATTCTATATATTTTGTCATTTTCACATAATATCTTTACACTTGATAATGCAGAAACTGTACTGTCTTACATATTGACACTTTAATAAATCTGTACAACTCATAAGGAAAAAAATTATCAGAATGTTCAGTAAAATTTTCCATTTGGAGAAAATTTATTGATTGGTTTAGCATTACATTTCTTCACGTGTTTTGGAATATCAGGGTATAAGTTCATCATTATGTGTGCATTTTTGTGGGTGTGGGCTTGAGTGACTATCTCCTGCGCACAAATGCCATTCTTAGTGGTTTCCACTTAGTTTGCTGAGCACCATTTAATAGTGAATCAATTCTTAAAATGGCTTTGGGATCTTCTTTTTCACTGTGATGTCAGAACTACCATAAATTCAGTTCTCGAGTCTGCCACTGTTCCTCAGTTAGAAAATATATTTTCTGTATGAAAAGTCAAAGGAATAATTTTAAAATTCAATTAGTCAATACTGTGTCATATTGTAGTATTTTATAATTCCATAAGACTGGATCTTCTCCTTTTAGATATTAATATTGGTAAAGGAGAGCAAATAAATACATCTACTGGCATACCTCAGAGAAGTTGCCGGTTTGGTTCCAGACCACAGCAATAAGGCAAATATCTCAATAAAGCCAGTCACAAAAATTTTCTGGTTTTCCAGAGCATACAAAAGTTATGTTTATTTATGGGGACTAAGGGGCAAAACAAAGTTATGTTTACACTATACAGCCAGTCTATTAAGTGTGCAATAACATTATGTCTAAAATACAACATACATATATTAATTTTCAAAGATCTTTTTTGCTAAAATATGCTAACCATCATCTGAGCCTTCAGCAAGTCATAATCTTTTGCTGGTGGAAGTTTTGCCTCAATGTCATGGCTGCTGACTCTTCAGAGTGTTGGTTGCTGAAGGTTTGGCTTCACATTGGCTGTGGCAATTTCTCAAAATAAGACAATAATGAAGCTTGCTGCATCTATTGATTCTTCCTTTGATTGATTCTTCCTTTAGACTTCTCTGTGGTGGTGCTAGTGGTAAAGAACCCGCTAGCCAATGCAGAAAACAGGGGTTCAGTCCCTGGGTCTGAAAGATCCCCTGGAGAAGGGCTTGGCAACCCATTCTGGTATTCTTGCCTGGAGAACCCCATAGATAGAGGAGCCTGGCAGACTACAGTCCATAGGATCACAGAGTCAGACATGACTGAAGTGACTTAGCATGACATTAGGATGCATAACATGCAATGTTGTATGATAGTATTTTACCCACAGTAGAATACCTTTAAAAATTAGACTTAGTCCTGGCACATCCTACCCCTACTTTATCAACTAAGTTTATGTAGTATTCTAAATCCCTTGTTATCATTTCAATGATCTTCACAGAATCTTCACCAGGAGAAGATCCATCTCAAAAAACCACTTTCTCCGTTCAACCATAGGAAGCAAAACTCATCCATGAAAGCTGTCATGACACTGAAGAAATTAAGTTGCATCTTCAGGCTCCACTTTCGATTCTAGCTCTCCTGCTATTCCCACATCTGTATCTTTTCTCCTCCACTGAAGTCTTGAATCCCTAAATATCACTCATGAGGGATGGAATTAACTTCTTCCAAGTGCATATTAATGTTGACATTTTGACCTCTTCCCACAAATCTCTAACGTTCTTAATGGCATATAAAAAATGGAATCTTTACCAACAGTTTTTTACTTTGCCTAGGACCATCAGTGGAATCATTATCTATGGTTGTTATAGCCTTTACAAAATATATTTCTTAAATAATATAACTTCAAAGTAGAAATTATTACTTAATCCATGGGCTGCAGAATAGATGTGGTGTTACTAAGCACGAAAATGACATCAGTCTTATTGTACATCTCTATCAGAGGTCTTGAGTGACCAGATGCATTGCCAATGAGCAGTAATATTTAGAAAAGAAATGTTTTTGGTTTTTTTTTCCCTGAGCAGTAGGTCTCAACAGCAGGCTTAAAACATTTAGCAAGGCATGTTGTAAAAAGATGTGCCATCATCCAGGCTTTCNCTCTATCAGAGGTCTTGAGTGACCAGATGCATTGCCAATGAGCAGTAATATTTAGAAAAGAAATGTTTTTGGTTTTTTTTTCCCTGAGCAGTAGGTCTCAACAGCAGGCTTAAAACATTTAGCAAGGCATGTTGTAAAAAGATGTGCCATCATCCAGGCTTTCTTTACAGAGCACAAGCAGAGTAGATTTAGCACAATTCTTAAGCCACCATAGACTTGAAGAGTAGAGCCTTGCTCTAGATTGGGCTTTGGATTAAGGGAATGTTGTAGCTGATTTGATCTTCTATCCGGATCACTAAAACTTTCCTCAATTCAGCAGTAAGGCTCACTTCTAACCATTCATGTGTCCACTGAAATAACATTTTACATTTTCTTCAAAAACTTTTCCACTGCATTCCCAACTAGTCTAACTGTTCAGCAGATGGTAAAGAACTTACCTGAAATGCAGAAGACCCAGGTTCAACTCCTGGGTTGGGAAGATTCCCTAGAGAAAGGAAAGGCTACCCACTCCAGTATTCTTGCTTGGACAGAGGAGCCTTGTGGGCTTCAGTCCATAGGGCTGCAAAGTGTAGGACACAACTGAAGATCTAACACTTTCACCTTTCAAGAGACGGGTAACTCCTCCTCTGGCTTGAGTACTTAGGGGCCAATGTGGGGCTATTAAACTGGCCTAATTCAAATATTGCAGTGTCTCAGGGAAGCGGGAGAGCTGAAGAGAGTGAGAAAGGGGGAACAGCTGGTTGATAGGGCAGTCAGAACACACACTACTTTTATTAATGAAGTTCGCCATGTTATGGGCAAAGTTTGCCCCAAACAATTTCAACAGTAATAGGACCACAAATCACCATAATAAATATAATAACAAAAAGCTGTGACTACTGTGAGAATTACCAAATGGGACACCAAGACATAAAACGAGCAAATAATATTGAAAAAATGACATCAATACACTTGCACAAAACTTCAATGTGTGAAAAGAAAGCAGTATCTGAGAAGCACCATTAAGTAAAGTGCGACAAAATGAGGAATACCTATATAGGGACTTTGCGGGGGAAAGGAGGCAGAAGGAAAGACGAGCAAAATACATCTGTACTTACCTAGCAGCCTCACAGCAACACAAAGAATAAAAAGAGGAAAGCTCACAACTATTAAAACCCAGCTGTATCATCAACCTAATACCAGAATCCTGGAGCCCTTTGTGACTGTCAGCGTGAGGCAGGGACCATTAGAAAAGAAGAGGGAGTGGCTTTGTAGCGCTCACAGTGCATGCTGGAGTCAGAAAACTGCAGTTGTGCCTATAACCTTAGGGTCCTGCTTTCTCTGAGTGCTGGGATTCTGGTTCTCTTCCCTCACCATTCCTGCCCTCCTGCTAGCTGACTACTTTTCAGAAAGAACATAACAGAAAATAAGTCAGACTATATGGGATGTATATATATGTGAAGTAGGTGTCAGAGGGGCAGAGCATGTATAAAACATGAGTGGCATGTGTGATGAGGCATGTGTGTGGAGTGGTGTGTGTGTACGTGCAGGCGCACCTGTGTGAGGGGATGGCCGCTATACTATTTCATTGTGTTCTGAGTAGGCAAAGGCAGGGAAAAAAATCCTAATAGTTATTTGTCCATGGAATTCTTCCCAGGCAAGAATACTGGAGAAACTTGCCATTCCCTTCTCCAGGGAATCTTCCTAACCCAAGGATCGAACCTGAGTCTTCCTCATTGCAGGCAGACTCTTCACCATCTGAGCCACCAAGTAGGCCCAGTATATCTAATAGGTAATGACATTCCACAGTGCAAGAGCTCCTAGTTTTGCTCGCCTAAGAATTAAGCAGTAGGGCAGGGGGACATGTTGGCAAAGTAAAACAGAAATGAATCAGTAAATGCCACTACGAATAGCTTGAGCGAGCAAACTCCAGGAGATGGTGAGGGACGGGGAGGTCTGGCATGCTGCAGTGCACGGGGTTGCAAATAGTCGTACACCACTTGGAGGCTGAACAACAACTAGAAATAGAAATGGGCCTGGAGTGTTGAAAAAGTCTCTTCTAACTATAGCTCTAGGGTATAGAACATGACATAAATATGGACAGACAGCCTGACTGTTGACCTATCATTTGAGAAAATTTGTCCTCTGATCAATTAAGAGTAAATCACACACACACACATACTCACTCACTCAAAGTCTCTGAACTTCATTCATGATCCAATCCCTTTATTTCTCTCCACATCTCAGCTACAGCTGCTCTGACTGACCATGGGGGGTCCAGCCATCCTGCCCCCTAGAGAAGAAAAGCCTGCTCTAGCTGTCCTGGGAGGTACCTCCCAACAAAGCATCAGCACTAAGCAGTGTTTGGGGTTATGTTTTCCAGTGAACTCTTAACTAAACACATCCAAGAGGAGCTACTTGAGATTCTCAAAAAGATGACCTTATCCCAGTGGTTTCTGGAGAAAGATTACTTTTGTGGAAATGATCTATTAGAGCACCCAGAAGAAAATCTCCATGTTATTACAAATCAAAGACAACCTGGCTCCCATCCAAGTACAAAAACAGCAGGATTTTCATAAAACTTGGCCAGAAGCAAAGCAGAAAGAACAGGAAACCACAAAACAGCTATACAACAGGTTATGAAAGGAACCTGGGAACAGAAAGACAATTATAACGGGAAAAAATAATTCTAAAAATCCACATCGGAGGCATTGAAGAGCAGGATTAAATGCTAAGGATACGGAAGACAAAGTTTAAAAGTTTGTCTACAATGTAGAAGAAAAGAACCAAGACACAAAAGTAAGAGAAAAAACACGGTGCATATGCAGGACAGAAAATGGAAAGCTTACATCTGATTATTCATTATTCTTAAAGAAGAACCCAAACATTCAAGAACTATTACAGGAGAAAATTTTCTTGGTCAAAAGGTCTTAAAGTTTTAGGCATGCCCTTGGAAAAGCCACCAAACCGAAATACTCAGGGCCTGATCTGATCTGTGTCACATCCCCAGCAGTAGTATCCCAAGGAACTAATAAACCAGATCTTGTCAGTTCCAGAAATCCAACCTTGGGACAACCTTTGGGAAAACTCAACCCTTCCTTGAAGACTGGCTGAAATGTCTATACCTCATGGAATGTTTGCCTAAATCCCTCCTCCAAGTCATACTTTCTGCTTCCAAAGTAACTTTCACTTCTTAGTTCTTATCACAATTAATTATTGATTCATGTAAGAAACTGCTTTATCCCGTAACTCAAACAAATCACACTCTATGAAGGAGGACCCTGTTTCCGCCTGTATCATCAGCTATTTTTGAAGTATAGAAAAAAATTTAAAACAAAGGAAAGAAATTATTAGTCTTTTGCTGATAAAGTTGAAAGGAAATATCACTTGCCATAAAATACACTGGGCTAAATGACATGACATTTAATGTTAACTCACTTACCTGACATAATTTTAAACACTTGCCACATTATTTTAGACACTGTAAGAAACTGACAAAAGAAAGGTAAAGATTAAGAGAAAAAAAATGAGCAAGCAATGCCGCATCAGGCAACTACATGAAATAGAAGACAGCAAGACACGATGTGCCCCATGGGTGGTTTGGGAATGGGAAACCACTCACGGGAGTGATCCCATTTGCAAGCGTCCACTCCAGTGAAATCATGGAAAATGGATTTGTGTTTCTCTTGCTATCTAACAAGAAGCAAGACAACTTCGTATCAATGACAAATATTAGCAGCTCAGCAAAACAGCTGGCTTTTGCCCTGGACATAATTTCCATGATACTTCGGTGTCTCAGGTAAAATGGATCATCCATTAGAAGCTCAGTTTGGTTAACTAGAGATTTCCTAGCATTTACATTGACTCACTTCCTTCATTTTCACCCACTTTTGTTTCTTCTGTGTATGTTACTTACTTTTGTTTTCAATATAAAACTCTGCCTAAGTTTTTCTTTCTCTTTACTCGTTATTTATTTTGGTTTTTCTTCTGTCCTTATGAGCCTCACGAAGAATTATCTCTCAATTCCTATTTATTTGCCTCTAGAATTAATAAAATGGGCCCTAGGTTTTAGAGAATCTTAATTTTCATAGCCAGAAGACTTGGTTGAAGGCATTTAGATTCTGGGATCAAATATCTGCATTATTGTGGGGGCTAGAAAGCTGTATCTTGACGACACTATTTGAAAGATGTTGAGTCATAAAGAAGAAAGCAAAATCTAAGGTAACATCTAAAACACAAGTTTGGAAGGAATGTTTTTGACTTTTATACTTTGTGACCTAACTTTTTTCTTCTTCTGTCTTGCCAATTTTTTGGCATCAAGTGGATCTCAAGTTAGAATGTATGTCTAGAAAAAACCCAGAGTTCCAAATCAAATCTATTCTATAATCAAGAGCTATAATCACTTTATTAATATTAAAGATGTTGCAAAGTGAAAGTGTCTTCCCTTGGCATGGTTGCAGTATTTCATCACCTCATCATATGTGCAGGAAAGAGAAGGAAGCAGAAGCACCAGAACAAAAATGCTACTTTGGAATTTTCCCTACGTGAGCTTCAAATATTTTTAAATGGCAACTTATGAAAAGACGTAGAATAAATGTGTCCCTAAAGATCTTGAAAAATTATAACTTAAAAACAGTATTAGAGCAAAATAAAGCATAGGAATCAAATATGGTTACATGGCATATACCAAGCATGGGGTATTGAGAAACAGGTGTGATGTTTAGGATCTTTTTCCTTCTTAAGATGAGAAAGCATATTTCTAATAAAAGCCCTACACAAGGTCTCCAACTCCCGCCCTCAGCTATTCCCTCCCAACTCAAGGAGTATCTTCTGAATCTTCTTCCTTCACAAGACCCTTAATGAAACACCCTTGATTTAAATTGCCTACCATAAATATGAACTTGACAGGTTCTTGAAGCTGTTCTTCACTCTGCACCTGCATTTATAAGAAATCCACTTCTCCTCCAGCTGGAATTCTCCGGCTTGGAATGGAACTCACAGTCTTAAAACCTTCTCACCTAGTCGCTGTTGTTGTTCAGTCGCTAAGTCAGGTCCGACTCTTTGCGACGCTATGGACTGTAATCCACTAGTCTCCTCTACCCATGGGATTTCCCAGGCAAGAGTACTGGAGTAGGTTGCCATTTCCCTCTCAAGGGGATCTTCCAGATCCAGGGATCAAACTGCTGTCTCTTGCATTGGCTTTCCTCTTTATTGCTTTCGCCTACTATATCCCTGAGAATACAGTCTGGATAGTTCAGAGCCTTAAAAGGTGTATATCACTATATCCTGGGCAGAGAAAGATGATTCAAAGGCCTTCAGCATGCTTGGGTATGTATATTCAATGATACCAGAAATACATGTGCATGTCCAAGTAACTGAGGAATCATAAGGTCTTCCCATTCTCATATTTTCCCTCCTATTTTAATAGTAAAATGACTATCTCATTTCAACTCATACATACTTGCTATTTTTCTATTTTTCTCTATGCATTTCTTCTACTGTCTTGGTCATTGTGAATTTTTTTGCTATGATCTTCATACATTTATGTATTATCCTATTTGGTTTTTAATCCTTTTGAGTTAAAGTTGTGTATGGGCTTATGTGTGTGTGTATCTTATTGTTGCATTTCTAATTTTTCCTCTCAGTATCATGATACAATATTTTCCCCTTCTTTCTTTAAATTCACAACACTGGGGTGAAATTTGGCAGGAAGATATTCTTATTCATGTGATAGCATTAAAAACAAGTTATTTTAATTCATTCGAAACTTGTGTACCCATTACTACAAAAACAATTGAGGTTTCAGAACTAATTNCAATATTTTCCCCTTCTTTCTTTAAATTCACAACACTGGGGTGAAATTTGGCAGGAAGATATTCTTATTCATGTGATAGCATTAAAAACAAGTTATTTTAATTCATTCGAAACTTGTGTACCCATTACTACAAAAACAATTGAGGTTTCAGAACTAATTCCCTATGTTAAATGATTCATGCTAGATAAAGACATGTAAAAATCAAGGAAACAGAATTAACAAATTAACATACGGAGAGCTCAAGAGGTAATCCTTTGGGAAGAAACACAAAATTGGGTCAAAACTGCTGAAGTTTAATGGATGTTTGTATAGAGTCCGTTTGCATGCACACATTAAGACATTCATCCTTTACAGCTGTAGAAGTAAAGCAGTAGAGTAATAGTCCAAGAATTTAATTTCTTTACAAAAAATGTTTACAGTCTGGATAAGTGAATCCTGCGTCAGGATGATTTTGCCTCAGAGGAGACATTTGACACTGTCTGCAGACATTTTTGATTGTCACAGTTTGACAGAGAGGAGGGGCATGTTACTACAGGCATCTAGTTTGCAGAGGCCGGGGAGCTGCCGCCAACACAGGGCAGCCCCATGCTCCAACAAAGAAGCATCCAAATCCTGAATCTAGTAGTTTGAGGTTAAGAAACTCATATTGAGATTAACATCACTCTACTAAGGATATATTTGCTACTGATTGTTCAAGATGAGATGTTCTTTGATAAAGCACATTTCATTAACATGTGAAGGACAATTTGTAAGTTTTTCTCACACCTCAAACATTTCTTTGATCATTTCAAAAAGCACTTAGAAAAAGAATTCTAACAACGGGAGAACTCAGATATTCAAGCCAAATATATATATATATGGGTTCTTTTCTTAGTTATTCTTTGCAATGCAAGTCCAAGTCCTCGCTTCCCTAGCTGTGCCTGTGTGTGTGCTCTGCACGATCAGTTGCTCAATCATGTCTGATCTTTTACAACCGTATGGACTATAACCTGCCAGGCTCCTCTGTCCATGGGATTTCCTAGGCAAGAATACTGGAGTGGGTTGTCACTTCTCATTTCCTCCTCCAGGGGATCTTTCTGACCCAGGGATTGAACTCATGTCCCAGGGATCAAACAATGTGTGTTCTGCTTTGGCAGGCAGATTCTTTACCACTGAGCACTTGCTTAGCCCATAAATCACCTAAATCTCCATTTCTAGTCCTTCATTTCTAATCTTAGTGTCCATAATACAAAGCTTCAGGAAACCTTTTAATTAAACTCAGATTAAAAATACAAAAAATAGACAAGACTATGGAAATGACATAAAAAAGCTAGAAGATGGATTTCTAGGTAAAGAAGAAAGCATAAGTAAAGATACACAAGAGGAAAAACACAAGAGAAAATCAGAGAATACCAATCACAGAAAAGAAGTCAGGTCAGAAAGAGTAAGAGTCACATACAGAGGTTAGATGTGCTAGACTGGGTAGTGATTTGGATGAAGACGGCACAGGGTGGCGCTAAGTCTGCAGANAACACAAGAGAAAATCAGAGAATACCAATCACAGAAAAGAAGTCAGGTCAGAAAGAGTAAGAGTCACATACAGAGGTTAGATGTGCTAGACTGGGTAGTGATTTGGATGAAGACGGCACAGGGTGGTGCTAAGTCTGCAGACGAAAGCATCCTTCAGTAAGGAGGACACCAGAGATGCCATGTTTTCCACAGTGTGAAACAGAGTGTGTTTTCATTGACTGAACTGAACTGCATCCCAGCCCACATACACGTATGTCATTCACTCATTCGTGTCCAACTCTTTGCAACCCCATGAACTGTAGCCCACCAGGATCCTCTGTCCATGAAATTCTCCAGGCAAGAATACTCGAGTTGAGTGCCATTCTCTTCTCCAGATGATTTTCCTGACCCTGGGATCAAGCCTGCGTCTCTTGCATTGCAGGAAGATTCTTTACCATCTGAGCCACCAGGGAAGCCCAGGGATCTCAAATCTCCCTGTGCATATATCTAAGACCATAAAAAATTTTGCTTCATGGATTAGAAACACAATTAAACATTAGCTGGAATAGGTCCTTATTCTAATCCTGGACTGAATTTTTGCAGTGAATTTTCATGCAGTTGTTAAAAAGAATAAATAGAAAATGTTTATACCAAGAAGACTCCTTATAAAATTTTACCTTATTAAAATGTATGACACAATCTAATGCTTATACAAAATGGCATTATTTCATTATTATGAATAACCATGTTGTATTTACCTTCCCATTTGCATGACAGAGAAAAGGTGGTATCTTACTTATGTGTTAAACACAGGATACTCATTCATATTCATGAACTTTAGCTGATCAATCTTTCCAAAAGTGTGTTTTCTTTGGGTATTTGATCTACATTATTAGAATACTGAAAAGATGTTCAAGGAAATGTCCAGACCAAAAAGAAAATGAAAAAAGTGAGAAAGGAGGATGAGAGCTGAGGGAAAAAAAAGTTGTATCTGTACTGAAAGAAAAATGAATTTCATTTAGAAAGTAAAATAAGATAGGCATTTTAAGGAATATAAAACTAATGAAAGACATTATGAAATGAAATTTTAATAACCTTTCACTTTTTAAAATGTACGTTAGTGTTCAGTACACTAACTTACTTCTGCAGTGACTGACTGAAGAAATAAATGTGATATTAGGCTTTGGATTTTCAACTGTGTTCAGTTGTTGGAGTACATAGAAGCCACGTATCTGTATGTTTAAGGATGACTCACTATACATCAGGCACTTTTGTAGAATCACTGCATGATTTTAATTATCACAATAACCCTATGAGATAAACACTATTATTATCCACATTTACAACTGTGAAAAGTGAAGCACAAAGGTATTAAGCAATTTGTCTACTGCAGGGTCTAAGACAGTGGTTCTCAAGCTTTAAGCAACATCAGAATCACCTGGAGGGCATGTGAGAATGCAGATTCTGGGCCCAACCCACAGCCAATCTAATTATTACATCCAGAGTAGGGCCTGAGAATCTGCATTTGTAACAAGTTCCCAGGGATCCTAATGCTGCTGGTTCCAGAATGGCACTTGAGAACATCTGGCCTAGGATCTGGCTAAGAGCGATGGAGCCCAGGCCATCAGGACGCAAAGTCCCTGGTCTGGACCACGTTATGCTGTGCTGTGCTTAGTTGCTCAGTCCTGTCTGGCTCGTTGCGACCCCATGGACTGTAGCCCAACAGGCTCCTCTGTCCGTAGGGATCCTCCAGGCAAGAACACTGGAATGGGTTGCCACATCTTCCTCCAGGGTATCTTCCCAAGCCAGGGATAGAACTCAGGTCTCCCGCATTGCTGGTGGATTCTTCACCTTCTGAGCCACCAGAATACTGGAGTGGGTAGCCTATTCCTTCTCCAGGGGATCTTCCAACCCAGGAATTGAACTAGGGTCTCCTGCATTGCAGGCAGATTCTTTACCAGCTGTGCTACCAGGGAAGCTCCTTAACCACATCAGGAGCCACCAGAATGTAGCCATATTACACGTGTGACAAAGGTCATCACCCCGGCGACACTCTCACCAAAACCCTGTCATGGAAGACAGGTTTCCAAGTTCTATTTTTAATCTCACCCTAGGCCTTCCTGGAAGACAAACAATTTCAGGAAAGAAATTTAATAAAGAAAACTTTAATTGAAAAAATCCTGTCTATTAATTTCTCTCTTTGAATCGTGAAGACTATCTTCATTCACGATCAGCAGCAGAACTGCTTTGTCTCGGTTTGCTCACTGTGAGTGATCTGCAGAAACACACTGTGAGAATCCTTTTTATGCTAAACGGTAGATTGGACAAAGATTAGAAAATCTGATTTCTGGGGTCTAGTTTTTCATTAATTTTCTGGCGAAGAAAAGCATGTCACTCTCTATAACTAAAATCATTAAGCTGAAACAAACTCTTTGAGTCCAAAAAGGCAAGCATTCTGGATAAAACACTTAGAAAGATGCAGTGTTAAAAGTATGTGAAAGAATTTTCTGTAAACCATCACTGATATTTCAGACTGAGCCAGAGTAGACATTAAATTACAAGATAATTGATTTTCAACACTTTCTAAGTGCTCCTTTTCCATGGTTCTAAAGGAAATCATCTGGCCTTGTGCAGGAAACATAAAACACACAGAAATAACCAAACATTTTCCTTACAAACCACACACAAAGTCAGGTGGTTTGCAGTAAGGAATTGGCACATTTTCTATAAGTGATCAAGTATTAATTTAATTGTTCATAGCATACCAAATCTAGATAATTATCAAATTTCTTAAAAATACAAGACATACTGCCTGAGAAAACTAGACCAACAGAATATTAGAAATACCACACTTTTTAAAAATGTAAAACAGAGTTTCAACATTCCATGTGTAAGTCAGATGGTATAACTAGAAGTTTATCTGTCTGGCACAAGTTGAAGTGTATGAAAATTGCTGAAAACAAAAATCTTCACGACCCAGATAATCATGATGGTGTGATCACTCACCTAGAGCCAGACATCTTGGAATGTGAAGTCAAGTGGGCCTTAGAAAGCATCACTACGAACAAAGCTAGTGGAGGTGATGGAATTCCAATTGAGCTGTTTCAAATCCTGAAAGATGATGCTGTGAAAGTGCTGCACTCAATATGCCAGCAAATTTGGAAAACTCAGCAGTGGCCACAGGACGGGAAAAGGTCAGTTTTCATTCCAATCCCAAAGAAAGGCAATGCCAAAGAATGCACAAACTACCACACAATTGTACTCATCTCACACGCTAGTAAAGTAATTCTCAAAATTCTCCAAGCCAGGCTTCAGAAATACATGAACTGTGAACTCCCTGATGTTCAAGCTGGTTTTAGAAAAGGCAGAGGAACCAGAGATCAAATTGCCAACATCTGCTGGATCATGGAAGAAGCAAGAGAGTTCCAGAAAAACATCTATTTCTGCTTTATTGACTATGCCAAAGCCTTTGACTGTGTGGATCACAAT
>SJYX01022908.1:351298-400264 GCA_006410675.1 Oreotragus oreotragus
GGCGGGGAAGGACCGGGGGGGAGAGGGTGTTGCAGGTTCAATCCCTGGTTGGGAGTTGGGATCCTACTTGCCTTGTGGCCAAAAAGGCAGAACATAAACAACAGAAGCCAGTTGGGTCGAAAATTAATGAAGACTTGAAAGAAAGAAATTCTACAGCATCATTACTCTCGTCCTGAAAGAATGGGCCTGTGGCACGACACCCATCACTGAGCCTGTGGACACTGCCATCTCCCTAGCTGCTCAGAACTGTGGCAGCATCTTGGAAGTTGAGTAGATCAAGTCAAAGATAGTCAACTGTTCAAAACAGCTCAGTGAGTTCTTTCCAATGGCTGTGAGCTATTAAACTCAGTAATTCTGGAGTCATTTATCCCTGGAGTCTCATCATTTGAAATCAATCAAAGAAACAAACAAAACCCCCAAAATCTTGATATGGTAATATATTTTCATGCGTTTTCTATTTTTGGAAACATCCTTAGTCATATAACAAGATAATGTGTTATTTCATCAATTAATTTCTTTTCTCATTCATTCAACAAACCTATACTGTGTTGCTTACATTATCCAAGATGCTGGCATTTTAGAAAACAAAAATAAACATATTGATAGTGCTTTATCCTTTAGAATATAGATTGGAAAGTACTTTCCATAGAATATTTCATTATTTTCCTTTCTCAAATTAAACCCATGTTTAGGAAATTGAAGCTGAAGGAGCTTGCACCCTGCAGAAAATTAGAGTGTTGAGCAATCAGACTTCTGATTTTAAGTAAGGCTGTCAAAACCTCCATAGCTGCTTCATCCCTTATGAGCCACATGTTCAGGCCCTAGCTTCACTATGCTCAGAAGTCATTCTGACCTGATTACAAATTCCAAAGCTTTTTCTGTCGTGGAGGCATCAGCAGAACCTAGGAGTCACAGAATTCATAGAAATCAACCAGCACGGTCATTTAAGCTTTAATTGTACAATCGTTTGGGATGTAAGAAGAAAATAATAGAACTTGTAATATATTCATTTCTAAATATTTTCTTTAAATTATTTAATGTTTATGTATATTTTATAATATTCACAAGATGTTACTTCTGTCATGCATAGACAATTCATAGACAAGCACACATGTATTGATGTTACATACTGGTAGCATTTTTACTTATGGGGTTGTGTAATCAAAATATTTGAAGATCTCTGACCTAATTGCTTCTGAGTGCAGACTGGAGAGTGGCATCCCTACATGATGGCTTTGCTTTCCAGGATGAATGTTTTATTAATTCTGAGACATCAGTATTCGGCCATGACCTGCAATGTGCACTATCCCATTACCTACCCTGGATTACCCAGCTCAAGTTCACAACTTCTTTGGAAAACCATCTCCTTATCATTGGGTGGCTATAAAGAACAAATAAGTTAATTTATGTGAAGGTTTCTAGGTTGCAAAACAGTATAAAATGTGTTAAGTTTAAGCCAGTGGCTGAAATGAAAGTGCTTGGAATCACAGTGAAGGGAATTGATTCTTACTGAACACTATTATCTGCTTTTCAGAGACTGCCTCACTGAGTCTCCATAAAATGTTGACTATAGAAGGACAAGTATGCTTTTGCATTTGTGTGCTATGCACAAGGTGTTTTTCATTTGATCCTTAAGTTAGTTAAGTTAAGTCACTCAGTCGTGTCCGACTCTTTGCGACCCCATGGACTGTAGCCCACCAGGCTCCTCTGTCCATGGGATTCTTCAGGCAAGAATCCTGGAGTGGGTTGCCATTTCCTTCTCCAGGGTATCTTCCCGACCCAGGGATCGAACCTAGGTCTCCTGTATTAGAGGCAGACGCTTTAACCTCTAAGTCACCAGGGAAGCCCAGGTTTTTGATCCTTAGGACAAATCTCAAAAGTATCAGTTTGAACTGTAAGAAACTGCTGCTTTCCTAGGTCAGTCAAACATCAGCAATTTTATATGGTGATAACTTATAGGAAAATGATCATTTTACACACGAGGAAATGGGAACCAAGCAAACTGAAGTGGCTTGCCCAACAGTGAAGAGCCAGCAAGTGGAAGGCCTAACATGAAAACTCATGTCTTCTACCTGTCTCTACACGCCCCTTCTGCATGCTGACTACATGATGATCTTGCAGTTTCAGGGACCTAAAAAGTAGACAGCACACATTCTGATAAACTCGGCACTCTTTGTCACCCCTTAGGTCCTCACTGAAGGGGCACACTATTCTGCATTTCAGAGGAAGAGGTGTGTTAACCGTTCCTCCAAAATGTGCTCTGTGTAGCCAATCTGCTGTTCTGTCTCCAAAATCTATATTAAGTAAGTAAGAAAAGTTAAATACTATGTCATACCAGGTGCCACCACAATAGCTAAGTGCATTTTAGAAAGCTGGGCACACTCAACTGAATTTTACACTGGATTGCTGATGGCCTCCTGGATTTAGGTAAGTATTATTTCCAGCCAGTCCTAAAGAATAGTGTCTCATCAGCCCCATACAAGAGTGAAAATTGCTAAGCAAAAATCCTCATATCTGCCAGGAGGTGATTTTTAGAAACCCTGCTCAGTCTCAGAAGACTCTTTCGACTACCTGAGAGCAGGCAGAATGCACATTCTTATTCACCCACTCATGGGATGCCATTTTTCTGCCAAGGATGCCTTCCTACTCTCTGGAGCCAAATTAGACTTTTCCTTAGAAAACAAAACAAACAAAATGAGAGAAGAAAGACTTCACTTCAAACATCTTCGTTATCGTAGCATCCTGCACTTACTGAGAAGCTGTTTGCAATTCTCATGTGCTGCGTCACTTCAGTTGTGTCTGACTCTTTGCAACCCCATGGACCATAGCCTGCCAGGCTCCTCTGTCCATGGGATTCTCCAGGCAAGTGTTATCGTAGCATCCTGCACTTACTGAGAAGCTGTTTGCAATTCTCATGTGCTGCGTCACTTCAGTTGTGTCTGACTCTTTGCAACCCCATGGACCATAGCCTGCCAGGCTCCTCTGTCCATGGGATTCTCCAGGCAAGGATACTGGAGTGGATTGTCAGGCCCTCCTTCAGGGGATCTTCCCGACCCAGGGATTGAACCTGTGGCTCTTATGTCTCCTGCACTGGCAATGGGTTTTTACCACTAGCGCCACCTGAGAATCCCTTGAACTCCTTATATAACTCACTAAAGAAAAGGAAATGAAGGACCAAATTTCTAAATTGTGTTACATTTGAGCAAAAAGTCCTACAGTTTAAAGCTTGGCTTTAATGGCTTAAGCTTGAATCATTGGTTTGCTTTTAGAAATATTCATAATTCATTCCAATCATTAAAAGAATTGAAAGCACAGGTGATAGACAAGATGCCCAACGTGTTTTAGAAGAATTTTTATTTAATTTCATTCACTAAGGAAACTAGAAGGAAGACCATCTGGATTTTAGGAATCTAATAAATATTAACATTTATCAAGTTCCATATTTATGGCAGTTTGTTAATTAACTCAAAAGGTCATTTCTGGAACTATGATTGTCTAAGTAAAAAATGATGATGGATCCATTATCCTATACCAAGACATGCAGTTTGTCTTTACCAAGTACCAATGAACAACACAAATACTTAGTTTCTTACTGGAAGTCTCTGCATTAATACCAAGGAGCTATTTTTGAAGATAATTATAAAATATTTGCCTGTTATTGCAGACAAATCAGTATGTGCATAAATCTGAATGCTCAATTTTAGGGAAGGCTTAAAATGTGTATTCATGTGTTTTGACAATACTCGCAACCTTAAACAGGTTGCCAATTTGATATTGTGTTGATTCCGGGTGTTTTCTCCCCTTGCATTTAGCTTCCTCTTTGATTTTTGGTCTCACTGCCTAGCTTTTGGCACAGTGAGAAAGCAATTTTCTCCAGAGTCAAAATTAGTCTTGCATCATGAATTATTCAGCTCGACACATTGCTTCTTGCAGCGCCCTGTGCTCTTCCAACCACAAAGTCTGAAGTCTTCCCTTTCACACATTCCAGTCTCCATTCAATCCCCTGCCCTTTACTTCTCCCCCCCTCCCAAAATGGCCACCCAGCAGGCCGGCACCCTGGCACCCAGCTGAATTTGTTGTATATTTAAATTTCAAGTCACATAGCCTCCTTCTAGCTGGAGTGCTTCAGAGTGCAATCACATGAGGCAGGCTGTTTCCATGTAAAACAACTTCAAATAATTTCTGAGATGGAAGTCAGCTTTCAATAACTTCACCTTAAAACAGACTCATTGAGAAGAGTCTGATCAAGCTTTGGATGCTTAAATAAATGTAATATTAACTCTATCTTTAAAATATTTATATTTGGTAAATTTAATGTTCTTTTTCTCTATATCAGGACTCCTACTTGGATATGTTGTAGTCATATTTCAGTTTTCCCCGTTACTTCTCCATTTTCTCAGGAAAATTTTCTTTATATGTATATAAAATATATATTTATCAGTATTGATATATTATACATGTATCATAATATATATATCAATACATATTGTACATATATACATATATGTATACATATACATATTGTATACATGCATGTACATATATACCTGTATGTATACATATATACATACATACATATACATATTGTATATATATACATATATACATGATACATATTATATATCAATATATATTGTACTTTTTTCCCTCCTTGAAGTAATCCGAATCTTATTACATTTATATATTTTAAGTATATATTCCTGCTGTTCTCATTAACTACATTTACTCATGAAATTGTCATAAAGCCACACTTTTCAAGTAACCCAAGGCTGACTTTGCCCAGGGCAAGGTTCAGAGCTTCAGCCTACCTAGACACATGAAATAGTGTGAAACTAAAAGGATTTTAGACCAAATTAAAACAAAAGAACACAAGCGTAAAAATGATAAAATAACTGTCATTTAGCCACTGCTATGTCCAACTCTTTGTAACCCCATGGATCGTAGCCTGCTAGGCTCCTTTGTCCATGGGATTTCCGTGGCAAAAATACTGGAGTGGGTTGCCATTTCCCACTCCAGGGTATCTTCCTGACCCAGGGATCAAACTCGTGTCTCCTGCAGGTCCTGCATGGCAGGCAGATTCTTTACCACTGCGCCACCAGGGAAGCCCTATTGAATTGTCTTAAAAATGTACTCCTGAGATAATAATTCCATTAAAAGATGCTCCAGAATGTAAAGTTCTAATCTATACTTTATTGTTCCAACTAATAGACAGGGCTTATACTTCACTGATAGAGTTGTTCAAAATTCAGTGGTTATATTGTATCTTTGGGTGAAACAATTTTCTGATCACCCAATTCCAGGGAGTAAGGATGATTTATTAAATGAACATAATTATTAAAGTACATAAGTCTGCTTATACATAAATGATCACTGACAGATGTTGTTAACTCAACAGTTTTCTATTCTAACAGATTTAATTGGGATAAGACAGGCCTCTTTAAATTAGAAAATATATCATATTCCTTTTAAGAGAGATGGTTTAATATGTATGTAAACTTCAGGATTTAAAACACTGAAAATATGTTCAAAGGAATATTGATTTTGATAAATAGATGGCATTTGACTCAATTATGTTGGCCAGTGGCTTGCTATATGCAGCATTTTACTGTGGTTGCTGAAATGATTAATTTAACTGTGTGCCAAGATTCAGAATTGATATCCTAAAATTTCCAATGCTGCAATGTTCAAATTGCATTTTGACAGATCCCTTGAAGATGTTAACTTTGTAATTCTTGATTTACACTTCCAAGTGCGAGTTTACAGTTTAAGTAATCAGTGTTTCTCAGCCCACCACCCTTCTCCCCCTATCTTATCTCCATCTCTGCTCTCAATGTCATGGAGCTGTAAGAAGAGAGATTCTGGTGCAATCCCTGGGGGTTAGCTGATGAGCAGGGACCATATGTTCCTGACTTTCTTCAGAGATTACTGTGTGTATTACATTGACAGACCAACTTCCCCAAACAATTCTGGAAAACTCTGTATTACAGAAACAGCTTGCTAATGAGTCGTGGTGGCAGTTGCCATATTTTAGTAATATTTATTAAATTGTTATGAGACATGAAACTGTATTGCTTTATCTCTGGGATGAATTAGTTAAAAGCTAGAAGGTTTTGTTTTTGAAAATAATCTTTCTCTTTTTCCCAAATATGTTTTTTAAAATATTTTTCCTCCTATTACTGATATTCATTTAGGGAAGACCAAAGAACAAAGATTCTCAAACGTATTTTTGAACGGTCTTTTATCTAATTGACAAGATGAAGAGCAAGATGGGAAAGTATTATAGTTAAGGGCGTGGCGTACCTTTCTGTGCTCCAGCCCCTTCTGAGAGTTTTAGGCAACAGAATGAAAGTAAATGAAATGAAAGTGCTTCATAGTAAACACTCGTGGCAAGGATCCATTTTCATAATTTACAATTTTGTGGGTCGTGCCAATCACTTATCAAGGTATACAATTTTAAATATCTGACTATAGTAGGAATGGAATATAGGTGATTCCCAATTGTATTTAAAAGGCTTTCCATTTTACCCAAGCATTGTTTAAAACAGACCAGAAAGGCTTAGCATATTAGTCAGTATTGCCTCTCTTCAGAAACTGTTTGATTCTTTCTTTCGTAACTCATATCTACGAAACTAAAGTAAGTTAAATAAGTTCCTTATGGCTGCTTCCTCATCTATTAAATGATAATAATAATCGTTTAAGTTCCTTATGGCTGCTTCCTCATCTATTAAATGATAATAATAATCGTTACTCTCTGATTGTGTGCGTGCTCAGTCACTCAGTTGTGTCTGACTCTTTGAGATCCCATGGACTATAGCCCACCAGTCTCCCCTATCCATGGAATTTTCTAGACAAGAATACTGGAGTGAGTTGCCATTTCCTACTCTCTTATAGTTTGGGTGAAATGAGATAATGCATATAAGGTGTTCTGCAAAAACCCAATGACCAAAAAATTCAAGCAATTTTAAACCATAAATCAATAGATGTTAACTATTCTTTAAAGTGATAATTTCCTTACACATCTTTTCTATTTTTACAAAAATTAAAGCCAGCTGGTATTTTTTGAGAACTTCCTACATGCCAGGGACCATTCTAAGCATTTTATTTGTATACAGTCATTTGAACCTCACAAAATCTCTACAGGTAGGTATGTTATACAGCCCATATTATGAATAAGAGGCCAAGAGGCAGAAAAGAGATATTAACTTTCTCAAGCTCACCCACTAGCAAGCAGCCCATTCTCTGTACTACTAGAGTGGTAGCCATTCCCTTCTCCAGGGGATCTTCCTGACCCAGCAATTGAACCTGGGTCCACAGCATTGCAGGCAGATTCTTTACTATATGAGCCTACAATAAAGCCTCCCCTCTCGTACTACTGAACTTTAAGTGCAAGTAAATATACATTTTCTCTCGTAGATCTTGGAATTTCTTTTCTAATTAATAAAAACAGAAACTAATAATTCACTCGGTCAGCTATTCTCTTCAAGAATACTGGAGTGAGTTGCCATTTCCTACTCTCTTATAGTTTGGGTGAAATGAGATAATGCATATAAGGCGTTCTGCAAAAACCCAATGACCAAAAAATTCAAGCAATTTTAAACCATAAATCAATAGATGTTAACTATTCTTTAAAGTGATAATTTCCTTACACATCTTTTCTATTTTTACAAAAATTAAAGCCAGCTGGTATTTTTTGAGAACTTCCTACATGCCAGGGACCATTCTAAGCATTTTATTTGTATACAGTCATTTGAACCTCACAAAATCTCTACAGGTAGGTATGTTATACAGCCCATATTATGAATAAGAGGCCAAGAGGCAGAAAAGAGATATTAACTTTCTCAAGCTCACCCACTAGCAAGCAGCCCATTCTCTGAACTACTAGAGTGGTAGCCATTCCCTTCTCCAGGGGATCTTCCTGACCCAGCAATTGAACCTGGGTCCATGGCATTGCAGGCAGATTCTTTACTATATGAGCCTACAATAAAGCCTCCCCTCTCGTACTACTGAACTTTAAGTGCAAGTAAATATACATTTTCTCTCGTAGATCTTGGAATTTCTTTTCTAATTAATAAAAACAGAAACTAATAATTCACTCGGTCAGCTATTCTCTCTTTCAGCTAGGACTATTACATTGTTTGCCTAATGCTGTCACACTATCATCAGGAGAGAACCAGAAACATCCATATTGGAGCAATCCTTAAAGATCATTTAGTCCAGCAACTCATCTGGAAAGCCTATTGCTTCTTCAACATGTTCCCTCCTTCCTTTTGTCCAAAGCAATTAGGAAAGCAGAAATGTAGATCAAAGGAGTTAGCAGCCAGGACCAGCAACTACAAAGCACATGAGCCAACTGGTCAAGGGCATGAACGTCTCCCAGCCACAATTTCTTTCTTTTTAACATGGAATTAATAATGACTATGTCACAGTTTGGTTTGAGGCCTAAACTAGACAAAGTATGGGAATATATCTTGCAAACGTGTCATGTGATTAGTTTTCAAATATGCTTCTATTTTGGGCATAAAAATGAGCATGAATTTATAGATGAAGAAGAAATTTAGAATACATAAAAAATAGGCAAAAATATTTAAATATGTATCTCGGTGTAAAGGTCACTAAAATGGCTACAAAACAGAGCACACATTCCAAGCATCTGGACACTGGGAGGCAAACTACAATTTCAGCCAGCCCAAAGGGAAAGCCCAGTGGAAAGCAGTGAATGGTCTTCAAGGGTGATTCAGTCTGTACATAATAACCCTGGTATTGGGGAGATCAGAAGAGATGGGAGGCTCTATCTCAGGAGACAGGACCACTATCCCTGCAACATGTTCATTTCTAGACATGCTGCCTGTGGACTATCAAGGCCTCCCATTCTAGCCATATCTTCTGCCTGCTATTGTCCATTTCTGTAGTTTACTAGCAATTTCAGCAGAGGGTCAGCTGCGGAAAATGAAAATAACTGGCTGTTACACCAATGATAATCATTTGTTTAGCAAATTGTCAGGCTCTGGTGGGGAGGAGGCCAAAGTATTGTCTAACGGTGGTCATGGAAATTTTATTTCTTCTAAATTTGTTCTTCATTCTTGAAGCAAAGAATGAGCAATAATGGAGAAACTGAATATTTGAACATGCAAATTCAACCACAGAAACTAAGGTGTCTTAGAAGTGAAAAGAGCAAACAGCAACATATTCCTTAGGAAGGAAGGTCTTTACTTTCTTAGATATACCAAGGTGTCAAAGAAACAAAGAGGTTTTAGGTAGAAGGAAGAAAAGCACAGACCTTCATTGAATGGTATGTGTGTGGTTAACAGAGCTTAATCAGTAGGATTTAGAATAGAACAGTGGGTGGAGAGAATCACTAAGAATAAAAATATTACTGAGTCACGACTGAGACCCAACTGTGATTACAGAACACAAGTAAGGTGTGATTGATTCAAAGGCAGAAAGAGCAAAGCAAGTATTTCTGGAGTTGAAAAACAGATGTAGTAGAAAGTAAGGAAAGAAAGTAGAAACTAAAGATTTGTAGGGAAGGAACCAGTTAAACGGTTGCGCTGAGGCTGGAAAGGAAACAAGTATAACATAGAGATGAGCAGGAACACATTGCTCTGAAGCATCCTTCTCTTCCTTCTCTTCATAGTGACCATGCAGCACCTGGTGCCTCCGGGTAACCTCAGTCCAATCCTTCCAGATTGGTAGAAACATGAGCACGAATGCCTCAACTTTATTTCTCATGACCTCTCACACCTGCCTGAATTTGTCACCTCTGACCATGCCCCTCTTGCAAATTTCATTCCTGAGCTGTCTCTGATGATACCGTGTTAATCCTTACTAAGCCTTCTTGGTCTGCCTTTATGACTTTTTCTTTCTGCTTCCATGTTTGTGGACATACCTAAGAGTCAGCCCTTTGCTGTCTTTTTTTCCACAGACCATCTTTCCAACAATTCTTACTTACTTGCTCCTCTACGCCTGGCGCATTAAACCAGGTCGCTGTTAGTTAAAATGAAAAGGAACAGGTGGAATGCAGAAGACTGACAGAACTGAAATCCGCAGGATTAGACCCAACTTCATATGTAGAGGAAGAGAGAGACTCCAAAAGGATACAGAAGGTCAGAGTCTGAGCAAACTGGAAAATGGCGATGTTACCTGTAAATGTAAGCGCCTCTGGTTGAGAGCTGAAGTGACGCACATGGCTGAATGTGACATAATGTTAAGTATCCTCCAAGCTTCTCATATATACACCTTTAATATCATCCTTATGAGTTAATGCCCGCATCACATCGACCTGATTCACACCTCCATCTCTGACACAGACAATGCTGTGCTTGGCAAATCTCATTTCTTTCCCACCCCTGGGTCCCCAAGAAGACTACATTTCAGTTATGTTGGGGCCACGGCACTAGGTTCCAGTACCTGCCCATATAGGACTAACCACAAAACACTATTCAAGGTCCACAGCCTGCCTTTACTTCTGCAGCAATCTCGGAGTCCACATCTCTCAGATGGTAGCATCACAAGATGGAAGGAGCTTGAATTACCAGCCTGCTTTGAGAATATACGTCAGAATCCTAGTGGATAACATGTGACTCGCACAGACTGAAAAGGAGGCAGAGGAACAAACCTCAGAGGTGAGAACGCTCTACTGAGAGCAGCGAAGAATGCTGCAGTGCCCAGGGGCTTCAAACAGCAAGGAGGCATCCCCACTCTCAGGCCGGAAGGGGCAAGTGAAGGGGAGAGATTCCGGAACCCAGAGACAGAGTTGCATGCAGAATGTCCCTGCTGCTGCTGCTAAGTCGCTTCAGTTGTGTCCGACTCTGTGTGACCCCATAGACGGCAGCCCACCAGGCTCCCCCGTCCCTGGGATTCTCCAGGCAAGAGCACTGGAGTGGGGGTGCCATTTCCGTCTCCAATGCATGAAAGTGAAAAGGGAAAGTGAAGTCGCTCAGTCGTGTCCGACCCTCAGCGACCCCATGGACTGCAGCCCACCAGGCTCCTCCGTCCATGGGATTTTCCAGGCAAGAGTACTGGAGTGGGGTGCCATCGCCTTCTCCGGATGTCACAAGAGGATGAATTTAAAAGGAGCACTCCAAACTACTCCTTTCAGCTCTTCAGTCATCTTGGGCTGTTGGAGAGAGTTCAAAATCGCGTTTCATATCAGCAGAGCCATTTCTGTGAGCAGGTGAATGCACCCCACCGTTGTTAAATGTTTGACCCATTCAATCTGCATTGTTCTTATTCCTAATTGTCCACCAAGGAATCTTCAACTTTTGATTCTCATGATTGGATTTTCCATGGTAGTACAACCTCCAGTAAGAAAGGGGGCTAAGCATAACCATATTAATATATTTATTTTGTATTCTAATGTCTTAATTCTGCCTACTGATTTTATATATTTCTTAAAACCATTGTTAATGTTAGACCACTTGTGAAAGATTATTCTTTATTTGCAGACAAAGTCGTATGTCTAAGCAGTGCTACCATAAAAAGTATATCCAAAGACAGTGACATGACCTTCCAAAGTGTCCATATACTGCCATTACTACGCAGAAGAGAGTAACTTACTTTCATCTTTAAACCGACATGTCTATCAACAGGCTAATAGTTAAAGAATAGTTAAAGAAAATGCCACCACACACACACACAAACACACATACACACACACAGAGGAATATTCAGCCATAAAAAATGAAATTGTTGCCATTTGTAACAACATGGATGGCCCTGGAGAGTATTATGTAAGATGAAACAAGTCAGGCAGAGAAGGACAAATACTACATAGTATCCTTTATACTTAGAATCTAAAACATACAATAAGCTAGTGAATATAAGAAAAAAGAAGCATATTCACAGATACAGAGAACAAACTAATGGTTACCAGTGCGGAAAGGAACTGGGGGATTAAGAGGCTAAAGCTAAATAAGCTACAAAGATATATTATACAATACAGGGAATAGAGTCCATATTTTATAATACTATAAATGGAATTGTTGTTTAGTTGCTAAATCATGTCCAACTCTTTTGGGACCGCATGGACTATAGACTGCCAGGCTCCTCTGTCCATGTGATTTCGAGGCAAGAATACTGGGGTAGGTTGCCATTTCCTTCTCCAGGGGATCTTCCTGACCCAAAGAAAGAATCTGCATCTCCTGCTTGGCAGGTGGATTCTTTACCACTGAGCCACCTGGGAAGCCCCTAAATGGATTTAACATTTTAAAAATGTACTGTATTTCACTATATTTTCAATCACTATACTGTATACCTGTAACTAATATAATATTGTACATCATCTATACTTCAATAACAAACAAAAATAACAAAAATGTTAATTATTATATCTAAACCCAAACCAAGCTGAATTTCTAAACCTAAAATATCAAAAGGCATTTTTTAATGTTTTCTTCTGACTTATCATCTACTTCCAATCTCCTGACCCTTCTGTGGAAACAGAATTCTCATTAGAATCCAAATGCAGCTCTTCTTTTCCATTACCATTGACTTTAGCTGAAGTCCTTCTAGCTTTGCTTGAACTTTTCCAAAGCCTTCTGGCCAGTATCTGTCTTCACTCTTCTCTTTATAATCCTCCCTACAGAAGACTCACAGATGGTCTTTCAAAAACACAGCTGCAATTACCATTTTCTCTTTCCCAAATAATCAAGTCATCCCCTATTAATCCAACTTCTCCACTCTGACATTCAGGTCCTCTCCAATGTGCCTTCATTTAATCTAAAACACTGACCTGTGTGCGAATCACACATCAATCAAAATGAACAGCTTGTTGCCCATAAGTGTGATTTTGACTAATGGACATTTAGGGATGTTTGTATATAGTCAAACAGCATTCAGCAACTATTCTGACATATGTTTTTCTTCTAGTCACCTCAATCCATGTCCATCCCTCTTATAAGACTATGCCTTCTTTATCTATCAAAGGGACTTCAGTAAAAGACAGGAGTATCAGCCCCTTCAGTATGGAGCTTGACATTTAAACCATTAACCTTGATCAACAAATGATGCACATGGATTCAATCAGGACATCCTGACCAGAAGACAGGCTCAATTCCATCTACTATATGTAGACAATATGGTTTCAAAGCAATTATGTTATGATTTGTAAAATAAAAAAGAATGTGAATTCACTCAGTAGCACTTATTGACTGAAGGAGGTAAAGAGCTGTATATGGAATTGTCCTCTCAAAAACGGTCGAAGAACCCTGTGCTAACCTTGACATTTGGGTTTGTTTTCCTTTAGTTTCTCCAAGCTAGTCATTCATAGAAAACTACTGAAGAACCACAGAACCTTTTGTTTGCTCCTCGACCCTATAAGCTGCCAGTCTGGAATGACCACACTCCAAAATTCCATGGGTCACAACTCTTTCCAGTGCATACATTAAGCGCGATGTCTTTCTGAAAGTTGTAGCACCTCAGTCTACACCTCCAAATAACTGTCTTGCTTGAATCAACTGGTTTAGTGGATACAACATGGGCTTGGAATAAGTCAGAATTAAATTTTCATTCTTATCTCTGAATCTGTACCTGTGTGAACTTGGGAACACTGTACAGCCACCTAAACCTCTGTTTCCTCCTTTTTAAAACGAAAGCAAACATACCTATGGGTAACACAAGAAGGTCTTCAGGAAATATTTGGTTCTCCACCTTTCTTTACTGCTGTATGGATGACCATACTTTTATTACCTTGCTCTGTAAGCTTTACACTCCTATGAAACCTATATCTCACTCTTTTTTAAATTTTCAGCAGACTGAATGTAATTTCTTATATACCCCACCCCAGTACTCTTGCCTGGAAAATCCAATGGATGGAGTAGCCTGGTGGGCTGCAGTCCATGGGGTCGCTAACAGTCGGACAGACTGAGCGACTTCACTTTCACTTTTCTCTTTCATGCATTGGAGAAGGAAATGGCAACCCACTCCAGTGTTCTTGCCTGGAGAATCCCAGGGACGGGGGAGCCTGGTGGGCTGCCGTCTATGGGGTCACACAGAGTCGGACACGACTGAAGTGACTTAGCAGCAGCAGCAGACACTGAGTTAATCAATTAATGTTGAATTTATGTGAAGTAAAATGTACTTTGCATTTCCTTAAGGAAAAACACTTAATACATATTAAAAAATCTACTGAAAGGGGTTCTATGGTTTTCCTTTCATAATAGTTACATGTCAAAAGTATCCTGCCTGCTTACTTTTATGATGCTTCCTACTTATATTACTCTTTCTTCTAACAGCACCTTCTTTTCCAGTTTCCTGCTGAAAAAGCAAGCTTTTTCAGGCCTAATTGAATGTTTTGTCTTTAATAACCATTACTTAAAGGTCTCCCATCAAAATGGCCACTACTCTTTAAGAAGTTAGTTGATCTCCTTAAATAGATTTCACTATTATTTTTTCTTTTTAATTGCAAGTATAGACTTAGAAATCCTGAAGAGCTGATTGAAATACCACAAAGGAGAATGGATGACTCATGACAGAAATGACTTCAGATAACTCAAGACTACCCACTCCAGTTCTTGCCTGGAGAATCCTGTGGGCAGAGGAGCCTGTGGGCTGCTGTCCATGGGGTCGCACAGAGTCGGACGTGACTGAAGTGACTTAGCATGCATGCATGCATTGGAGAAGAAAATGGCAACCCACTCCAGTATTCTTGCCTGGAGAATCCCAGGGACAGAAGAGCTTGGTGGGCTGCTGTCTATGGGTCACACAGAGTCAAACACAACTGACGCGACTTAGCGGCAACTCAAGACTAAATTCCTTACGAGAAATCAAAATCATTCTCAACAATGTGAAAGTCCCAATAACTTTAGCTGAAGGCACGATCAAAATTCTGTATGTTATACTATTTCCCTCCAGAGGAAGCAGTCTAGGTTTTCTGCCCAGGGTCGTTCCGCCCCCCAGTGGCTGTGAAACAGAGCAAGACTCCATGGTACCTCCCCTAAATGGCCTCAGCTTGCCTTCTGTCTGTGGAAGAACTTTAGCCAAAGAATAAGTTAATCAGAGCATTGAAAATGCAGAAACCAAGCAATCACAGGAGACCAAATCAATAATAACAATGTAGTCGTTAACATAGTTAAGGAACTTAGTTCTTTCCCAAGGCCACAGATGATATTCTGAGCCATATCCCATGAGCTGTCTTATGAAACCCCCGCCAGGTGGAGAAGTTAGCTACATGACGACCAGACTATAGCCATGACATAACCTGCCACAACTGTGAGAACTGGCTTCAAAGAAATGGAAACAAACTGACCTTGGAACTGAAGATTAACTATACCCAAAACAATCAAGATGATGCTGGTCAGACCACTAATGACCAATTTCAAGATGACTATCAGAGCTGACTGTGCTTTTTCTACATGTAGCCCACTCTTTGTGTCTATAAAACATTTGTCCCCTGATTGTCAGTTGGGAGAAGTCGGCCTTTGGACAGGCATCCAGCCTCCCCGCCAGTTGCCAGCATTCAAAATAAAGAAAAATTTTCACGAACCTTGCCTCTTTAATGGTTCTTGAGCAGTGAGAAGCCAGACCTCACTTTCAGTTCCAGTTGCAACTGCAAACATACCTAGATTATTGCCAAGTTCAAGCTGTCCACCCTGGACCACAGCCCTATAGTTCAACCTGACTTTTTTGCTTAATTGAAATGGAACTTGATTCAGTTAAACATGAGTATCTTTTGCTCCTTCAATGACAACATAACATAAGATATTGCAACCCCTTTCCCTGAAGCCTGAAACTCTAAACTCTTGAGTGTTAGTTGACCCTAAAAGAAGTTTTCAGCCTAACCTTGGAGGATAAGGAAAGAGAAGGGGTTTGGAGACCAGCAAGTCTGATTCCATGGCTGAGCCCATAACTGTGAGAGTTGTGTGGCTGTGGGAACGTCACTTAGCCTCTCTATTCCTGTTTTCTCATAGGACTGTTGTGAAGACAGGATTAGATCACACAGTTGATATATTTTCCGAGGAATGTTGGAAATTTTCCCCACACCTCTCCTCCTACTTTCCTATCATATGATTCCTTGTGAGAAATAAAAAGGATGGGTAATCCCATCCCATGGTTCTTAGCCTAAATTCTCTTTCTGCCTGTCACCTTCCTTCCAGTTGTTAATTACAAAGGTGAAGGTGAAGTCGCTCAGTCGTGTCCGACTCTTTGTGACCCCGTGGACTGTAACCCACTAGGCTTCTCTGTCCACAGGATTCTCCAGACAAGAATACTGGAGTGGACTGCCATCTCCTTAGTTATATA
Organism: Oreotragus oreotragus; assembly: GCA_006410675.1. Lineage (NCBI taxonomy): Eukaryota > Metazoa > Chordata > Mammalia > Artiodactyla > Bovidae > Oreotragus > Oreotragus oreotragus. Next base: position 367,535 of record SJYX01022908.1, read on the forward strand.
GAAACAAATATAGTCAATGTTTCCATTTAGTAGTATGTGAATATCTGCTCAGTGTTAGGTATATGGCAGGCACCGTTTAACAGAAGGGGACATCAATATGTCAGGAGATACCCAGTCTGGTACAAAAGGCAGTATACTGAACTGCTGCTACTAATGCCATGACATTACTGCTGGTACGACCACTAACGCAACAACAGCAGCGCCAACTGTCCTAATATAATAAGCACTATAATAAGCAACTGTCCTAATACAATATGCTTATACATAAGCATAGTGCTAAGAATGCACATATTCATCAGTTATGCGACCTTTTACCTTATTCACAACTATACTGCCAACACCTACAAGAGTTCCTGACATTTTTGCAGATAAGGAAATCCAAGTGTCAGGAGACCTGTTCCCACTGCAGGTTCTTAGTACACATCCATTTTCTTGCTTGACAGTTTCTAACCTTACTTTGCAGATAAGGAAACTAAGGCTTAGGGAGCTGTCCGCCACAAGAATTCCCTAAGTGTCATGACGGGAGCATGCTTCTTTCATTTTTCTGCCTCCATGAGCACATGCACATATTCAAAAGGCAAGATTCTGGACACTGGTCTTTAAACTATTTGAAAGAAAAAGTAAGTATATTTTCAAAACTAGACTGATGACAGCAGAATTTGTAATGTTGTAGATAGCAGGCAGAGATTACTTCTTTATTTTCCATCTAAAATCCTAGTTTTATCTGTAGCGGTCCTAATATTACAATAACAGACACACGCTGCAGGTAAGAATTCACTATCATTGTTGTCTGTCCTTACATGAGATTATACAAGTAGTTAGATGAGAAAATCAAGGTTATAGATAAAATACCTTCAAATACTTCTAATTTAAGGAGCTCAAATATATTGATATATTTCCATAAACAAGTAAACTAATTTTTATTTGCATAAATAAAAACAAATTGCATGATCAATCACCAGTAAGACAGACTGGTTTATCTGCTGAGTTAAATTTTCATACAAAAGAATTTCCCAACCTATGTACTTAGACCTTGAACTCTATTCAGTGAATCAGCTTTAGAACATGTCACATCATAAAGAATTAAGCAGAGTGCAACTAACATCATAGAATTAGACTTCAGGGAGGGAAGATTCCAAGAAATGTCAAAAATTTGCTTCATATTTTCGGTTTAGGTTTGAGAAGCTTGGCACTGTATACTCTAACAAGGCTTTAAGGAATAAATGAATAAATCAATGGATTAAGAAAATAATTAGTAATATCTTTATTTAACTTTTCTTGAGTTATTATTTAATTACACTGCAGTTAGAATCAGGACTTCACACCCAACTGATAATCTGCAAATTCAAACTGGAAAAAAAAAAAAGAACAAATGAATAAATATTAAATGAACCAATCCTTCTTTAATCCTTAGCTGGGAAGATAGCCTTTTCCCAAATTAAAGTAAGTTGATAAGGACTGACTGTTAAAATTTGGGGATTTTAAATCTCCTATGCTAATCTGAATTGCATACTGGAATTATATCCCACTCAAACAGTCAGCATATGTAGTGCTGTTTCCCATATGTCAAGAATTTCTCTACTTTCTTACTAATAAGATGTCAAGAACTACAAATGCTGTTCTTTCCTTCTAAGCTGTCTTTTATTTTATTTTTCCCCTTAGGAGCTATCGCAAAGATAAAAATCTGCCCTTTGTTAGATCTGTTACCCAGGGAAATGTGTTTATATATCTTTTTCTTCCATATTGCATCTGAAAAATCATGAAAATAGCCAGATAAGCTGTATTTCTTCAAGCAATATTTTCAGTGTTTCTTTTCCATATTTTCAATGAATATGAAATGATAGCTAAGTGATTAGAAGAAGAAGCTTTTAGTGAAACAAGTATGTAAGTTTGGGACAAAACATTCACTGGCTTTCAAATTCTAGGTGATTTTACATATTTGTAATTAAACATTCTCTCTTTTGATCCACCTATGTCAATGCAATATTATGAAGAATTCTGAAACACTTCAAGAGCAATTTAAACAAAACAGTTATGTCAATGAACAGTTTGGATATTGCTTCTTCTGTCTTGTTTATTATAATTACATATTTGGGGACAACAGAATTAAAGACAATTTTTTTTCTAAAAAGGAAGACATGAATAGCCTAAAGATCTGAAGACCTTGCTTTGTTTCTAAAGTTTATCAGAATTGATTACACTATAGAACAGTCTTTCTTTTTCTAGTATTATCTTAGATTAAAAGTACATGGACCCTTTTGCCCTCCAGTGCTGTTCATCAAGGTATCATGGTTTCCTCTGATTATAACCACAGCATTACCTATAGGGAAAAAAGATGGGACAACATCCAGAACGAGTTTATAGTAAAATTATCAGTCAGACTATAAACCCACACTAGATCCCAAAGAATAATAAAAACAGCAAATACATTGTACTGATTATGCTCTGTGCACTATTTCAAGCACTTTATGTATATAACCAACTTTTATATACTTTCCTTCTCTCCAGAACAATTTTTGGCCTGTGCAGGAGGCCTGTGTGTCTGGCACACAATCTACAAAGCAAATATCCTGGAGTCCTCATATTACAGAAATGAAGATTCACAGAACTGAGTTGGCCCACTGAATTCATCTAGTTCCTTAATAACGAACACCTCTTAAAAGAAGACTCGTGTTATTAAAAAGGGGCAGATTTATTTTCCACAACAGAAACAATGCATTCCAATGCTCAAGTCATTCACTGAGCATTTATTATGGACNGCTGTGAAACAGAGCAAGACTCCATGGTACCTCCCCTAAATGGCCTCAGCTTGCCTTCTGTCTGTGGAAGAACTTTAGCCAAAGAATAAGTTAATCAGAGCATTGAAAATGCAGAAACCAAGCAATCACAGGAGACCAAATCAATAATAACAATGTAGTCGTTAACATAGTTAAGGAACTTAGTTCTTTCCCAAGGCCACAGATGATATTCTGAGCCATATCCCATGAGCTGTCTTATGAAACCCCCGCCAGGTGGAGAAGTTAGCTACATGACGACCAGACTATAGCCATGACATAACCTGCCACAACTGTGAGAACTGGCTTCAAAGAAATGGAAACAAACTGACCTTGGAACTGAAGATTAACTATACCCAAAACAATCAAGATGATGCTGGTCAGACCACTAATGACCAATTTCAAGATGACTATCAGAGCTGACTGTGCTTTTTCTACATGTAGCCCACTCTTTGTGTCTATAAAACATTTGTCCCCTGATTGTCAGTTGGGAGAAGTCGGCCTTTGGACAGGCATCCAGCCTCCCCGCCAGTTGCCAGCATTCAAAATAAAGAAAAATTTTCACGAACCTTGCCTCTTTAATGGTTCTTGAGCAGTGAGAAGCCAGACCTCACTTTCAGTTCCAGTTGCAACTGCAAACATACCTAGATTATTGCCAAGTTCAAGCTGTCCACCCTGGACCACAGCCCTATAGTTCAACCTGACTTTTTTGCTTAATTGAAATGGAACTTGATTCAGTTAAACATGAGTATCTTTTGCTCCTTCAATGACAACATAACATAAGATATTGCAACCCCTTTCCCTGAAGCCTGAAACTCTAAACTCTTGAGTGTTAGTTGACCCTAAAAGAAGTTTTCAGCCTAACCTTGGAGGATAAGGAAAGAGAAGGGGTTTGGAGACCAGCAAGTCTGATTCCATGGCTGAGCCCATAACTGTGAGAGTTGTGTGGCTGTGGGAACGTCACTTAGCCTCTCTATTCCTGTTTTCTCATAGGACTGTTGTGAAGACAGGATTAGATCACACAGTTGATATATTTTCCGAGGAATGTTGGAAATTTTCCCCACACCTCTCCTCCTACTTTCCTATCATATGATTCCTTGTGAGAAATAAAAAGGATGGGTAATCCCATCCCATGGTTCTTAGCCTAAATTCTCTTTCTGCCTGTCACCTTCCTTCCAGTTGTTAATTACAAAGGTGAAGGTGAAGTCGCTCAGTCGTGTCCGACTCTTTGTGACCCCGTGGACTGTAACCCACTAGGCTTCTCTGTCCACAGGATTCTCCAGACAAGAATACTGGAGTGGACTGCCATCTCCTTAGTTATATAGAAACAAATATAGTCAATGTTTCCATTTAGTAGTATGTGAATATCTGCTCAGTGTTAGGTATATGGCAGGCACCGTTTAACAGAAGGGGACATCAATATGTCAGGAGATACCCAGTCTGGTACAAAAGGCAGTATACTGAACTGCTGCTACTAATGCCATGACATTACTGCTGGTACGACCACTAACGCAACAACAGCAGCGCCAACTGTCCTAATATAATAAGCACTATAATAAGCAACTGTCCTAATACAATATGCTTATACATAAGCATAGTGCTAAGAATGCACATATTCATCAGTTATGCGACCTTTTACCTTATTCACAACTATACTGCCAACACCTACAAGAGTTCCTGACATTTTTGCAGATAAGGAAATCCAAGTGTCAGGAGACCTGTTCCCACTGCAGGTTCTTAGTACACATCCATTTTCTTGCTTGACAGTTTCTAACCTTACTTTGCAGATAAGGAAACTAAGGCTTAGGGAGCTGTCCGCCACAAGAATTCCCTAAGTGTCATGACGGGAGCATGCTTCTTTCATTTTTCTGCCTCCATGAGCACATGCACATATTCAAAAGGCAAGATTCTGGACACTGGTCTTTAAACTATTTGAAAGAAAAAGTAAGTATATTTTCAAAACTAGACTGATGACAGCAGAATTTGTAATGTTGTAGATAGCAGGCAGAGATTACTTCTTTATTTTCCATCTAAAATCCTAGTTTTATCTGTAGCGGTCCTAATATTACAATAACAGACACACGCTGCAGGTAAGAATTCACTATCATTGTTGTCTGTCCTTACATGAGATTATACAAGTAGTTAGATGAGAAAATCAAGGTTATAGATAAAATACCTTCAAATACTTCTAATTTAAGGAGCTCAAATATATTGATATATTTCCATAAACAAGTAAACTAATTTTTATTTGCATAAATAAAAACAAATTGCATGATCAATCACCAGTAAGACAGACTGGTTTATCTGCTGAGTTAAATTTTCATACAAAAGAATTTCCCAACCTATGTACTTAGACCTTGAACTCTATTCAGTGAATCAGCTTTAGAACATGTCACATCATAAAGAATTAAGCAGAGTGCAACTAACATCATAGAATTAGACTTTAGGGAGGGAAGATTCCAAGAAATGTCAAAAATTTGCTTCATATTTTCGGTTTAGGTTTGAGAAGCTTGGCACTGTATACTCTAACAAGGCTTTAAGGAATAAATGAATAAATCAATGGATTAAGAAAATAATTAGTAATATCTTTATTTAACTTTTCTTGAGTTATTATTTAATTACATTGCAGTTAGAATCAGGACTTCACACCCAACTGATAATCTGCAAATTCAAACTGGAAAAAAAAAAAAAGAACAAATGAATAAATATTAAATGAACCAATCCTTCTTTAATCCTTAGCTGGGAAGATAGCCTTTCCCCAAATTAAAGTAAGTTGATAAGGACTGACTGTTAAAATTTGGGGATTTTAAATCTCCTATGCTAATCTGAATTGCATACTGGAATTATATCCCACTCAAACAGTCAGCACATGTAGTGTTGTTTCCCATATGTCAAGAATTTCTCTACTTTCTTACTAATAAGATGTCAAGAACTACAAATGCTATTCTTTCCTTCTAAGCTGTCTTTTATTTTATTTTTCCCCTTAGGAGCTATCGCAAAGATAAAAATCTGCCCTTTGTTAGATCTGTTACCCAGGGAAATGTGTTTATATATCTTTTTCTTCCATATTGCATCTTAAAAATCATGAAAGTAGCCAGATAAGCTGTATTTCTTCAAGCAATATTTTCAGTGTTTCTTTTCCATATTTTCAATGAATATGAAATGATAGCTAAGTGATTAGAAGAAGAAGCTTTTAGTGAAACAAGTGTGTATGTTTGGGACAAAACATTCACTGGCTTTCAAATTCTAGGTGATTTTACATATTTGTAATTAAACATTCTCTCTTTTGATCCACCTATGTCAATGCAATATTATGAAGAATTCTGAAACACTTCAAGAGCAATTTAAACAAAACAGTTATGTCAATGAACAGTTTGGATATTGCTTCTTCTGTCTTGTTTATTATAATTACATATTTGGGGACAACAGAATTAAAGACAATTTTTTTTCTAAAAAGGAAGACATGAATAGCCTAAAGATCTGAAGACCTTGCTTTGTTTCTAAAGTTTATCAGAATTGATTACACTATAGAACAGTCTTTCTTTTTCTAGTATTATCTTAGATTAAAAGTACATGGACCCTTTTGCCCTCCAGTGCTGTTCATCAAGGTATCATGGTTTCCTCTGATTATAACCACAGCATTACCTATAGGGAAAAAAGATGGGACAACATCCAGAACGAGTTTATAGTAAAATTATCAGTCAGACTATAAACCCACACTAGATCCCAAAGAATAATAAAAACAGCAAATACATTGTACTGATTATGCTCTGTGCACTATTTCAAGCACTTTATGTATATAACCAACTTTTATATACTTTCCTTCTCTCCAGAACAATTTTTGGCCTGTGCAGGAGGCCTGTGTGTCTGGCACACAATCTACAAAGCAAATATCCTGGAGTCCTCATATTACAGAAATGAAGATTCACAGAACTGAGTTGGCCCACTGAATTCATCTAGTTCCTTAATAACGAACACCTCTTAAAAGAAGACTCGTGTTATTAAAAAGGGGCAGATTTATTTTCCACAACAGAAACAATGCATTCCAATGCTCAAGTCATTCACTGAGCATTTATTATGGAAACCGGTGTTGTGCAAAACTCGGAAGGCAAGATAATCAATGTGGTTTCTACCTCCCAGAAGTTGAGCTGAGGGTAAACTGGTTTCTCTCATCCTGGTTGCTGTCACACAGAATCACCCTGGCACTTGAACTCATGGCCACCTTTCAAGACAGAATTTTCTTAAATGCTTAAGATACATTTCTGGACATCCAAGAACCTTCGGCTTTTATTTCTACTTACTGGACAGCTCAGAGAACCATGTTTGGAACCCTGAGCAACAGAACTGAATCTGGGTTGGGTTCACCTTTCCCAGGAATTGATCTAAAATATGGGAGAGTGATCCCTATGAGTTTTTATACCAAGGGTTGCTGAGATGGTCTTAAAACCTGAGTAACTCAGTCCAGAGAGGACCCGATCTCTTTGGCAATCAAGTGGAATTTCTGACCCACAAAATGATGGTTTTGTTTGTGATTCTCAACGGCTTGTTTCATCATAAGTAGAAAGATGGTTTTTGACCAAAGTCAAATGCAAGGCTAGACCTACTGCACATGTACATGGAGACGTGAACAAGAACTTTTTCCAAAGCTTGCCAACCCCGTTCGTTCTGGAAGCCTTCAGTCCAGCTCTCTGGACTTCACATGTTCTCCAGTGCCCGAGTTCTGGGGTGGCTCCCACCATGGGCACTTCTGTTGCAGCCATGTGGCTCAAATCACTGCCCATATATGATATAAGGACATATGTGGACATGTAAGGACATAAACACAAAATCAGAATTCTTATACCTACCCCACCTACCCACATGAAGGATCCCACCCAAAGTGATAAGGGGGCTGCAGGATATATTACAAAGGCTTTCTGGAATTGGTGACATTTCAACTTAGCCTTGAAAGAATTAAAGATCAGCCAAAGTAAAAGGGGAAAGAGTTTCAAGAGGAGAAGAGGGCATCTTAAAGGGCAGGGATGCCCAGACGGGGCAGAAGATCTGGGGAAAGTTAACATTTCTAGGAACAAGAGATCAACCTGTATCTTCCTTGATAAAATAACTTTTACCAGGGGACCTTCTAGAAAAAAAAAAATCACTAAACCTGTTGATGTCTAAGCCTCACAGAAGCATAATGATACATATTATTGAAGGCCCAAGTCAAACGCCACATCCTCTATCAAACTCTGGAGCAGAATTCCTCCTGCCACTGTATTCTTGCCTGGAGAATCCCAGGGATGGGGGAGCCTGGTGGGCTGCCGTCTATGGGGTCACACAGAGTCGGACACGACTGAAGTGACTTAGCAGCAGCAGCAGCAACTGCCCTCCCACAGGGCCTGCTTCTCTTTGCTCAGACCACTGTCTGATTCATGAGGCGAGATGTGCACAATATGTCTGTCTCCTTAGATCACGAACTACTGGGAGGCAGCAAGAGTCCTCCCACCACCACCTGGACTGACCTTCATGAATCTGAGCCTACACGCCCGCTTTCCTTCCTGCCATGAGAGGAGACAAGCCTCTGTTCTGTTGGAGGCAGTCCCTCCTCTTATATTCTGGATTTCATGTCTCATCTATTCAAGGACTTGGTTCCCATAGAAATCTACCTCCCACTTTGCAATATCCATTCCACATCCTCCATACTTTTCTGCATAGAAAAATATAGAGTCGCCTTTCTTTGACCCTTGTGTCCCTCCACCTACAGCTGGTCTCTTTGCTCTTTGTCACAGCACTCCCCCAAAGTCATCTGTGCATGCTGTCTGCATTTTCTCAACTCACATTTTTATCTTCAACCCACACAGACACTTACATCCCAATCACTCCATTAAAACTGTTCTGACAAGGTCAGCAGCAGCCTCCACAATGCCAAATCTAAAGACCACGTCTTCTTTCCATCCTAGTTTCTATGTGACATTTCATATTATTAACATTCTCTTGGATTGACTGGCATCCAGAGTTTCCAACTCTCCTTCTACCTCACTGGCAGTTCTTCCTGAATTTTCCTTGCTGACTCTTCCTCATCATGGGATCCCTAATGCTGCAGTAACTCACAGTTCAATCCTGGGACCTCTTCTGTCTTCTCTTTCTGATGTTTATCTCACCCTGTTCTATAAATAATTCTATACCAGTACTGTTGAGTCTCATACTTATGTCTACAAGCAGTGACTGCTCTCTTCAGTCTACCTGGATTTCTAGTGGCATTTCAAATGGAATAAGATCTGTTTTCCTACATTTATAAATTTTTCTTTTTCCCAGACTTCCCCCTTAAGACAAGTGTGCACACGTGCTCAGTTGTGGCCAACTCTTTGCGACCTCATGGACTGTGGCCCACCAGGCTCCACTGTCCACGGGATTTCCCAGGCAAGAATTCTGGAGTGGGTTGCCATTTCCTTCTCCAGGGGATCTTCCAGGCCCAGGGGCTGAACTTGAGTCTCATGTTTCTTGCATTGGCAGGCAGATTCTTTACAACTGAGCTACCTGGGAAGCCCTCCCCATTGGGGATTTAAGTCTTCCATCTCAACACTCACATCAACTCCATCAATAGGCAATGTGGCTCTATCTTTCCAATTTTTTTTTTTTTTTTGATTACACAATCTCCACTGGCACCATCACAGGCCCAGAAACCAACAACTCCTACCTAGAATTTCCCTCGTTTAGTCTTCTTCAGTTCTTGCTCTTCTAACAATTGAGTTTTTATTATCAGGTAGAAGTGACTTTCAAGATGTAGATGAAGTTATGTCACTGCCCTGTGCCAAACTCTCCACTACCTTCCTTAAAGACCCTCTAGGGTCTTTACTAGTAGCCCAGTGGTTAAGAACCCACCTTGCATGCAGGGGACATGGGTTCCCTCCGTTGTTAGGGAACTAAGATCCCACATGCCCTGGAGTTACTGAGCCTGCGTGCTCTGGAGCCTATGCGCCACAGTTAGAGAGCCTGAGCGTCACAGCTACTGGCTGAAGCCTGCACACTCCGGGACCTGCGTGCCTCAACTTTTCATGCACCACAAGAAAAAATCCCACGTGCCACAACTAGGATCCAATGCAGCCAAATAAATCAACAAATATTGTAAAAGAACCTCTAAAATCAAAACCCCTTCTCTCTCCCTCAACTTCTCCCCCATCCACGTCTCTCTCCCTCTTTTTCTCTCTCTCCCACTCTCACCCCCTAAATACTCTAGGCTTGTTGCTAATCGCCCCTTGAGGACCTCTGCAGTGGACACAATCACTGACAAAAGGATCTGCACCATCATTAGCATCTCAAGTCAAATGTTAAGTCTTGGATAGGTCTCCCTAACTGCCCAAACAAAACTTAATTACATTACAGTGGTTTTTCTTCTTAGCACTTAGCACCACACATTTCTTATCTCTTGGTTTGTTTTGCTGAGGAATCCATTTTTATCTACTAGATTATAAACTCGGAGAAGGCAATGGCACCCTACTCCAGTACTCTTGCCTGGAGAATCCCATGGATGGAGAAGCCTGGTGGGCTGCAGTCCATGGGGTCGCTACTAGTCGGACACAACTGAGCGACTTCACTTTCACTTTTTACTTTCATGCATTGGAGAAGGACATGGCAACCCACTCCGGTGTTCTTGCCTGGAGAATCCCAGGGACGGGGGAGCCTGGTCGGACACGACTGAAGTGACTTAGCAGCAGCAGCAGCAGTAGATTATAAACTTCATGTGTCTACTGTGCTTTAAATATCTTCTGTATACAGATTAGTACCTGGCACATAAAACAGCATCCAAGAAAGGATATGTTTGTCTGGAAAGACAAGGAATGGGTACAATGTGGTACCAGAAGTCAAGAGGGAGGGTTGGCAAAGCTGTGTGACTCAGAGACTCGGGGCATCCTTGACCTGGAGTTTATACCCAAAGTGTCCACAACTCAGCTTGACTGCAGGTCACTTGGTGGGCTGTGTGGTGTCCTCAGGCAATTCCAGCAGAGCATGAGTCACAGCAGCCCCTCTCAATAGTCACACCCAGTGCCCACTCCTGCCAATTACTCAGCTTCAGCTCTGAGCACAGTATTGTAATTACACCTGTTACTAATTAAAGGACAAAAAAAAATGTGAAGTGCTAGCGAAATACCGCACAGGAGTAAAGCAGCAATTATATTTATTGTATAATTTCCATTTGGCAATTATATTGATTGGACAATTGAACATACTGCATAATGGTGATAATTACGATTGTTAACATTTTATGCTGGGAAGAATCCAAGTGGGTAAACAGGTTGCTCTGAGTTACTGACAATCAGAAGGGGGAGTCTGGAGTTTCCCTTTAATTCTTACACATATTGATCAGAGATATTTCCTTGGGAAATATTGAAGTTTTAAAAACAGGCCTTTCATGTTTGACAAGGAAAATCAATTTGAACCTTTCAGTATTTTGCATTGATGGAAACAGACAAATGCAAAGGGAAATCAAACCCAGAAAAAGAAAAAAGGAACATGTTCCTATGTTACAAATGAGTTGGCAACAAGTCTCAACCAGAGGCAGGGAGGAAGTAAATCCCCAGGTATAAGAAAACAGGTACCAGCTGAGGCCCAAGGGCAAATCAATACTTCTTAGTGGATCACATTATCATAAAAGATCTCACGCCAGAGTGACCTGACAAGGGATGAGAACAGTGCTTGATAAGACAGCACACATGCCAAACCATAAAGAGAGAAAGTGAAGTCGCTCAGTCCTGTCTGACTCTTTGCGACCCCCTGGACTGTAGCCCGCCTGGCTCCTCCGTCCATGGGATTCTCCAGGCAAGAATACTGGAGTGGGTTGCCATTTCCTTCTCCAGGGGATCTTCCAACCCAGGGATCGAACCCAGGTCTCCTGCATTGCAGGCAGACGCTTTATCCTCTGAGCCACCAGGGAAGCCCCAATCCAAACCATAAATCTTGTGAATTCTCCTTTATCACTCAGAAAGGGATATGTAGTAGTTTTGCAACATACGATGAACATGTCTCCAGTTGAGTCACCTTCATAAAATGAATCTTGGCGGTATGTATATTTGATATTGTATTTCCCTACAATGTTAATGGTTCCTGGCAGAACAGCTAAGAAAGGAAGAGGATTAGAAGTCATTGAGTTTGTGCTTTTTGTTGTCCCATGGCTTTGGAACATGACGATTATGGAGATCAGTACAGTTAGCAATGCAAGAGCTAACAATGAGTAGGTGATGACTCTACAGAGTCCTGGTTGAACAGTGAAGCAGATGAAGGAGAGACTAGAATTATGTTTAAACATAATTAGCAAAGGAAGCTCATAAAAATACTGCAGTTTGAGAGACATGGGTCTACTTACAGGTAGATATGCTGATGTTAAAAACACTGTGAGGGACCTCCATGGTAGTCCAGTGGCTGACTCCATGGTCCCAATGCAGGGGGCCTGGGTTCAATCTCTGGTCAGGGAACTAGACACATAGGCCACAGCTAAAGATTCCTTGCTGAGGGCCCGGTATGGCCAAACAAATAACCTTGGGGCTGGTGTATGGGGATGATTTGGAGGGATGATGTGGGGTGGGAGGTGGGAGGGGGGTTCATGTTTGGGAATTCGTGTAAAAAAATAAATAAATACAAAAAAAATAAAAATAAAAAAGATGGGGAAAAAAATAAATAAATAAATAATTATATTAAAAAATACCACGACTTAGGAAGAATTGATATTTCCCGCATTTTATAGCATAAAGAAATTAAAGCTTCATCAGGTACTGTGCACTGTTACCCAAGTCTCAGACAAGATTGCATCTATGCATCCAACCTTCTGGAAAGACACCACCATCTCCAGCTCAGGGGTAAATCTGGATCTGTCTATCCAAAAAGAGGATCTCATTCGGCTTTAATCAATCAGAGCAGTCTTACTATTCTTACAAGTGATCGGCTGGGGTGATGTCAGGAAAGGAAGTCCTAGGGATGTGGAGTTGTAGGAAAGAGTTTCTCTATCCCTATGAAGGATACAGCCAAAACAAAACAAACAAACAAAAAAAACACGTCTGTGATCCCTCCATTGGAGATGGTTATGTCTGTGTATAATACCTAGTCCTGCATAGCCAACTGGTGTACGTGAGGGGGATGAAAACAAAATTGGGATACTGAGGATGGAAGGACAGATGTCTGGGGAGAAAACCTAGGTCTTAGATATTATCTTGGAGCCCCTGAATTAACCAGCCCCAGAACTGCTCTGTCTCTGATGCGCTATTGTTGAAGGCATTTTCAGGAGCTTCACAGGTGAAAGCTCCTTCTCTGATCCAGAGGCGCAGAGAGGTAAACTGATTCATTCAAGGTCACAGAGCAATTAGGAAAGCTTATCCCTGAATAGTGAAATCAATAACCACCAACTTGCCATTTCTTCAATTTCTGAAAAAAAAAAATTAGTAAGTGGTATCTGGATACATATAAAAACAAGAATATCTTTTTACCTATATTTTCATCAAAATATGACTGCTTTGGGGGACTAAATAGAACCACTATCTGCTCTGCATATGGGAAAACACCACATGTGCGCATGGTCCATTGCTTCCAACTCTCCGCAACTCCATGGACCATGGTCTGTCAGTCTCCTCTGCCCACGGGATTCTCCAGGCAAGAATACTGGAGTGGGTTGCCATGCCCTCCTCTAGAGGATCTTTTTGACCTAGGGATTGAACCCAGATTCCCTGCATCTCCTGCACTGTAGGCATATTCTTTACCTGAGTCATCTGGGAAGCCCTAGAAAACACCACACATTTTACCAAATTCATAAAAGAAAGAGCTTAATTTATCTCTTTTAATTAAAAATTAGAGACCATTATTTTATTGGTAAATTTTTAAAAATCTCATGTGAACATTCCAAATTTGGGGATTTTTTTCCTGCCTTAGAAGCAATAAATTTATTAATGATAATATCAAAGTAAATTAATGTCATTTTGTTACTGACAACATGCTAAGCTCTTTGAGAATGTTCTCATGTGATCTTCTAAGCAACATCATAAGGTAGGTACTACGATTATCTCCTTTTATTAATAAGTTATTGGGCAAAATGGTTTTGTACAAGGAATCTATCCTGCAGCAACCAGTCAGCACCTTTCTCCCAAAGCCCTTGCTCTGAACTGCATGCTATATCGTGGCCCTATATTATTTTAAACCTATATTATTTTTAAAATTTTAAAACATACACTTAACACATATAATCACATTTATTAAGGAGACTTCAGAAAGTATACACTTTAAAAGGTCAAAATTATTGTCATCATTATTGTTTTGGAATCACTTCTTATATATTGTCTCCTGAACAGGGCTACTCAGAACTACTACAGTTATATAAAATTTACTCATTTCAAAATTTGCCATTTCATTATGGGCACATCTAGTTTACTTGGTTATTAGCTTTTAAAAATGAAGTTCAGTCTTCAAACTACTTTCTCAAAATGGACATTCACAAATGCTACCTAAGTAAAGGATTGTCAATGGTAGAATATGTCCTTTCAATAAACATATAATATATGCCAGAGTCTGTACCCCAGCCACCCTCATAATGGGCTTCCGCAGAGATCTGGTCAGCCTCAATATTGATGCTAGGATACATATATATAACAAACCCAGCAAGGAAAAGAACTTCCCCCACCTCATAGAAATATCCAGCACCACAGTTTGTGGTTTTGAAAATCATGGTAACAAACCCTGGGTTTTACCATTCTCACTTTAACTCAAACTTCTGTTCCCTCAAAAATAAATACTGAAAGCTTTTATTTAGTAGTGCAGTTGCAGGACACACATGATTAGTAGCAAAACATGAATTTTGGAAATATCTTTAAATGTGTTTCACCAAGAAATTTAAAATAACTGCTAAAAATTAATAGCTACCATAAATAACTACAGTCCAGCAGGTTGCAAAGAGTCAGACATGACTTACCAATTGAACAACAATAACGATAAATAAATTTTCCATAGTCATGAAATAAATGACTGGTCATGGTATAAATATTCAGATGTAAGGATGTCTTCATGGAGAAGGCGATGACAGCCAACTCCAGTACTCTTGCCTGGCAAATCCCATGGACGGAGGAGCCTGGTGGGCTGCAGTCCATGGGGTCACTAGGAGTTGGACACGACTGAGCGACTTCACTTTCCCTTTTCACTTTCATGCATTGGAGAAGGAAATGGCACCCCACTCCAATGTTCTTGCCTGGAGAATCCCAGGGATGGGGGAGCCTGGTGAGCTGCCATTTCTGGGGTCGCACAGAGTCAGACACGACTGAAGTGACTTAGCAGCAGCAGCAAGGATGTCTTCATGACATAAAAGAAGCCAGTTAAAACTGTCTCACTTCAAGGGGATAGGAAAAAAGAGTCTCAGGAAGGTTAAGTCATTCACAGCCTAAGAAATATGTCAGCCTATATGTATTTTCTAGTTCCATCATATGCATACCAAGGAATACTTAACACCTGAGGTCTAAAACAAACTGCATCTTGAATATTTTATTTTACTTATGAATTTATATTTTCCACTGAGCTGAACTAAATTCATGAAAATAAACTGAATTATAGTAAGTATCTATGAAAAGGTTTCTAGTTGTTGGGCAAAGGCCTAAACTGGACCCTGATCTAGTGGAAATAAAATCTGGTAAAATATTTACGGTGCTCATGAGATAAGCGCAAACTGGGACTTGGCAAAATGATTACCATTTCTCTGAGTCTTCTTAAATGAGTTTGTCTGGGTTACAACGGAATCTACCATATGAAGAGAAAAAACAATCTCACAGGCCAGAAGCCCAGTATGTTACAGCCTCAGAATTTCCTACAAAAGGGACTTGAATGGCCAGAAAGTCTATCATGGACAGTGATGTATTTTATATAGACATATACTTATATATACATTAGGTAGTCAGAATAGGAAAAAGGAGTCCAAAATAGTGGGGACTAAAAGACAAAGAAAGGAAAAAGCCTGTGAAAATAGAACATAGGATGGTCTGAGGACTAGAATGAGAACCTCAGGTAAAGCACACAGCCTTCCTGGGCAGGCTCAAGGGGAGGAAAAAAACATTCAAAAATAGGAGCCAAAATTGAACCCCATGCTACTTTTGGGTTGGCCCGCCCTCACTCCTCAAGGATGTATTTTCCTTTGCTTGCCAAATAAAACTGAGCTATAAACAAGCTGTAACACTGGTCTGCTGTTTAAACTGACCTGTAACATAGCTGTAACACTGGCCAGCTGCTTCAGATTTTTGCTGCATTGTGACAGAATCGAGGAAATTACACACTACCCTGCCACACACACACACACACACACACACACACACACACCCATATATATGTATGTATACTATTATATTTATATATACCATAGATATCATTATATCTATCTATCTGTATATCCATATATATATATATTATGATCCACAGATATATGTTCATAGATATAAAGTCCATAAATGTCTGCACAAATATAGAAAACTCTGTGACTTCCAAGTAATCCATTCAACACTAGTAAAACACAAAGGTCCAGATGATGATCCCAACCAGGTATTAGATAGCCACATGTCTATGTGTTCACTCGGCTCTCGCATTCTGGTTGCAATAAAAAATGGACATGTGCATATGGACATGTCCCATGCAGACTTACTGGGTTTAGGTTAAAATTCTGAGGCCTTGGTGGAAGTGGGCCTCAGCGGGTCACAGCCTAACTAACTCCTCCTGTCAGTGGTGAGAACTGGCTCAAAGTTGCCCAGATCCTATAGGACGAAGCTTTTTAAGGTGACTCCAGGCACTGGGCATGGCTGAAGAAAGGTTAACAGTTCCTTCCATGAGGGCAGCAAGTATGCTCTCCTCTGATTCCTGCTGGATGCCTTTTGAGTGGTGAGGATTCAAGGAGGTGTGTGGGGACATGGGAAAAAGGAGTGTTCTTCAACAGTTCTCTTTGAATGATCATCTCTTTGGGGTTCTGCTTGCTTCTGCTAAAGAAATCACCTTGTTTTTAAGCAAGGAATTCTTAAGCCAGTTATTCACTAAGGTGACTTCTAACAATTTGATGCCCACACAGGCATTTAGACATAAAGTGATGAGATTCCTCCTGCTATCCAGTGACAGAGAACTAGAGATAGGCAAATAGTTGATCCATCTGTGAAGAAGCTCACCTTTTCAAAGATTACTTTAGAAATAAAGACATATGATGCCAGTCAGAGACGAGGTGATAATATAGGGTCATAAACCAGATGAAAATGTTTCCCAGACACCGCTTGTGTAAAGAATCCTCCTGCCACTGCAGGAAATGCAAGAGATGCAGGTTCAATACCTGAATCAGGAAGGTCTCCTAGAGCAGGAAATGGCAGCCCACTCTAGTATTCTTCCCTGGAAAATTCCATGAGCAGAGGAGCCTGGTCGGCTAAGTCCATGGGGCTGCAAAGAGTTGGGCAGGGCAGCACATTTGTAATTGAAACTAGATGAAACTCTTTGGATTGAATGATAAATCTATACCTGACCTTGTTTTACTCTTTATTAAAATACAACCAATAATAGATGTAAGGATGTAATAATGGAGCCTTTTCAGAAATGGTTTTTAAAGATCCTTGCATCAATACTATATTTAGTATAGTACTTAGCCAGCTTGTCTGTCCCCACGTGCATTAACTGATGAAAGACACATTCTAGCAATAAAATGTGGCCAGTGTAGGCCAGTGAAGTAACAAGGAGATCATGCACGTGTGTGCAAATAAATATGTATTCCGATATAGTATATTCCCAGACCAAGAGGATGGGATATGCAAGGAGTAAATAATGCACCTTATTTGAACAACCAATTTCAATTTAAAATTTTTTTAACATTAACACAAACTTAACTACCCTTTTCAGAGATTATCTGGACGTTGCTCATCTATCTGCAGAGAAAGCTTTGTGGAGGCTCAGAGACAGAAAGAAAAGAAAGGGTAGGATGAGTTAAAGGCTAGCAGAAGCAAAGCCAATCCCCTAACTTCCAGACAGCACTATGCCTTAAAACAACAACCGGGCAGAACGAATAGCTACCTACTCCAGTATTCTTGGGACTTCCCTGATGGCTCAGATAGAGATGGTAAAGAATTTGCCTGCAGTGCAGGAGACCCAGGTTTGATCCCTGGTTCAGAAGATCCCCCAGAAAAGGGAACAGCTACCCACTCCAGTGTTTTTGCATGGAGCATTCCATAGACAGAGGATCCTGGTGGGCTACAGTTGCAAAGAGTGGGATACGACTGAGCAATAAACATCTTCACTTTTTCACTTCCATGTCTTACATTTCTTTTGCGATTCCTAACACATGATTGGGTGTGTAGTAAATGTTCAGTAAGAGACTGAGAGGGGTTTTTGTTTTTCTTCTTTTTCTCTTTTCTTTTTTCTCATTACTCTCGCTCAAGAAAGAGCTGATGAGAAAGCTATAAGATTTGGAGCCAGAGGTGGTCCTGAGCCTGAATCTCCCTGAGGTTGGCCTCTTCTTTTCATTTATAACAATCTCTGTTTCAAGCCTCTTAAACAGTTATTTACTGATCTCTCCCAAAGGGTCACAGGTAATAGGCTCAAGATGCTGCTGCCTTTTACTTGCATAGTGTAACACATTCAAAGATGCCCTGCCAACTAATTAGCAGCTTAATTGGAATGAAATTATGTAACTAAGCATCTCATTTCAAATTAGTGATAAATGTTTACCAGCTCACAGGGATGAGACTGTCAAGGGGCCTTCATCCAGACCGTGTTCGTTTTGACAGGAGGTCAATGTCTCCCCATCCTTTTTCTATTTAGAGATGCGGATTTTAATGAATCTCAAAGATAAATTCCATAAGCCAGGCAGATAGCACTTACTCACGTTTTGTAGGAGCTAGTAACCTTCCAAAAGAACACATTCTTCCTCTGGGCAAGTTTATTTACTTGGTCCCCAAGGAATTCATTTGCTTCCAGAAGGTGAATGGCAAAATATATTTTTATCAGTGTTTGCAAAATGTCACAAGGATTGTGTTTGATTTTTTATGTTGTTCTATGATTAAAGACGTCTAGCTTCTTTTAGCCCCTTTGCAAATGTTTTTAAGTATTTTCCTATCATGGTGTATATTGCTAATTCTCTGCAGTAACCACTCTCTGCATATCCCTTCCAAATGGAACGTCTTCTTCCATGACAAGGGCTTCCCTTGTGGCTCAACTGGTAAAAAAAAAATCTGCCTACAATGCAGGAGACGTGGGTTCGATCCCTGGGTTGGGAAGATCCTCTGGAGAAAGGAAAGGCTACCCACTACAGTACTCTGGCCTGGAGAGTTCCATAGACAGTACAGTCCATGGGGTTGCAAACAGTCAGACACGACTGAGTGATTTTCACTCTCACTTTCTTCCATGACTAAGTCGTAACCTGGCCATTTGGTCAAGTTCTTGCCAATGGAACATAAGTACCTGGAAGGACATGTGCAACTTTCACATCATTTTCTTAAGAGCTGTTTACCTGCTTTCAACTTCTTAACTTTGCCTCTTGTGAAAAGAAGATGTTGCTCCTGTGAGGAAAACTCCTTGTGGAATAACAGAACAATAGGAACTTGAGCCCTTCAACAACCTTGTTGAACATACAACCATCTTCCTGGCCTGCCTGTCTTTTAATCAGAGTTTCTGAAACTTGGCACTTCTATCATTTCAGCTGAATAATTCTTTATTATGGGAGAGTCCTCCATTGTTATCGGAAGCTTAGCAGCATCCTGGGTCCCTAGTGCCCCTCTCTCCCTAGATGTGGCAACCATAAATGTCTTCAGATGTTGCCAAATATCAGGGGGACAATCTGCTCCCAGTGAGAACCACTGCTATAAACAATTCAATGAGTGAATAATCTGTCACCTGTCCTCTGCATCCCTGGGTATATTTGTTATAGCAGCTCAATGTAGCAGTTTTCAAAGAATGGTATGCAGAGAACTCTTTAGGGACTCTACAAGGTTAATAATGCTAAGAAATTATTTTTCCTTTTTACAGTCTTGACACTTGTACTGATAATGTAAAAGCAATGTTTGATAGAAAAAAAAATGTTGGCTGTGCAGTGTAAATCAGGGCAGCAATGTCCATTTGTACAAATATTAATCATATTCTTTAATGCTATGCACTTTACAGGGGAAATACCATTCCATTTAAAAATGTCCCTGATGTAAAGTAATAAACATTGATTTCATTACATTTCAACTATGTTGTACAAATCTTTTAAATATTCTATGTATTGAAATGAGAGTTATGCACAAAACACTTTTAATGTATACAGACTTATGATTGCTGTCTCAAAGTACTTATACAATTGTGCAGAAAACTGAACCAGCTACTTTTTGTATGTGACACTATTTTTACTTTACAGAATGTTTGATGGACAGATAAGGTTTTTCAAACTTGGATATTTAACAGATATTTTCTTGAGAAAGAATGAGGTGAACCTATCATTTCAGGGAAAACAACTGAGATTATGTTGTTCATTAGCTGTTGCTGATCATAAAATTCAAGTAATCAAGTCAAAATTAAAATGTTGGAAAACTTGTGTTCACCACCATGAGTTTACTGATGTGATTGATAGTTGGGTCAATTTTTAAATTTTTTAAGGAATTATATAATTACCATCAACATATAGAAGATCCGCTTAATTCCACAAAGCAATGCTTTCCAAATGACCAATACACGATATCATGGAATGATGTTTAGGTAAAAGTCACATACAAAGTAAAGTATTGATCAATTGGTTTTAATATCACAGAGTATGAAATTTTCCCATTGCCATTAATATTTAAGAACTATTACCTACTGAGTTAAAGCGAATAATTTTAAAAAATCAACATTATCTGATTTGGCTACAAAAGTAATCCCTCTTTTTGCAACCATATATTTGTATGAATTCAGTTTTCCTCATATACCTCCACCAGCCTAACATAAGGCAAGGGATTGATTACAGAAGCAAATACAAGAATCTAGATGTTTTCTACTGAGGCAAATATTAAAAAGTGAGAGAGTAAAAGTGGCTCAGTCGTGTCTCACTCTTTGTGACCCCATGGACTATATAGTTCATGGAATTCTCCAGGCCAGAATACAGGAGTGGGTAGCCATTCCCTTCTCCAGGGATCTTCCCAACCCAGGAATTGAACCAGGGTCTCCTGCAAAGAGATTTGCAAAAATAGAAAGCAATACCATTGCAGGCTAGAAAGATGATGGAGCAAGAAGTCCCAGATCCTCCTTCCTTCTACAGATATATTGATACACACAAGAAAATCCTTTNCCTTTGCAAATGTTTTTAAGTATTTTCCTATCATGGTGTATATTGCTAATTCTCTGCAGTAACCACTCTCTGCATATCCCTTCCAAATGGAACGTCTTCTTCCATGACAAGGGCTTCCCTTGTGGCTCAACTGGTAAAAAAAAAATCTGCCTACAATGCAGGAGACGTGGGTTCGATCCCTGGGTTGGGAAGATCCTCTGGAGAAAGGAAAGGCTACCCACTACAGTACTCTGGCCTGGAGAGTTCCATAGACAATACAGTCCATGGGGTTGCAAACAGTCAGACACGACTGAGTGATTTTCACTCTCACTTTCTTCCATGACTAAGTCGTAACCTGGCCATTTGGTCAAGTTCTTGCCAATGGAACATAAGTACCTGGAAGGACATGTGCAACTTTCACATCATTTTCTTAAGAGCTGTTTACCTGCTTTCAACTTCTTAACTTTGCCTCTTGTGAAAAGAAGATGTTGCTCCTGTGAGGAAAACTCCTTGTGGAATAACAGAACAATAGGAACTTGAGCCCTTCAACAACCTTGTTGAACATACAACCATCTTCCTGGCCTGCCTGTCTTTTAATCAGAGTTTCTGAAACTTGGCACTACTATCATTTCAGCTGAATAATTCTTTATTATGGGAGAGTCCTCCATTGTTATCGGAAGCTTAGCAGCATCCTGGGTCCCTAGTGCCCCTCTCTCCCTAGATGTGGCAACCATAAATGTCTTCAGATGTTGCCAAATATCAGGGGGACAATCTGCTCCCAGTGAGAACCACTGCTATAAACAATTCAATGAGTGAATAATCTGTCACCTGTCCTCTGCATCCCTGGGTATATTTGTTATAGCAGCTCAATGTAGCAGTTTTCAAAGAATGGTATGCAGAGAACTCTTTAGGGACTCTACAAGGTTAATAATGCTAAGAAATTATTTTTCCTTTTTACAGTCTTGACACTTGTACTGATAATGTAAAAGCAATGTTTGATAGAAAAAAATGTTGGCTGTGTAGTGTAAATCAGGGCAGCAATGTCCATTTGTACAAATATTAATCATATTCTTTAATGCTATGCACTTTACAGGGGAAATACCATTCCATTTAAAAATGTCCCTGATGTAAAGTAATAAACATTGATTTCATTACATTTCAACTATGTTGTACAAATCTTTTAAATATTCTATGTATTGAAATGAGAGTTATGCACAAAACACTTTTAATGTATACAGACTTATGATTGCTGTCTCAAAGTACTTATACAATTGTGCAGAAAACTGAACCAGCTACTTTTTGTATGTGACACTATTTTTACTTTACAGAATGTTTGATGGACAGATAAGGTTTTTCAAACTTGGATATTTAACAGATATTTTCTTGAGAAAGAATGAGGTGAACCTATCATTTCAGGGAAAACAACTGAGATTATGTTGTTCATTAGCTGTTGCTGATCATAAAATTCAAGTAATCAAGTCAAAATTAAAATGTTGGAAAACTTGTGTTCACCACCATGAGTTTACTGATGTGATTGATAGCTGGGTCAATTTTTAAATTTTTTAAGGAATTATATAATTACCATCAACATATAGAAGATCCGCTTAATTCCACAAAGCAATGCTTTCCAAATGACCAATACACGATATCATGGAATGATGTTTAGGTAAAAGTCACATACAAAGTAAAGTATTGATCAATTGGTTTTAATATCACAGAGTATGAAATTTTCCCATTGCCATTAATATTTAAGAACTATTACCTACTGAGTTAAAGAGAATAATTTTTAAAAATCAACATTATCTGATTTGGCTACAAAAGTAATCCCTCTTTTTGCAACCATATATTTGTATGAATTCAGTTTTCCTCATATACCTCCACCAGCCTAACATAAGGCAAGGGATTGATTACAGAAGCAAATACAAGAATCTAGATGTTTTCTACTGAGGCAAATATTAAAAAGTGAGAGAGTAAAAGTGGCTCAGTCGTGTCTCACTCTTTGTGACCCCATGGACTATATAGTTCATGGAATTCTCCAGGCCAGAATACAGGAGTGGGTAGCCATTCCCTTCTCCAGGGATCTTCCCAACCCAGGAATTGAACCAGGGTCTCCTGCAAAGAGATTTGCAAAAATAGAAAGCAATACCATTGCAGGCTAGAAAGATGATGGAGCAAGAAGTCCCAGATCCTCCTTCCTTCTACAGATATATTGATACACACAAGAAAATCCTTTGTGAGAAGGAAGTTTCTCACAATTAAGAAGCTCCTGTACCCAGCTGGCACAAAACCAGCTACAACAAATCCAATGGGAAAACGTGTGGCACCTTCTTGGCATAGTTCCTCTCCCTGGCATAGTATCACATGATTGAGAGGAAACCACTAGCTCCTGCATTCTCTCGTGGAACCAATGAGAAGATTGGACTGTATGTCCAACATCTTGACTTTCACTGGTTGAGGGGAGAGCCTGCCTGAGGGAGCAGCTGCTGTCCCACCTGTCTCAGAGCACAGATGGGAATCCAGACTCCTGGGGGCTGCTGCGAACTTGTTGAGCTGACTCAGAGGACTCACAGCACAGCAGACAGACACCATAGGCAGCAAGGGATTATGAGCTCTTAAAATAAGATACCAGCAAATCCCTCTAGTTACGAATATTCACACACAAATCCAGAGAAGATACTTCCACAGAAAAGGCTTGAAAAGCTCTCAGAATCTCTAGGCAGGCTGATTGGTGAAGGCTTTCCACTGTAAAAAGCCAGTACAGGAAGAAAGAAAAGTGGCTGCTTTTTCAAATGTACAGGTATCAACACAAAGTGACAAAGAACATAAAGAAGCAAAGGAAAAGAGCCCAGGCAAAGGAACAAAATACATCTATAGAAACTGATTCAACCAAAAAAAAAAAAGATGCATGAATTACCTGACAAAGAAGTCAAGCAACAGTCATAAAGATATTCAATGAGCTCAGAAAAATGATGAAAAAACAAAATGATAAGTCTAGCAAAAAGAGAATATTTTAAAAGAATCAAAGAGAAATTGGGAGGCTGAGGATTGTAGTAACTGAACTGAAAAATTAACTAAAGGAGTTCAACAGCAGACTTGAACAAAGAGAAGAAAGGATCAGAGAATTTGAAGCAAGTCATTTAAAATTATCCAGAGAAGCAAAATAAAATTAAAAAAAATTTAAAGAGTGAGGAACGCCTAAATCCTGTAAGGATTCCCACAGTATGTTTATTAGTCCCATAAGGAAAAGAGAGAGAGAGCAAGGTGCAGAAAAATTGATTTAAATAATGGCTGAAAACTCCCCCAGTCTGGGAAGGAAACAGGCATCCGGAATCTAGAAGCCCAAATAAAAATAAATAAAAATTAAGATCCAAACAACTGCACACTGAGACAATTTACAAAGTGTCAAGTGCCAGAAACAAGACGGCATCAAAAGAAAATGAATTCTTCATGTGCAAGGGAACTACAGAAGACTATTACAGGATTTCTCGATAAGAGCCCTCAGGAGAAGACAGTAGGATGATATCTTCAAAATGTTAAAGAAAGAGAGCTGCTAATTGTGAGCTCCATGTGTCCAGCTCTTTGGGACCCCAGACTGCAGCCCTCGAGGCTCCTCTGTCTATGGGGTTCCCCAGTCAAAAATACTGGAGTGGGTTGTGATTTTTTTTCTCCAAGGGATACTCCTGACCTAGGTATCAAACCTGCATCCTCTGCATTGGCAGGCAGGTTTTTTACCACTGAGTCACTAGAGAACCCCTGTAACTGCCATATCTGGCCAAAAAGAGAGAGAGAGATACTTTCCAAGACAAATAAAGGTTGAGGACAACTAGACCTACTTCACAAGGGTACTAAAGGGAGTTCTTCAAGTTAAAGCAAAGAACAGTAAACAGCAACATGAAGAAAGTATAAAGTTTGTAGGTAAATTTAAATACACAGGCAAATTAAATGTATTGCAATACTATAAAAGTTATACATTAATCACTTTTAATTTTGCTCTAGGAGTTAAAATACAAAAGATAAAACCAACTATAACTACTGAAATATGTTAAAGAACATGCAATATAAAAAAAGGTACNGCTGACTCAGAGGACTCACAGCACAGCAGACAGACACCATAGGCAGCAAGGGATTATGAGCTCTTAAAATAAGATACCAGCAAATCCCTCTAGTTACGAATATTCACACACAAATCCAGAGAAGATACTTCCACAGAAAAGGCTTGAAAAGCT
Organism: Oreotragus oreotragus; assembly: GCA_006410675.1. Classification (NCBI taxonomy): domain Eukaryota; kingdom Metazoa; phylum Chordata; class Mammalia; order Artiodactyla; family Bovidae; genus Oreotragus; species Oreotragus oreotragus. The sequence continues at coordinate 392,770 of SJYX01022908.1, forward strand.
CTCAGAATCTCTAGGCAGGCTGATTGGTGAAGGCTTTCCACTGTAAAAAGCCAGTACAGGAAGAAAGAAAAGTGGCTGCTTTTTCAAATGTACAGGTATCAACACAAAGTGACAAAGAACATAAAGAAGCAAAAGAAAAGAGCCCAGGCAAAGGAACAAAATACATCTATAGAAACTGATTCAACCAAAAAAAAAAAAGATGCATGAATTACCTGACAAAGAAGTCAAGCAAGAGTCATAAAGATATTCAATGAGCTCAGAAAAATGATGAAAAAACAAAATGATAAGTCTAGCAAAAAGAGAATATTTTAAAAGAATCAAAGAGAAATTGGGAGGCTGAGGATTGTAGTAACTGAACTGAAAAATTAACTAAAGGAGTTCAACAGCAGACTTGAACAAAGAGAAGAAAGGATCAGAGAATTTGAAGCAAGTCATTTAAAATTATCCAGAGAAGCAAAATAAAATTAAAAAAAATTTAAAGAGTGAGGAACGCCTAAATCCTGTAAGGATTCCCACAGTATGTTTATTAGTCCCATAAGGAAAAGAGAGAGAGAGCAAGGTGCAGAAAAATTGATTTAAATAATGGCTGAAAACTCCCCCAGTCTGGGAAGGAAACAGGCATCCGGAATCTAGAAGCCCAAATAAAAATAAATAAAAATTAAGATCCAAACAACTGCACACTGAGACAATTTACAAAGTGTCAAGTGCCAGAAACAAGACGGCATCAAAAGAAAATGAATTCTTCATGTGCAAGGGAACTACAGAAGACTATTACAGGATTTCTCGATAAGAGCCCTCAGGAGAAGACAGTAGGATGATATCTTCAAAATGTTAAAGAAAGAGAGCTGCTAATTGTGAGCTCCATGTGTCCAGCTCTTTGGGACCCCAGACTGCAGCCCTCGAGGCTCCTCTGTCTATGGGGTTCCCCAGTCAAAAATACTGGAGTGGGTTGTGATTTTTTTTCTCCAAGGGATACTCCTGACCTAGGTATCAAACCTGCATCCTCTGCATTGGCAGGCAGGTTTTTTACCACTGAGTCACTAGAGAACCCCTGTAACTGCCATATCTGGCCAAAAAGAGAGAGAGAGATACTTTCCAAGACAAATAAAGGTTGAGGACAACTAGACCTACTTCACAAGGGTACTAAAGGGAGTTCTTCAAGTTAAAGCAAAGAACAGTAAACAGCAACATGAAGAAAGTATAAAGTTTGTAGGTAAATTTAAATACACAGGCAAATTAAATGTATTGCAATACTATAAAAGTTATACATTAATCACTTTTAATTTTGCTCTAGGAGTTAAAATACAAAAGATAAAACCAACTATAACTACTGAAATATGTTAAAGAACATGCAATATAAAAAAAGGTACAGGTGTGCGTGTGTGAAAGTGTTAGTTGCTCAGTTGTTTCTGACTCTTTGCAACCCCAGGGACTGTAACCCACCAGGCTCCCCTGTTCATGGAATCCTCCAGGCAAGATACTGGAGTCTGTTGTCATACTCCCTTCTCCATGGAATCTTCTCAACCCAGGGTTTGAACTCAGGTTTCTCACATTGCAGGCAGATTCTTTACCCTCTGAGCCACCTGGGAAGCCCAATATAGGTGTGTAGGGAGGAAAATTAAACCACAGACTCTTAAATGCAATTGAATTTAAGTTGTTTTCAGCTTATTACACATTGTTATAACAGTAAGATACTTTATAAAAGCCCCATGGTAACCACAAAGAAGATACCTATAGAAGGTAACACAAAGGAAAACGAGGAGGGAGTCAAAGGATGTCACTACAAAAAGCAACCAAAACAAAAATAAACAAGTGGGACTACATCCAACTAAAATGTTGTGCACAGCAATAGAAATGATCAACAAAATGAAAAAACAACCTACCAAATGAAGGAAAATATCTGCAAATCATACATCTACTAAAAGGTTAACATGCAAAATATATTTTGAAAACTCACCCAACTTAGCAGCAATGAAACAAATCACGCCATTAAAACATGGGCAGGTCTGAATAGACATTTTTCCTAAGAAGACACACAGATAGCCAGCAGGTACATGAAAAGATTTTCAACATCACTAATCATCACTAATCAAAACCACCATGGGATATTACCTCATATCTATTTGAAAGGCTATTATCAAAAAGACAAGAAATAACAAGTGTTGGAAAAATGTAGAAAAAAGGGACTCCCTGAACACCACTGGTGGAATGTAAATTGGTGCAGCCACCATGAAACATAATAGGGAAGTTCCTCAAAACAGTAAAAGTAGACCTACCATATTGATCTAGAAATCCCAGTTTTATCTGAAGACAAGATGTTAAATTGAAAGATACATGTTCACTACAGCATTATTTACAACAGCCAAGATATGGAGACAACCTGTGTCCATGGACGGATGAATGGATAAAGAGAATATATAAATATATACACAATAGCCTATTGTTCAGCCATAATCAAGAACAAAATTTTGCCATTTATGACAACCTGAATGCATCTTGGGGGCATTATGCTATTGGAACAAATTAGAGTAACATATATACCATATAATCTCATAAGTGGAATCCCAAAATAAATAAATAAATACCAAAACAAGTTCACAGCTACAGAGAACATTTGGGTGCTTGCCAGAGTTGAGAGGTTAGTGGGTGTGAAATGGATAAAGGAGGTCAAAAGGTACAAACTTCCAGTTATAAAATAAACAAGTCATAGCATTAAAACATGTAACATGGTAACTATAGTTAACAACACTGTATTGCATATTTGAAAGCTACTAAGAGGCTAGATCTTGAAAGTTCTCATGACAAAACAAGTAACTTTTTACTAGGTAAGGTGACAAGCATTAACTAGACTTATTTTGGTAACCATTTCACAATTTATATGAATAATGAAGTATTATGTTATATACCTGAAACTAATATAACGTTATAGCTCAGTTTTACCACCACCACCACGACAACAGAAATCAATGAAACCCAAAGGAAAAGAAGAGAGCAAGGGAGGAAGAGAGAGCCAAGAGAACTACCAGCCACAGAGAAAACAACTAAACAGAAGTTTCCAGGCCTTTCCTAACAATTATTTTAAATGTAAATGGATGAGTCTTCCTAATTAAAAGAGATAAAGTAGCTGACTTTATAAAACAGAAGAGAACAAGATCCAAGTCTGTGCTGTCTATAAGAGGTTCATTTTATACTTAAGGATATATTTATATAGATTGAAATTAAAAGGGTAGAAAAGCATTCTATGCAAATGGTTTCCAAAAAAGAGCAGAGGTCTTTGTACTTAACTGTCAGAAGAACAGGGACATATAATAATAAAAGGTTCAACTCATGAGGATTAAATAACAATAACAAATATATCTGTATCCAACATAAGAGGATCTAAATAAATGGCAAAAATTACTCTTGACAAAATTGAAAGAAGAATTAGACAACACAAAAATAATAGAAATGTCTAATGCCCTGCTTTCAATGATGTATAGAACATTCAGACAGAAAATCAATAAGGAAACTGATGACTTGACCAACACTGTAGATCAAGCAGGGGCTTTCCAGGTGGCTTCAGTGGTAAAGAATCCACTTGCCAATGCAGGAGACACAGGAGACGTGGGTTTAATCCCTGGGTCGGGAAAATCCCCTGGAGGAGGAAATGGCAACCTGATCCAGTATTCTTGCCCAGAAAAATCTCATGGGCAGAGGATCCTGGCAGGCTGCAGTCCACGGGGTCGCAAAGAGTCAGACATGCCTGAACAACTTAATCATGATAAAGTGAAATTGAAGTCGCTCAGTCGTGTCCGACTCTTTGCGACCTGTGGACTGTAGCCCACCAGGCTCCTCCATCCATGGGATTCTCCAGGCAAGAATACTGGAGTGGGTTGCCATTTCCTTCTCCAAATCATGATNCAGTCCACGGGGTCGCAAAGAGTCAGACATGCCTGAACAACTTAATCATGATAAAGTGAAATTGAAGTCGCTCAGTCGTGTCCGACTCTTTGCGACCTGTGGACTGTAGCCCACCAGGCTCCTCCATCCATGGGATTCTCCAGGCAAGAATACTGGAGTGGGTTGCCATTTCCTTCTCCAAATCATGATAACATAGACCAAATAGACATATATTTACTGAATATTTTACCCAACAGCAGTAGAATATAGGTCTTTCTCAAGGACACACAGAACACTGTCTAGGATACATCACATATTAAGTAGCAAAACAAATCTTATCAAATTTGATAAGATTAAAAGCATGCCAAGTATCTTTTCTGACTACATGTAATGAAACTGAGTCAATACATAAGGAAAACTGGAAAATTCACAAATACATGAAAATTAAACAGCATACTCCTAAACAACCAATTAGTTCAAGAAGAAATCAGAAGTGAAATAAAATAATATCTTGAGACAAAGGAAAACTGAAACACAACATAGCAAAACTTAAAGGACTCAGTAAAATCAGTACTAAGCAAGGAGTTTACAGCACTAACATCTACAATAAAGAAGATCTCAAATTCATAACCTAACTTTGCACTTCAAAGAACTACAAGAAAACTAGGAAGCCAAGCCTAAAGTTAGCAGAAATAAGGAAACAATAAACATTAGAGTACAGAAATAATGGAGAACATACATTATTAAAATTATTAAAAAAAAAACTGACAAAGCTTTCCCTAGATTAAGACAGACACAAATAAAATCAGATATGAAAGATTAGGTGCTACACCTGCCACAGAAATAAAAGAGCAATTATACACCAACAAACAGGATAAACTAAAATAAGAAAACTAGGAAGCCAAGCCTAAAGTTAGCAGAAATAAGGAAACAATAAACATTAGAGTATAGAAATAATGGAGAATATACATTATTAAAATTATTTTTAAAAAAAACTGACAAAGCTTTCCCTAGATTAAGACAGACACAAATAAAATCAGATATGAAAGATTAGGCGCTACACCTGCCACAGAAATAAAAGAGCAATTATACACCAACAAACAGGATAAACTAAAAGAAGTGGAAACTTTTCTAGGAAAATAAAATACAACCTACCATGATTGAATAATAAAGCAATAAATATCTGAACAAACCTATAACTAGTAAGAAGACTGAATCAGTGATCAAAAATCTCCCAAGAAAGAAAAGCTTAAAACCATATGGTTTCACTGGTGAATTCTACCAAATATGTAATGAAAAATTAATGCCAGACTCACAGAAAACTAAAGAGGCCCGAACACTTCCAAACTAATTTTTTATGAGACCAGCATTACCCTGATACCAATGTGAAAAAAAAGACACTATAACAAAAGAAAACTGCAGGCCCATATCTCTGATAAATACAGATGCAAAAATCCTCAACGAAATTCTACCAAACTGAATTCAATAGTACATTAAAAGGATCACATACCATGATCAAGTGGGATTTATTCACATGATACAAGGACGATTCAACATGTAAAATTAATCAATGTGAAATTCCACAAGTACAAATGATAAAAATTAATAATCAGCTCCATCGATGTAGAAAAAATTAATTCACAAAATTCAACACCCTTTTATGAGAAGAAAAAGAAAAAAAAAACAAACACCCACAGTCAACAATAGGAATAGAAGTACATTTATTACCTCACCATAAGAAAGGCCATATATGACAGGCCCACCATTAACAACACACTCAACAGTGAAAAAACGAACTCTTTCCCTCTAAGTTCAGGAAAAGGGCAAGAATGCCCACTCTCACTGATTCTGCTCAACACAGCACTGCAAGTTCTAGTCAGAGCAATTAGCAGGAAAAGGAAATAAAAGGTAGCCAGATAGAAAGGAAGAAGTAAAATTATCTGTTTGCAAGTGACATGATCTTATATGTAAAAATCCTGACATCTCCACACAAAAGCTATTAGAATTAATAAAACAAATTCCATAAAGTGGTAGAATATATAGTCAAAATACAAAAATCAATGTTTCTTTATATTAACAATGGCCAATCCATAAAGAAATTTAGAAAATAATTCCACTAATAAAGTATAAGAAAGAAAGAAATACTTAGGAATAAACCTAACCATACGGCAAAAGACTTCTTTACAAGACACTGCTGAAAGAAATTAAAAATACACCTAAGAGGAATACCATCCCAGGCTCATGCACTGGAAGACTTAAAGTTGTTAAAATGTCCATAACTACCAAAGCAATCTACAGATTCAATGCAATCCCTGTCAAAATCCAATGGCAATTTTTACAGAAATAGAAAAAAAAATCTGAAATTCATATGGAACTAAAAAGGACTACAAATAACCAAAATAATCTTGAAAAAGAATAAAACTAAAGATCTCACACTTTCTGATTTCAAAATATATTACAAAACTACAGTAAGCAAAATAATATGGGCACTGATGTAAAAACATATATATAAACCAACAGAACAAAACAAAGAACCCAGAAATAAACACCCACATGTACAGTCAACTGATCTTCAACATGATTGTCAAGAAATAGAAAAAGGATAGTCTCTTCAGCAGAGTGTTAAGAAAACTGAATATCCACATACAGAAGAATGAAACTGGACCCTTATCACTCACCACTCACAAATATGAACTCAAAATTAATTTTAAAACTTTTAAGCAAGACTTGAAGCTATAAAACTGGTAGAAGAAAACAGAGGATAGAATGCATGACATTGGTTTTGATAATGACTTCTTGAATATGACATGAAAAGCCTAGGCAATAAAAGTAAGAATAGCAAGTGGAACTAGAGCAAACTAAAAATCTTCCACACAGCAAAGGAAAAATTAACAGAGTGAAAATGTAAACTATGGAATGGGAGAAAATATTTCAAAACACATACTGTTGATCAGAGTGTTTCTTTTTCCTATAAAAGGGAATTTTGTCTATTACTTTTTCAAAACATGTATTTGACAAGAGGTTAACATTCATAATATATATAGGACTTTTATAAGTCATTAATAAGAAAAAAACAATAGCCCAATTAAAAAATGAGCAAATGACTTGAAAAGACATTTCTCAAAAGAAGATTTACAAATGGCCAATGAGTATATGAAAAGATGCTCAACATCACTAATTATCAGGTAAATGCAATTCAAAATCACAATGAGATATTACCTCATACCTGATAGGATGCCCATTACAAAACAAAAACAGAGACAAAAACAAAAAATTAACAAAAATAAATCCAGAAAGTAACAAGCTGTTGATGAAGATGTGGAGAAATGAGAATACTTGTACACTGTTGGTGGGAATATAAAATGGTCTAGCCACTGTGGAAAACAGTATGGAGGTTCCTCAAAAAATTAAAAATAGAACTACTGTAAGACTGGTTCCAAATAGGAAAAGGAGTACATCAAGGATGTATACTGTCACCCTGCTTATTTAACTTCTATGCAGAGCACATCATGAGAAACACTGGGCTGGAGGAAGCACAAGCTGGAATCAGGATTGCCGGGAGAAATATCAATAACCTCAGATATGCAGATGACACCACCCTTGTGGCAGAAAGTGA
>SJYX01022908.1:401493-414129 GCA_006410675.1 Oreotragus oreotragus
CAAAGAATTGATGCTTTTGAACTTTGGTGTTGGAGAAGACTCTTGAGAGTCCCTTGGACTGCAAGGAGATCCAATTGGTCCACTCTAAAGGAGATCAGCCCTGGGATTTCTTTGGAAGGAATGATGCTAAAGCTGAAACTCCAGTACTTTGGCCACCTCATGCGAAGAGTTGACTCATTGGAAAAGACTCTGATGCTGGGAGGGATTGGGGGCGGGAGGAGAAGGGGACGACCAAGGATGAGATGGCTGGATGGCATCACAGACTCGAAGGAAGTGAGTTTGAGTGAACTCCGGGAGTTGGTGATGGACAGGGAGGCCTGGCGTGCTGCAACTCATGGGGTCACAAGGAGTCAGACACGACTGAGTGACTGAACTGAACTGAAGATCCAGCAATCCCACCTTTGTGTATATATTCAAAAAAATGGAAACCAGAATACCGAAGAGCTACTTGCACTCACATGTTCATTGCAGGATTATTCACAATAGCAAAGAAGTCTGTGCAGTGCTGTGCTAGGTCGCTTCCGTTGTATCCAACTCTTTACGATCCTGTGGACAGTAGCCTGCCAGCCTCCTCTGTTCACGGGATTCTCCAGGCAAGAATACTGGAGTGGGTTGCTGTGCCCTCCTCCAGGAGACCTTCCTGACTCAGGAATCGAACCCATGGGTCCTGTAGCTCCTGCACACTGCAGAAAGATTCTTTACCACAGATACTGGGGAAGCCCAGCAAAGAAGTCTAAATAACCTAAATGTCTGTTAAATAAATAAAGAAAATATGGTATAACAAAATATCATTCAGCAATAAAAAGAAAGGAAATCCCATCATACACTACAACATGGATGAACCTTTGAGGACATTATGCTAGCTGAAATAAGTCATTCACAGAAGGACAAATACTTACATGATTCCATTTCTATCAGATACCTATAGTAGGCAAACTCATTGAATTAGAAAACAGAATAGATGCTGAGGGATGAGGACAGAGGGAGTTGCTATTTAATAGGATAAAACCACATTTACCTAAGAAGAAAAAATTCTAGAAATCTGTTGTACAACATTGTGCATATAGTTAACAATACTGCACTGTACCCTTAAATATAAGAGTATAAAGAGGGTAAATCCCAAGCTATGTGTTTTTTACTATAATAAAAATAAATTATATAAAGTAATGTTACTTTTCTCACTTTTTTGTTCTATAAAATAATTTACTATTCATTAATATTACAATTTATACCAGCATGCAATGGCTTTATTTTTATGTACAAAATTAATCAAATATTTTAAAGTTTTATCATTTTAGTCTTAATTTAATTGATGTACAATGTTGTAGCTTTTCATTTTAATTTTTAGTATCATAAATATTCATAGATACGGCTCATTGAAGACTCTTGGAGAATCCCCAATAATTTCAGCGAATATAAATGATTCCTGTGACCAAAAAGTTCAAGATTCATTAGCTTAGTTAGACTATACTCTCAATAATATACATACCCAAAATATGTTGTTGGTTGTATTTAATTAACATGTAAGCTTTAACTTTCTTTTAAAGTTTTCCAGTAGTCATGTATGGTTGTAAGAGTTGGACCATAAAGGCTGAGCACTGAAGAATTGATGCTTTTGAATTGTGTCGTTGAAGAAGATTATTGACAGTCCCTTAGAATGCAAGGAGATCAAATCAGTCAATATTAAAGGAAATCAACCCGGAATATTCGTTGGAAGGACTGATGCTGAAGATGAAGCGCCAATACTTTTGCCATCTGATGCAAAGAGCTGATTCATAGGAAAAGACCCTGATGCTGGGAAAGACTGAAGGCAGGAGGAGAAGGGGATGACAGAGGGTAAGATGGCATCACCGACTCGATGGACATGAGTTTGAGCAAGCTCCGGGAATTGGTGAAGGACATGGAAGCCAGGCGTGCTACAATCCATGGGGTCCCAAAAAGATGGGCATAATTGAATGACTGAACACCAACAACAAAGGTTCGCTTTTTGGTTTTGGGGGTTTTTTTGACATGGACCGTTTTCAATGTTTTTATTGAAATTTGTTATAATACTGCTTCTGCTTTATGTTTTGTTTTTTTTGGCCATGAGGAATGTGGGATCTTTGTTCCCTGACCAGGGATTGAACCTGCACCCCTGCACTGGAGGGTAAAATCTTAACCACTGGACCACCAGGGAAGTCCCAACATGTCAGCTTTTGAAACATGAATGTTAATGGACTCACAAAAAAATCAGTTCCTTCATCTACAGAGAGTTTTTTTTATTTTTTAAAAATTAAAATATTGCATCAGTTCAGTTGCTCAGTCATGTCCGACTCTTTGCGACTTCATGGACTGCAAGCCAGGCTTCCCTGTCCATCACCAACTCTCAGAGTTTACTCAATCTCATGTCCATTGAGTCAGTGATGCCACACAACCATCCCATCCTCTGATGTCCCCTTCTCCTCCCACCTTCAATTTTTCCCAGCATGAGGGTCTTTTCAAAGTATTGGGATTTCAGCTTTAGCATAAGTTCTTCCTGTGAATATTCAGGACTGATTTCCTTTAGGACTGACTGGTTTGATCTCCTTGCAGTCCAAGGGACTCTCAAGAGTCTTCTCCAACACCACAGTTCAAAAGCATCAATTCTTCAGCACTCAGCTTTCTTTATAGTCCAACTCTCACGTCCATATATGACTATTGGAAAAAACCATAGCCTTGACAAGATGGATCTTTGTTGGCAAAGTAATATCTCTGCAAATATGCCATCTAGGTTGGTCATAACTTTTCTTCCAAAGAGTAAGCATCTTTTAATTTCATGGCTACAGTCACCATCTGCAGTCATTTTGGAGCCTCCCCCCAAAATAAAGTCTGTCACTTTTTCTACTGTTTCCCCATCTATTTGTCATGAAGTGATGACAAAATATTGCATATGAAGTAACATTGGTAGCCTTTTCTTATGTTTAATTCCTCCAGATAATTACTAATTCTTTGTAAAAACAATCAATAGATTATTTTTTTAGTGTCTCTTTTGATGGGGGAAAAAGAATCCTCTGGCCTGGAGAGCTATTTTGTGAGGAAGCAAAAAAAAAGAATAAATGTGATATGTAAAACAACAAAAGACAAGATTGAAAAATACTAGTAAAATAAACAGAGCAAATAGTAACTGACTGCTGCTATATTCCAAGCTCTGATCTGTCTCATCTAATCCTACAACTGCCGTGTGAGGTGGATAATATTATCATCATTGTGCAGATAAGGAAAGCTGAGGCTATGTAACTTGTCTAAGCTACCACATGGCAGAGTTGAAGTCTTAGAGCTAGAAATGAGGTCCCTTTGTGTTCAGAGCTGGTGTGTATGTATGCGTGTTTGTGTGTGTTTCTCTTCTTTAACAGGATCAAGTTTGTGTGTGTGTGTCTTCTTTAAAGGGATGGGGTTCTGTGCTGTCGAACACATGCTTCTTCTGAGCTGCTATGTCATTTGAGCTAAGGAGAGCAAATCCAGGTCAGCAGCAATGCTGCCAGCTGTGAAACAGGTCATGAGAAACAGGAATCACTGAGTCTGGGAAATTACCAGGGGGCTTAGGGAATGTCCGATTGCTGCTCTCAGCTGGAGACAAGAATCAATAAACTTGTCCTGTAAAGTGCAGAAGATGCAGGCAACTTCACAGCACTCACCCCAGACTAAATCCCAAGACAAAGGCAGTCACAGTGTCAGTAAGAATCGAGTTCAGTTGGCTCAATCCAAGTATTTTCTTCCCTTGCCCATGCTTGCTATGAGGTGTAGCAGGTGTGCCTAGATGTGGACAGAAATAAGTAGGGAGCATTAAGTACACATTTCTTTGTCCTCTGTGCTGGTGGCAAATGGAGTCATATAACAATAAGGTCCCTGGGATTCCAGGAATTAATATGCCAAGCACTTCTGCCTGTCCTCCACATAACAGAATGGGTAGCTGGATAGGGATACATATACTCTCTTACAAGAGGGTTGAGAAATAGAAGTGCCCTCTATAGACTAAGAACACCAAGAATCATTTAAGGATAGTATTTAGCATAATATTGCATTCCCGAAAGTATATTCTTCTTGAGAAATTCATGAGAGTTCTGAGGTCAAGTAGATCGGGGAAATACTGTGTGGTATAGTCAAACTTGGAGATTCACATTAAAGTATCAAGGGCTTTGAGAATTAGTGCAGGGAGATATTTATGTATGTTGGCTTAATCACGAGTTTTCCAAGTGGAATGCACAGATAATGACTTATGAACACATTTTGGACCAGTGAGATGAGAGAGTGTGGTGAGTCCTGGGCTAAAAAGAAGTAAATAGACCTAACCTAGGAAAATTCTTAATTTCTATGGACCTCCATTTTCTCCCTGGGAGAATGGGCTTAATCACAATTATGTCACATAGGTGTTTTAAGAGTTAAATGAAATGATACATACGTAATATTTATATTACATTTATTAAGGATATATTTATAAATGCAGCATTTTGTGCATATGTGTGCTCACTCAGTCATGTCAGACTCTTTGTGACTGTAGGATTATCCAGGCAAGAATACTAGAGTGGATTGCTATCAGTGTGGATATGCACATCAGTGTGGACTTGTGTTTTTGAGCATCAAGCTATACAAGCTGGGTTATATCTGTGGTATGTGTACCTAAATGTTCATCTTCGTGTACTTATCTGCCTTTGTCTCTAGGTCTCTCTTTGTATGCTTTTCTCTGCTTGTACACACACAAGCACACACACAAGCACTGGAGTATATATATTGACTCCAGTGTTTCTAGGTCTCTAAGCTGCTAAATGGAGAAGGCAATGGCACCCCACCCCAGTACTCTTTGCCTGGAAAATCCCATGGATGGAGGAGCCTGGTGGGCTGCAGTCCATGGGGTCGCTAAGAGTCGGACACGACTGAGCGACTTCACTTTCACTTTTCACTTTCATGCATTGGAGAAGGAAATGACAACCCACTCCAGTATTCTTGCCTGGAGAATCCCAGGGATGGGGGACCCTGGTGGGCTGCCATCTTTGGGGTCGCACAGAGTCGGACATGACTGAAGTGACTTAGCAGCAGCAAGCTGCTAAATGCATGACTGTTCATCCTGCTTTTGTGGAACTCTGCAATTATCACACTTGGTTGTATCACTGTATCATTTGGTAAATGTCTGCTCAGACGTAGGTGCATGTCTTTGCTATGTGACAATATCTCTGTTGACATGCTTAAATAGGTGTTCTTGTATGTGACAATTGTGTTTTTATGCCCATTTATATAGGTTTGTGGGCTTCCCTGGTGGCTCAGATGGTAAACAATATGCCTGCAATGCAGGAGACCCAGGTTTGATCCCTGGGTTGGGAAGACTCCCTGGAGAAGGAAAATGCAACCCACTCCAGTATTTTACCTGGAGAATCCCCATGGACAGAGGAGCCTGGTGGGCTACAGTTCATGGGTCGCAAAGAATTGGACACGACTGAGCAACTAAGCACAGCACATACAGGCCCGAACCATCGGTGTCAGTGTGTGCTTGTGTCTATGTGCACATTTCCTAAAGCTTTACTGCAGCATACACGTTGGTATTTTCCGCAGCTAATGTAAAACTGGCAAACAGTCCTGAATGACAAATGGGAAATATCCCCACTGTATCCAGCTATACTGGCCCTTTTTACTTTTAATAGAAAATTGATCTTATCCTTTACAGCCTATTATACTACATATCAATGCACAGATGCAAATATTTCCACGTCACTAACATAAAGCCTCTATCAACCCCAAGTGATCTTTTGTGTATATTGGATCTGAAATTATCTTCTTTGCTTTATAATAGAGGTGAAAACCAAGCAAAGCATTTCTTGAGCCATAATATTTAACTCAAAAGTCAGCTGAGCTTATGGATTTTCCTGCATGGAATCTTTCATATTAGGGGCCTGTAGTAAAGAATTCCTGTTGATTTTTGTAAACTCTGGAAGCACTAAAGAGAGGAGTAATTTCATCTTTTAACCCAACCATTAGTAAAATAACTGATGAATCGCTGTTGTTGGGGCTGATGTAAAAGAAAGGAAGAGAGAAGGGTCTGTGCCAAGCCCAGTGCTAAGTGACTCATCATATCATATTATGGGTCAAGTGAGAAGGGCTCAGCATACATTTGTATTCAAGTCTTACAGGAAGCTAGAATTAGAAGGCTCTGAAATTTGCATAATGGCATGACGGGCTCTGTGGTTGATAAGATCGAAGGCAATCTCTATTTTTAGATATAAGCAAGTTGAACCTCACTGAATAGGAGCAGCAGTCCTAGGATCACCACCTCAGATCTTGGAGTCTTAGATGTGAGATTTAAACCCAGATTTCTTTGCAACCTCTTCCAATTGCTGACAATTCTCAAAGGGCATATATTGTAAGAGCCGGCTAAAACCATTTTCTTCATGTTTGGGACTCACTGTCCATGTTAAAAACAAATCAAAGACAGACAGAAGCACAACCTTCCTTGGGTACAAATTTTAAAGTTATACAGCTCTAACATCTGTCAGAAAATGCCCTCACACTTAGAGCCTTTTTGGTCAATACTAATACATGAGCAGATTTGGATTTTAAGCACCTTGTCCTATGGTTTTCTCCAATTTCACACCAAAATGTTCCTTATTAATAAAAATAGAGCAGTCAGTGCAGGAATCTTAGATATCCATTCATTATAATCCAGAGGCAGCGCCCCAGAGACCAACATGCCTGCGGCTCATCACCCCATCCAGAACCCCAAGGCCAGGTGCTCGGAGCACGCTTGGTGCTTTCACCACCTCCTGCCCGCAGAGACAGAATACCTCAACCCCAACACTGGGAAAGAGGAAAAAAACATGAAAACTCATAACACTATAAAAAACAAAGGCTAGAAATCTAATGAGAATCTTGGAAAAGCTGATGCTATTTTGTCAGACAGACAGAGAGAAGGAAAGAAAACGAGAGGGAGAAAGAGGGAAATGATGAAGAACAAGATGAAAAGAAAATTAATTGGAAAACTCAGAAGAAAAATGTAACGCTAGTAATTAACATTTACTAAGGGTGTATTATACACCTGCACTATACTACACATTTCACAGACATTATTTCCTTCCCTCCTCAAAGCCAACCTCTGAGATACAAAGTATATTATTCCCCATTCTAAAAACCAGAAACTTGCGTGTTGCATGTTAGTGAGACCTTGTCTGAGGTCAAAAAGCTAATAAATGAAATGCTGAGTCTCAAATTTGGGTGTCCGATTGTGAACCATATGGACTTTTATGGAGAAAATAAAGGCACAGCCTTGGCAAGCAGCATATTAAGTTCAATGTGATTACACAGACAGTACCTGGAAAATGCTGGACTATGATTTTAGTTTCACTTACTTACAATTCACTGACTCAGAAATCGAGGGACTACTAATCTGAAAACCGGGCCACATGCCCTCTCTACTTTCAAATATACTCTGCAAGCTGAGCAGTGTGGTACACCTTCCCCCGGCCATGCCATTTTCCTGCACAGAGTGAAAGTATATTTCAGAAACAACAGGTCCAGAGCAGTAGAGCTTTACTGGTACAGTCTATTCTGTTATGAACTCATTTTTGTTAATGTCCTGAGTGATGAATTTGTATGCAGAAGTAGAAACTGGAAACTAACATTTGTTCATATCTGACAGAGTTCAGAGAATCAGACACGATCAGGGAAAACAGAAATAAATCTAATTGTTGTAAACCAGTGGTCCATCAGAAAAGCTACTGACAAACTTAAAGCTTAAAATCTAACCTGAGAAGGTAATTTGTTTACATAAAATTAGGCAGAGGATAGAACTGTTATCTACCAAATCATCTGTCAGGTAACAAGAACTTACTTCATGCAAACAGAGACAGACAGAGAGAAGGAAAGAAAACGAGAGAGAGAAAGAGGGAAATGATGATGAACAAGATAAAGAGAAAATTAATTGGAAAACTCAGAAGAAAAATGTAATTATAAAAATGAGCTACTGAATGATCCGAAGAAAATTTGAGAAAATTACATAAGGATTTTTAGCAAAGAAAAAAACTACACACTTAAGAAGAAGCATAAGCATTCATACTCAAGAGATAAGTTTGAACTGGAAACCATGTGGGTAAACAATAAGCAAGGTGAAAGAGATAAGGAAATATACAATATTAAGGAAACTACAAATTGTAGAACCTAAATTCACGCTGGAAGCAGGAAAAAATAGAATGAAATTGACAGAAATGTAAATCTCCCATTGAGACAAAAGCTTGAGATTTACTTTCAGAATGCAGAATGAAAGAAAAACAAAGCAGATGCAAATAATAAGAGATGTC
Source organism: Oreotragus oreotragus (assembly GCA_006410675.1). NCBI lineage: Eukaryota > Metazoa > Chordata > Mammalia > Artiodactyla > Bovidae > Oreotragus > Oreotragus oreotragus. The sequence goes on from SJYX01022908.1 coordinate 409,791, forward strand.
AATATGTAAAGAAGAATGAGTTTGGAAACCTGAAATGCAGATTATTCTTATTCCTGAGCACAAGAGATTTTTAAAGCAACTGGCAAAATAATTAAGATATCTTGAAAGAAAACCACTTTTGAGAAAATAACGGTTATTTTTTCAAACTGAAAAGAGTTCTTAATATTTCAAACAAATGCACACAAGTAACAATGCAAATCTAAGTCCCTCTAGGTGATATTTTAGAATAAAAGAACTCTGTAGGTACGGCAGGCGTGCACGTGTGCGCGTGCGTGCGTGTGTGCCTGCATGCCTGTGTGCTCAGTCGCGTTTGACCCTTTGTGACCCCATGGACTGTAGCCTGCTAGGTTCCTCTGTCCACAGGATTTTCCAGGCAAGAATGCTGGAGTGGGTTGCCATTTCCTCCTCATGGGGATCTTCCTAACCCAGGGATTGAACCTAGGCAGGCAGATTCTTTACCCCTGAGCCACCTGGGAAGTCCCTGTAGGTACGGATGAAGATATAAACATTAAGCTGACATTTTAAATTTTAACTCGTGAATGCTACAGAAAGACATTTGCAGATACACAAGTATTTAAGATGGCAAGCTGAACTAGCATTGAGCTGTGCTTCATCATGAAACTTCTAAACATTACTTCCAGTAAAGGAATTTCAAGAAGGCATGAATTCACACAAACAGAGAGAATGGGGATCAACAAAACTAACAAAATTTTGGTTGCTGGAAAGCTGACGGAGTAATGTAAGTGACTCAGCCAGCCAGAGAAAGATGAATAGTTAATCTAGAAGCCAGAAAAACTGGTAAGAAATTCAATTTACATTCAAAACCTCCCCAGATCTGGAGAAATGACAGAATGGAAATCTCTGGAATTGAGATATTAGAAAAGCAAATTTTAAAAATGGAGGACTTGACTATCTGGTTAAGAAACATAGATCACTGTCTCACTTTAGGGTCCTCCACAGAGTTGGGTTACTTACTTTCACAACTATGGAACCACATTTGAGAAGGTAACATAGAGTCTCAGGACCAAGTCACTCACAGTTGAGGACTGGACATGTCAACTATTAACATGATCATTATTCAGAGTAATCTGACTGAGTGTGATTGATACAGTATTGTGAAAATAAAACACTGAACACTAGAAAATCAAAATGAAAGCTATATCCTGGTACTTTCAATGACTTTCTTCACTTTTATTTCCTTATTTTCACAATCAGGTTTATTCCACCTATATGGGAAAGTGGAAGGTTTATTTTTTTGTTCCCCTTGGATAATCTAACTATCTCCAAAGGACATGGAAGGTTTCCTAGTGAGGTATTTCAGGATACTGACTGAAGTGGACAATTTTCAGCCACCCATAGACTCCAAATAGGTTTTGGGCACAACGTACACATATGAGTAGATATGCAAATATTGATAAGCATTTATGAAACCTATGTTATATGAAAGCAAAGACTAACATAGAAAGAACTGTCATTGGAATCAGTAATTTCGATCAGTCATTCAAAGGACCAATGCTGAAGCTGAAACTCCAATACTTTGGCCACCGGATGCAAAGAACTGACTCACTCGAAAAGACCTTGATGCTAGGAAAGACTGAAGGCAGGAGAAGGGGACGACAGAGGATGAGATGGTTGGATGGCATCACCGACTCTATGGACATGGGTTTGAGCAAGCTCCAAGAGTTGGTGAAGGACAGAGAAGCCTGGCACACTGCAGTCCATGGGGTCACAAAGAGTGTCGGACACAACTGAGTGACTGAACTGAACTGAACATAGAAAGAACAAAAACACTGGAGGAATCTTAAGTTGGGCAAGGAGAACTTTTTAGCTAAAATCTGGCCATCAGCATAACTGACTCCATCTGGGACCTATGTTCTTCCTGTCCTTCCACTGACCCTACCCAGGCTGCACTGTAAATCTCCTCTCTGCCATCAAAGGCTTTGTACCACTAGATATTGTTTAATTATCAATAGGTCCAGGTGGTCTCTATGCTTGGTGAGTCTCCAAACAATGATGAAGACTTTCCCTGACATATTTCCAGCACCTGAGAAGCTAGTTGCTGCTGCTGCTGCTGCTGCTAAGTCACTTCAGTCGTGTCCAACTCTGTGCGACCCCATAGACGGCAGCCCACCAGGCTGCCCCGTCCCTGGGATTCTCCAGGCAAGAAGACTGGAGTGGGTTGCCATTTCCTTCTCCAATGCATAAAAGTGAAAAGTGAAAGTGAAGTCACTCAGTCCTATCCGATTCTTCGCGATCCCATGGACTGCAGCCTACCAGGCTCCTTCATCCACAGGATTTTCCAGGCAAGAGTACTGGAGTGGGGTGCCATTGCCTTCTCCAAGAAGCTAGTTACTCATTGATAAATCTTGACTTAGGAATGCACTTCCTGTTTCCAAACACATTCCCCCATACCCTACCTAGTTTAACTAAAAAAACTGTCCCAGTGGCCCCCTCAGTGTTGCAGAGAGCAACTGAGAACACTTTCACATCACCAATCACCCAATTCACCCTGTGAGCAAATTACCCTATAATAAACTGAGCCATTGATTCTATGGAGCTGCTTGCCTCATTTTTTGTCTGAAGATAATTTCTTGGTTTGGTGGGCAATTTTTGATCCCACAACTAACAGTAATATCCTCTGAAGAAAGTTTAAACAATATTAAACCTCTAAGAACTTACTCTAGAAACAAACCCATGTGGCTTAGTCCACATGTCTTGGGAGACAACTGCCTAACTGGCAGTTCTCAGAACTAACCTCCATGAAAATACAAAGTAGAACGGGAAATAAAAATGGACTAATTTGAAGCTCTGGCTTCCTCGGTGGTTCAGCGGTAAAGAATCTGCTTGCCAAGCAGGAGACACAGGTTTGATTACTGGGTCCAGAAGATCCCCTGGAGAAGGAAACAGCAACTCACTCCAGTATTCTTGCTTGGAAAATCCCATAGACAGAGGAGCCTGGCGGGCTACAGTCCACAGGATCATAAAGAGTCAGGCACAACTTAGTGACTAAACAACAAACAAAATTTTAAGCTCATGGGTATTAAAATTTGACAATAAACAGAGCAATTATTACTAAGTTCTGTATAAGGTGGACCATTCCACTTGTTACTCTCTTTGGATGCTTGCCACTAAGTCATATTTGGGGTTAAATTAATAGTCATTTGTTTATTCTTAAGAAAGTCACGTTTCAGGAATGGAAATAATTAGCCTAGAGTGAACATTTCAAGAATAATTAGCCCCTAGACTGAACAGTTGTTTTGCTTCAATCCAGCTTAACAAGTCATAAAAATAAGAACTAAAATGATCAAATACTTTCCAAGTCAATGAACTGCATCCCAGAATGAAGCTAATAATTATTTATAAAAATTATTTATCCAGCACCTAAGAAGCAAAATTCAGAATATCTGCTATCCAATAAAAAAATTATCACGAATGCAAAAGAGCTGAGAAATGTGACCCATGGTGTAGGAAATAAAAAAAAAAAACAACAGTTACCTGAATTTGAGACATATTGAAAAAATAATGGCTGAAAATCTCTCTAGGGTTATAAAACTATAAACTCACAGATCCCAGAAACAAGGAATCCCAGTACAAGAATGAATAAGTAAATACAACTAGACTAAGGAATAGCATCAACAGATTTCTTAAAATTGACACAAAGAGAAAAACCCTAAAAGCAGCAAGAAGGAAAAGACATACTACATACATAGAAATGGAGGTAAGAATGACAACAAATATATCTTCAAAAACAATGCAAGCAAAAAATCAGTCAAGAAACATCTCTAAAGTAGTGGGTGAGGGGTAGGGCATGGAACATCTTAAGAAAAATATCTTTCAACAATGAAGGTGAAATAAGATTGTTTCAGAGATACAAAAATCACCACCACTAGACCCACAAAACTAGAAATATTCAAGCAAGTCTTTCAGGCAGAAGGAAACGAATACAGGTAAAATTATAGATCTAAACAGGTCAATGAAGACCAGAAACGGTAAACCATGGGTAAATACATAAGATTTTTTCTTGATATTTAAATTTTTTAAAGACACTTGATTGTTCAAACAAAAATAATAATTCAGTGTGTAGTTTATAATATACATAAAAGGAAAACAAATGTCATCAATAGACAAAAGCCAGGAGAAAAGAAATGGAAGATAGTAGTGTAAGGTCCTTATACCACACACGAATTGATACAATATCACTTAAAGGTAGACGGTAAGTTAAAGATCTATGATATAAACCCTAAGGCAGTAGCTAAAATAACAAAGCATCGATTTATACCTAATAAGCTAACAAAGGAGATAATATGGACTCATAAAAATATACAATGACTTTAAAAGA